>JAIFZK010000136.1:4042500-4170000 GCA_027481765.1 Tenualosa thibaudeaui | reverse complement strand
CAAGGTTGTGTTGTGTTCACATAACCCAAATATGTAAAATGTTTTCTATTCATATTCAGCCTTCAGTAACAGTTGTAGTGTGGACTACAAGTATCCACATAAAGCTACCACAAAAATGTACGGTCATCTTCATGTAGCTATGCCCAAGTTAAAAACGCTCTCATTCATGAGGACAGCCCAGTGTAGTTCCAGGCTATTTTACTGTATGCTTCTTCCAGCAGTACAGATTACCTTAAAAGGTGTAACAAAATGGTAGAGAGAAGAATTCTTAATACAACCAGTTATAACATGATATAGGACAGTAGACCTAAGAGCACAGAGGAGTCAATGAGTCTTGAGTTGGAATGGAGAGTATTTGCTGGCCATCATAAATGAGTATGAAAACCCAGGGTTTGGATTCATTACAATGGTCCAGTTCCAGGCATACAGAAGTGACGAGGCTTGTTTAGCAACTTCTTTATCTCTGTGAAAATAGACAGACAGGCAGACACACAGAGAGATAGATAGTCAGACAAAATTCACATAGGCTGGCAGGCAGATAGATAGGCAGACTGACATAGATAGACATAGACAGACTGAAAGTAGAAAAAACAATGAAAGGCTTGTTTTTCAATCTCCAGATTTAAGTACATATAGCCTACATATTGATTACATGATGTAGATCATTAATAGGACATTAATGGTCAATTGGAGGTGAACTTACGTTGAAGATGCTCCTTACAAAGACATGTCAAAAAATTCTTATAGTGCTTTGAGCATTTGCAGTGTTTGCAGGCCAGTATCCCAGATGAAAGAACTGGAACAACACATAAACCATGCACATTTTTTAGCAAAGCCATAAAACTTATTATACAATCATAAAATAGCTGATAAACTCATTTAATCTGTAATTTACGTCATCATTTGTGAGCAGTAATGATTGTGGTTTCAGTTATGTGGTGGACATGAATCTTAAAACACTCACTGTTGCACTTGCACTTGGATGGGCCCATATGCTTTCCACGCTGTCGGATACCTAGGAGAAGACCCATTAATGAGATAAAACAATTTCATGGTAGTGGTCTATGACCTGACCCCCCAACCCAGACACAGACACAGACACACACACACACACACACACACACACACACACACACACACAATAGTACACCACACAGCAGTACCATAATCTATTTCCTTTATAGAGCCAATAATGATTAGATTCTTGTAGGTGTTTTTCATGATGATATTTTGTGATTCTATTGTAATGCAATGGCAAATAAACATGGTCCATACAACACTGCATCAAAACCAAAGGTAGCCTGACTTATAGTATGGTATGTCCTGTTCTCATTAAGTAAGTCTAGGCTCCCATGGCTCACATCCTGATAGCAACTATGTGTTTTTTCTGGAAAATACAGTTGACTGTGTGGTATGTATGTAGATGTTCCATATTTAATAATACTATAAAATAAATATTTAATCATTAATCCATTACATATGCATATAGTCCCTCCCTTCACCAAATACAAATGAAGAGACACTGGCATCATTGCACATACATGTTAGAGTAAATAATTAAAAACAAAAAGATAAATACCTGTGCCCTCACTGAACATGCTGACAAGAATTACTAGCAGGAGAAGTAGCATCAGTCCAGGTAGTTTTGACATGGTGATGATTTCAGTGTTGACAGTCGGTGTGTTAGTCGGTGTGTCCTTTATGTCAGAGTGTGCTCTCACCTCTGATGTCTCAGTGTAAGATACACCCTCCTCTATGTGTCTGCCCTTTACTCTGTTCTCCACTTTATAGTAACTTGGTTACATGGTCACACTGAACCAGATGTCACACACACACGCACACGCATGCTTTCTTTCTCTCTCCCCCCCTCTCACACACTCTCTCTCTCTGTCCTTATCAGTGCAGGCTGATCTCAGACTCCTGTAGCACTAGGCTCCAGCAGGCCTGTCCCATGCTCTCCACCAAGCATGAGGTATGGCATGGCAGATGACTGATAAACAAAGGAAATCTTATTGTGATCTCTCAGAAAAAAAATATAAAAATTTTAAATTTCATGCAAATAGTAAAATTAGAAGAAGGTGTAGAAAACGCAGTGAAATTCAAATTCTAGCAGCACTAACTATTCTATCACTGCAGACATCCCAAGTCTCCTGGAAGGTCTGGGAGTCTCCTGTTTCTTTGGATAATGGCTCCCAGGTGCCCGTCAGTAATAAAAATTTTCATGTAAGTCGTGCAATCGCACAAATTTCAGAAGCACTCAAGTGACAAAAGCGTTGGGAGAGCGTGAGGAGCGTAAAGCGTACAGAGAGTGAAGAGTATTTACACTTGAAAACGTATGCAGGGTGTGTGAATAATTTCAAAGTGTTGTTGTTTAAATGCATTTGCTGGTGTAAAAGTGCTTGTTAAAAGGAATAGAAAAGAAGTCACTCCATTAAACATGTCAGTGTACATTATTGCAAAGATATGCTCACGACTTTAGTTGAGTTAAGGGGCCACAGATATGATGAATGTGCTGATGACGTGATGCATGAAATAGATATGGGTATGGATAATTTACAAATAAAAATATAAAATATTCATCACTCAATTCATAACATTCAGTAAGCATGAATTAATGATAATTCATGTATAATCATCCTATTCTCGTATAATCATGAGTAATTATTCTCATGATTCATAATGGTGTACCCACCATGGTTAATGCTTAAGATGATATGCTATTTATGCATGAGGTGAATTCATGTTAATTCTTGATGATTCATGAGATATTCAGCGATAAAGTAATGCATGAATCATGTAGGAACTCATGAATTCATGATAATTCATGTACCCTTACCGTAAAGTGTTACCAAAATTTTATGCAAATAGTAAAATAAAATCTGTAATGGGGGCTATAGTTTGGTAACTAGATGTTGACCAACTTAACCATCTCAATTTCAGATACACTCAATTACAACCGAAAGTGTGACAATTAAGTTAGCATTGCAAATGGGGAGCAGCGTGCCAGATTTGACAGGATATTTAGTCAAATACTAGTAAAACGTTTGCTATCAGGGGAGGAGCAGTGGGAGGATATTTTCTTCTGATCTTTTTCCTGTTCTCTGAGGGAATGCCTTGCAATGTGCAAACGTTTTCCGTTCTCATATTGGATTGGAATGGAAAGTAGGCACAAGTAGGTTACCATTACGACAGACACTGATGCTGGTGCTTTCTGGCACTGATCTGATTTATGTCGGATTAATTGTCTTTTGGTTTTTTACTTTGTGAAGAGAGTCTAGCTTGGCTTAACTGCGATGCATCTCCAATCCAGTATTGTAATGAGCACAGACTTTGTGTTCATTTTCAAAATCATTGGTCCAGCCAAACCAATTTTATTGTTTAAGATTTCAAAAGTTGCTTACTAAAATAAACACTGCATTCTGAGAGACTAGTCACTGAGAGACTTTATATGAATAAAAAAAGCTCAGTAAAATGAAGCAAGAAAGAAAAAAGTGAACATTGTACAACAGGTGAGATTTTAGCATTAGCACTTTGCAGCATTGCACTACAGTGGTTTGGATATGGGGCCACAGAGATTCTGGAGGGTTTTCATCATCTTGTTGGTCATCTCAGCATCTGGGACAGACACAGAAACAGTCCAGGAGATGAATACAGTAGGCTATAGTCTATTCTCACAATAACCTCAGTGCTGGGCAGGATCCCAAAGAGACATATATACACATACACAAAAGCCAGTACACATTGGCTAGTATATTGAAACGAACAATATAAGAATAACATTCAAGCAACCATGAAGAAGAGACCTTAAGTAACCATACAACAATATAAGACTAGAGGACCTTAAGTAATCATACAACAATATAAGACAAGAGGATGAGAGTGTAGAAATATATTTTTTGTATGTTTTAAAGTAAAGAAAGCCACATAAGGTCAAACATTAGCATTTCCATAGTGGCACAGAACAATGTAGCCTATAAGGATGACAGTGTCATTAAAAGCATAGTGCTCTTCGGCTACTCAAACATAGTGATTAATTAAATGAACTGAAACCATGACTTACCAGTATAATTTCTTCTGCAGAGACATTTCAGAACAGACGGCTCCAAGAAGCCAGATTTGAAGGACCTTTCTCTTCGGCAGGATATATTTCCACTCCGAAGCACTGTTGAAATTGATCAGTTTTTCCTTATTAGCACAATGGCAACCAGAGCCATGAGTCTTTTTAATAAAATTATTCTCATCTCTGTTCAGTTTGCATGGAATAGTTTTTTTTTTTGTTTCAGAAACACTTCCTATAAAAAGGTACCATACATTTTCAGATAGCAACATATTTAAAGGAGATATGTGTGCTTTTAGGTTAAACCATCTAAAGCTGACTTAGAAATACCAACAGAATGTGAAAAAAACTATAAAATTGATGTTATGTGCCACGTGTGGTTGCTATATTAAACAAAATGTGAATGAAAAGCTGCATTCGAAATGATTTGAAATCAAAAGTATTCCACGAGTCTATATCTCCTTTAAAAGCCATAATCAGCCACACCTGGCACAAAGCCATGGGTACAAAATGCAGGATGACTGCATAACCTTTGTCATTTAATTGCTATGGCTAATTTCCCTTTACTGTGTCAGCCATTATTTTACAGCCAAACCAGAGAACTATACTTTATATGTTTCTAAGACAATTGCGAGAAAGATGATTCAGAGTCAAGTAAAATACAGACATGGTGACCATTCATCTTTCATAATCTATTAATGATATGCAGCACCTTCATATAACAGTCATATTTAGGTTTTTATTCATTAATATTATGTAATACAAATAGTCCACTTACATTGGCACTTGCATGGCTTCTTTTTCTTCCTCCCTTTTGACCATTTAGCAGGAGAAAAAAGAAAAAGGACGGAAAGGAAGAACTGAATATGACTTCACATCTCATTTAAAAAATAATTTCTAATTCATGGTCATATACCAGACATCAACATTAGTCACAGAGGCTGCATTAATCCAGTACTGCATTGATTGCAATGAGCTCGTCTGTTTCTGTCAGTTAAGTTACATACCTTCACTCTCATCCAAAAGAGTGGCCAACAGCACAAATACCAGGAGCAGAACAGCTACACTGAGCTTGGACATGATGACTGCTCTCTCACTACACTATAACTTGTTTTTTATTCTCAATGCTCTTTCACTCAAAAACACCCCTTTAATCTTATCATAGCCACTCCTTCTGGGCACTTGATCAACCCTGTGTCCACAGTACAGTTTTCAATATGGAAACAATGACAAGGCCTGGACAGGTTTGCTGTTTTTTTTGGAGGTCTCTTGCCACAATTAACACACACACTACACTACACTACACTACACTACACTACACTACACTACACTACACTACACACTAAATCAATATTTTATGATATTGGGTCAATGAGATATTTCATTATTTTGCCTTTGAAGATTTTATTGCCATAGGTGTAGGTGTTTTAGTTATAAAAGGAAAACATTTAATGTGGAAATGATAAATTGCAGAGGCTGAGCAACATACTGTGACATCTATGTGGAAAACAAAACTTCATAACAACAAATGAGTACAGATTTACAGAAACCATTTACCATTCAGGGGAGGATGAAAACCTGGGGATTTTAAGGTGACATTGAAATACAACACTACAACCCAAACAAAGGTATTCAGGAGCTTAGAAACCATAGCCTGGAGATGTAAGAAGATAGGAGGTGGGTATCACAGGTGAATGGTGAATTACAGGCAGTAGATGAATGGCTGAGATCAAGGAAGAGGAGATCAGGCTTGGCACCCAAAGGCAAACAAATTGCACAACATTCAAGCCACAACAGACTGGCTGGCATGACTGCCTATGCTGAAAACAATATGTTCTGGCACCTCTCTTCTCATCTCTTCTGTTTCTGGAGTTCTAGGTTCTGGATAGGAAACGTAATGTAGAAAATAATGGTGTGTACAGAGAAGGTAAAAATACCCCAACACCTGCAGAAAGTGATATGCAAGTGTATGACGAACTGACTCACCAAGGCTGCCGATGAGGAAGACTGGCAACAGCTTGACAAAGGAAGGGCATGATGGGTGGGGTTGGGGGGGCTTATTCTACGTTTCTTAAAATCACATATAATCCCAAACTTTGTTTAACTCACCACTGCCTATGGACAAAACAAGGCATTTGAAGATGTCAAAACACATCTGCGGAAAGAAGGGGTTTGCTCTTGATGATATAAACTTTGATTTAAGATGCAGAGGCAGTTTTCAGTTTGATCTCTGGGGTCAGCTAAATTGCCCTCTGGGATATGATATTTCTTTGCATGGAGTTAAAGATAGGTGTACCTTAGGATCTAAATGTGACAGAAATGTGTATTATCATGTGTCTGAGCATGATATACTCATTTCTGAGTTCTAAGTCCAACACCTCCAGAGCTTAAAAACAGTCACAGTAACAATAACAGTGCCAAATACACCCATACACATTTTTTGCAAACATAGTGCACAAGTTCATAGCAAGCCTGTGATGTCTGAGTGTTGTCCAAAGTGGCTGGCATCTGGCATCTGTATCAATCCAGTCTCGGCAAATACCAAAAGAACCAAGGCAATGTTCCACACGTTGGCCTGCCCTGCACATTGCTCTTTGTAAAGAGGGGAGGTTTTCCAGTGGTCTTGAACTCTGATTGAAATTGGTGTTCTGGTCAAAATTGACCAGTGCATGTATAACTTGTGACATGTATTATCATCCAATATTGTGATCGACTTTCGTATTAGCCTACATATTTTAAAATTTCATGTGTTGGTTATGACCTGCAGGTCTCCCTGAACGGGGCCTTTTGTAATTTTGTCAGGGAGAGATTAAGCAGAAGTATAAGGTGGTGTTACCATGACTATTCTAGGCTATCACTGGAAACAAAGAGAAGGAGTAAGGGTTGTCTTAATATTAGTGTAAGTGAATACAAACACACTTACGCTGTCCATCTAATCTGTAGGCAGAGCTTTTATAGATTTAATGTGGTCTCACATTAACCCATGTGGGGCTAGGTTCAAATGGACCCATTTTGAATTTTTGGATAAAGAAAAAGTATACAACAAAAATGTCTTTTGGCTTGGTACTTTATGATCTCGCCTTAATTGTTAAACATGTTAATGGAAACAATTGAATTAGGACACATTCCAAGTTAATACACAACTCAAGTGCCATGAGTTGTTCTTTATTATGGAGTAAACACAACCCTAATGGAAATTCTATGAGCAGGTGGATGGGGGTGGGGGAATAGAGATTTGACAGGTGGAGCTCAACAAACAGGAGGAAATTTGTCTGTGTCTATAATAATGCATTTTCTTTACTGACAGTGAAGGTTATACAATCAAATCAAAATAGCCAAACACCAACAAAGCCATACAAATCAAGACAGATCAGATCCATGGGAAAGGGAGAAAGATTCAGTGTGCTTAATCACTTTAACAGTATTATTTTCCGGAAATGGAGTATTGGCCTAGGGCTTGAAAATTCCCCACTTTTTTAAAGTGGGCCGACAGAAAAGGTTTAAGAACCACTGACATAGATGATCTATGAATATACCAGGTAGGCCTAGTAGATCAAAACAGTTGAAACAGAGTTGCTATCTAGACTCTGTGTAGTAATCTACAATCTGCTACATACAACGTCAGGCCACTTCAGCAAACCCTGTAGACGTTGGTCTAAATATAGGCCTACTTACATGACTCATGGTTGGAGAACATGAAGCAGTTTGCTGTGTGTCTGTGTGTAGTGCCCCCCAGTGTCAACACTGTGACTAGAGCGACAACTACAGCAGAAGGTTTTTTTTTCTCGATGAGTTTAAAGCTGAGGAGTTTTGGTGTAAAACTATGAAGTAGCTTGCCTATATCAAAGGCATAGAAAATCCTCCAAACACTTGCCAGAGGCTTACTGGCACAGTCTGCAATGTGTCATAACTAATGTTTTCCCTACTTTTGTGGTGGTTTCCTTTTCTGCACAAAAAACCGCAGTGCATAATGCAAATTAATTTGAAATTATACAATTGTCTGAAATAACACCTACCAAATAGTGGCGAATTGTTAGGCTGTGGTGCCTACTTCAACATTCTGTACATCCTTATTAGGTTGTAAGATTGACACAAGCACAGATACACATACTCCAGAATAGGATTGTAGGCCTATGATGAATAGGCTATGAAGGGTAAGGCTTTATTCACCCACAGCCACAACACATCACCCATAAGGTGCGTAGGGGCGAAAATCCAAATTATGAATGCATGACAGAGAAAGTAAACTTACTTTAGACTTGCTTTATAGGGTTACACTTTACTTGAGGTTTTCGACATAAGAGTGACATGAACCTGTCATAAACATTAACATATAATGACGCCTCAAAATTTCATTCGGTTTTTGTGATGTCTGACCACCAATCACTGTCAACTTTACATTTCAAAAACCATATGACACTTAATGACAACAGTCATGAACATTTTAGCGCCGTCATTACAACTCTTATGTTGAAAACCTCAAGTAAAGTGTAACCCTATAAAGCAAGTCGTTTAGTTTCTCTGTCATGCATTAATAATTTGGATTTTCGCCCCTACGCACTTTATGGGTGATGTGTTGTGGCTGTGGGTGAAGTCACGATGGTCGGCTAATCATTAGCGTAGCCTACTTAACGGGCCCTCCTTTTACGATGACGCACTTCTGAGAAGGAAAGCCCCGACGTCAAGTGTACAGTCGTCTGAGCTACAAGGAAACATATCCGACGGGAAGCTTCTAAATCGACACAAACATTGAATTAATAATCTAACAGTGTATAAGCTAATCATTTCGGGTTATCTCGACGATTCATTGGAGCTTTAAGTCTCAGGTAGGAACAACAATTTGTATTTTACAGTAGACGTGTGCAGGTGTAAACACTGCGCTACTCTTGGTTACAGCATGAAATACCGCACTGACCTGCTAAGTAGAGGAAGCTGTACGCTCACGTCTAGCCAAACAACAACACAAACATTAATAACATATGATACAGAGTAGATGCTGTAACATAAAATAAAATAGACAAAGGATGCGATACGTGTGTAGAAATAGCTCTTGAACTCGAACTCGGCTACTATCACGACGACATGTCATGTTAATTGTACCGTCAATGTGGATCCGAGCTAGCTGTTCATCACATGTAGGGACTTGTGTTTACCTCAAGATGGTTGTAACGTCCTATGTCGCCGTTGTTTAGCTAAATTATTAGGTAGATATTCTACAGTGTTTTTAACGAGCTGTCTTATTTATATTTCAGTTGTGATCAGGATTCAACGTGAAGTTCAACAGCCAAGTAGGCTAACTCCATTGCGGAAGTCCAACACCGAAGACTCCAAAACGGCGACTCAACGAGTGAAGACATCTTGTCAAGCAGATAGGCCCACAGAAAACACGCATCTTGCAGCGGACATGTACGGCATAGCGGGGATGCCCGATCTTCTGCCACCGACAGGCTCTCTACAGCCTAGTATTATGGTCCTGGGCAACCAGCGGAACGGTCCTTCGGATGCGCTCCGCAATCCGCCTCAAAGGATTGTACAGAGAGCGCCGAAACTCGGTCAGATCGGACGTTCCAAAAGAGGTAAGAAACGTGATTTCTTAAAAGAGATCAGCTGTGACGCATGATACAGATGCAAATCTTGATAGACCACATGATTTGATGGCTTGGACTTTTAGAACAAAATGCATCTGAACTTGGTCAAAATAGCCTACCTGCCACATCCCTTGTTTGTTGGCCCAGGCCAAATGTTTTTCCACATACCACAGATAACTAGTCCAGATAGGTCTAGCACAGCATAATATCCATTGTTTTGTAAAGGGGGATGCTTCATTGACATTTTGGTGCGACTGATATTCATTGCAGTTGACCTGGACGATGAAGATTTGGACTTGATGATGAACAACAACAGGCGGTTCCCCATCTCCATGGAGGTCTCACCAGTTGCCTAAAAGTGAAAGACTGTGCCACATCTTCCCAGAAGCCTTTTTCTTTTGAAGAGGAGCCAAGCCTTGATCACAGATCTTTGTTCATCTCACTCACATACTCCATGCTAAAACAATTTGATATCATAAGGATTTAAGTCCATTCTCTCGCCACTATGTTCATGTCCAGCATTTCAGTTGAAATAAGCACTGACTGCAACATGGTTTATATCTGATTTGTGAGCGGAATGGCTCAGATTGAAAGAAAAAGAAATAGCCTGTAGTATGGAGTGTCAGGGCTTTTTTCCCCTTTTTACTCAGCACTTTACAAAATAGGCTACACAAAAAGGTAACCTTTCTCTGTCAGGGCTATGCAGGCAGAAACTAGGAAGCAACCACTGTCATTATTCTGTCACTCATTTGACAAGTTTTTTGAGGAATTTTCTTAACCTGTAAACTAGCCTAGTGACTGCAGGTTTAGCCTGGTAATTCTATCAGGAAGATTCTTCCTTTTATATCAGGTTTGTAAAGGTCACTTTATATATAAATCTTTCAGTACAATTATGTTTTTTTTTTTTTTTAGTGCTGTGCTTTCAAGGTGAGTTGTAGTGTATGTATAATATACAGTGAGAATTTGGACCTTTTTCAGGAATATTTGACATATTTTTGCATGGAGCAATTTACAATGTTTTGTAAAGTGCAATTTTGGAAAAAACTATGCATGACTGTTGATAAATGCATTCTTTTAAAAGCATAACCACATCTGTGATTTTTATTAAGGAATATTTCATCTATAAATGGTAAATTGCCAACCAGCCATAACATTTCCAAACATCCAATGGGATTTTGTAAAAAATAAAAGCTGGTTTTGTTATTAATCTAAGATAATGTATAAAAAAGATGTGTTAAAACAAAATTATACATTCAGATAATCATGGATGCTGCAATCCCCTATGGAAAGACAAAAACTGTCATTTCAACAGGATGTCATAAACTAAAGAAAACAACTGCCTCCTCTGAACACAAAGAAATGAATCATAATAACAGTTTTCATGCAGTATTGACATAATACTGCATCCTTATAATTCAAAGGTACTCTCAACGATATTGGAAAAAATAATGCTTGCTATGTTTATGTTTAAATTTCTTAGCAGACATGTTTGTCCAACTGCAACCTTAATTATATTTCAACCGAGGACCAAACAAAACATGCCAGATAGGTAGCCCCCGCTGCCCTCAAAACACTGTTATTGTTTAAGGGACAGACTGCCCCTTTGTTCATAGCGAGAAGCTAAAGGTAGGTCATTTATTGACCGGTTTCCTTGTATAAAATATGCACTGTCATGTCCTGGGTTTAAATGTGCTTGTGTAGGTCTGGTTTATTCCTGCTTTAGACTGCAAAACAGTCTGCAAGATACAAAAGGTCAAATGGCAAGATCACAACAAAATACACTTGTGTGCTAAACTGCAAAAGTATTTGTCTAAAGGAACGCAAACAGTTTTAAAAAAAATCAAAAATTTATATCCAAGAAAAGGGTGAGCACCTCTGTAATAACTGAGATGCATAGATGACTAAACTGTGACTAATTAGTGTTGTATCAAAAATTACTAATATAATTAATGGTGGCATCAGTGATGCTGGATGAAATCATGTTTGTCTATGTTTGTGTCTATGTATGTGTTTATGTTTAAATTTCTTAGCAGACACTTTTGCCCAACACAGCCTTCACTATATTTGAACTGAGGACCAAACAAAACATGCCAGAGGGATAGCTCCCCCTGCATTCAGTGCTTCTGGGGAAACTCTGAGTTACTGTATAGGGGAACAGGCTGCCACACCTAACTAATGATTGTTTGTTAAGATATTCAAGGGGACATATGCTCTCTGGAGGTAATTCAGAAAGAAACATTTGGGATTTTTTTATGTCCACCTGACAAACTGCTAACGCTACTCTGAGGAAAATCAGCCATTTCTCTAGCCAGGCCCTGGTTTTGTACCCACAGAAAAAGAAGCAGTGGTATCTAATAAATTACAACCAACGAAGATGAGAAGGTATATAGTCAGTTAGGATAAATCATGGATAATCACCTGTATGGCATGTTTGGATCAAAACAGCAGGACAAGAGACTCAACAAAGGAGGGAAGGCATACTAACATGTTAACTAAAGAAAGTTTTGATTCGGAGATCAGGGTTTTTTATTTCTGCCAAGTCCCTCTGTTGGACTGACCTGAGAGCGCAGAGCTATATACAACAAAAAAATGAAATGTCAATTTTCATAATTCTCACTTAATAATTCCCACATGATCAGCAAACACTGGCTCTCATAGAGTTGAGCAAAGTAGAGCAAAGTGTTTTTTCCCTTGTTCTTGCTTTTGTTCTTATAACCACAAATATCTCAAAACAAGTTTAAGTAAAAAAAAAAGAACCTAACAGTCAGTCAGTCCATTGAGGCAGGTGAGGAAAGGAGACTTGAGCCATCCTTTTGTTGTTTTTTTCACTTTGTCCACCAGAGGGTGCTGGAGTCAAACATACTCCTTGGCACTGCTAGGGGCTCTTGCGGCATTCTTGGGTGGGTATTTGGACATCTGTTTGCCACGGGGGCACGAGGCGGCCAGCATGGCACCCCCGAGTACATCCAGAAAGGAGCCCCCCCACGCAATGAAAATTGCTGCCCCAAATTCAAACCTGCGGGAGAGAGAGAGGGACATTCAACAGAGTCAGGCTCTGTGACTGGAGAGGCTTAGGCTTATAAGTGGCTTTTGTCAGTGTGGTCTCCAAACTGTGGAATTAACATTCAAGCAACCTAGTGGGGCACCTACTTGGTATTGACTGGAGTGTAAGGGTTGTAGAAGGCGCGGATGACATTGTGGGCGAACCAAGAGCAAGCCACGATCGCACATAGGGCTGGGGGAGAAACACACACACACACACACACACACACACACACAAATACAGTGAATTTCAGAGACACAGATACAGACACGTGAACATACAGACACACACACACATACACACAGTGAGTTTCAGAAATAGAATAAAAGACAACCAAGTGAGATTTATGCTCAATCAGAGACAGAAGTTGGTGATTTTCAGACTATGAAGACACAGAAGACATTCAGTTTCATTCACTCTCTTTGATGGACTGACATGACATAATAATCATGAAAAGGAAGCACTCAAAGTGCCCTCTTGATGGCCTCAAGTTTAAAGACCTACACAGGAGGTCATGGAAGGATCTGACAATGCAGAGTGGCTTTTGGCAAAGCCCTCAAACTTCCTCCCACACATCTAAAGAGCTTTACTACGCTGCCTGAAACTGGTGAATGCCAGGCATCTGTAGAACAGTGGAAACTGAAAAAAATGCTTAGTCTGTCCTGCCAAGTTCTCAAGTTTCCAGCATTGTCTTGTGACCAGAACAACAAGTGTCACACAGACTCAAAGTAAATGCTTTTGATCCCCAGAAAGAGAACATCTAAAACACACATCTAAAAGAGTACTTAATGCTCAATGACGGTGACTGAAGTGGCACAGATACTGTACTTCAGAGGAGGTCAACTGCACCAGAACATCACACTCTGAAAAGAACCCAAACTTCAAACACAGTTCTTCCCCAATGGCTCTGAAGGGCCATTGGGTGAAAAATATGCCTTTTTTCAGTTTTGTGTTAAATGGATTGACTGACAGGGACAAACAGGAAATAGTATCCCCTAAAAGCAATATAAGGACTGCCATACAAATGCCAGTTTTGTCTTACATACACATACACTTTCTCTCTCTCTCTCACACACACACACACACACCCACACACAAACACACACCTCCTACGAGCAGTATTATGCCTCCTGTGACGGCGATGCGAGACTTGCGTGGTCTGTCATCTGCTCCACAGGTGGTACACTTCATGCCAATGCTGGCCACCCCAAGGCCTGCGATGGACACGATGATGCCCACAATCATCAGCGCCCGTGTGGCCTGGAGGGCATCTGAGGGAGAGAGAGAGAGGGAGGGATGGAGGAAAAGAGAGGGAGATGCATGAATTTGTGCTTTTCATTTTATTTTATTTATAAAGGAGACAGATCATTTTGAGAGAGAGAGAGAGCATGAGAGGAATGGGAAGAATAATCAAAGATTGAAGGATAAAGTTGGAGATATAGGGGAATGGAGAAAAGACTGCTCATCTTAAACTTTCTTTTTCCTCAAAAAATCTTTCTTTAACCCGTTTTAGTATAATTCAATTTAAAACTATTTAAATTATGCCAAACACAATACAAATCTTTAATCAGTACAACACCGTTAACTGACTCCTGATTAATGAGAATAGCTAACTGCTCTTGAAAGAGCTTTTTTAGCGGGGTACTTGTTTGTCCTTCCCAGAAATCACCCTTATTTCTCCCTAAGATGCCCTTTGTCTCCCATCTGTTGCCGTGCTTCTGAGGGAGGAGGTAGTGGGGCAATTAAAGTGTATGAGGGTAATCCATCTACCTACCAACCTCAACCCCAACCCCTCCCCTCCCTCCTCACCCATAAAACTAGCAGGGCTCTGTCCTTTATCCACCCAGAACCAGTCTGTGCCAGTATTTCTCTGCTTTTGTGGAACTCACTTGTTTGTGAGTGTACATGAAGGTGTATGTGTGTGTGTGTGTGTGTGTGTGTGTGAGAGAGAGAGAGAGAGAGAGAAAGATAATGTCTTTGTTTTTCTATGTGTGCTGGTGCATGTCTCTGTGTGTATGTGTGTACATTTGCTTGTGTGTCTCCTAATGCATGTCTCGCTCTCTTTTTGTGTGTGTGTGTGTGTGTATGTGTGTGTGTGTGTATGTCCCTCTATATGTGCATCTGTGCACTCTCTCTCTCCCTCTCTCTCTTTGTGTGTGTGTGTGTGTGTGTGTGTGTGTGAGCGTGCACCAATCTCTGTGTGTGTATGTGTCTATATATGCATCTGTGTGCTCTTGCTCTCTCTTTGTGTGTGTGTGTTTGTCAATGTGTCGGTGAGTGCGCTCTCTCTCCCTCCCTCTCTCTGTTCACATTTTTGAGTAGGATGCATGAGAGGATATTGGAATGGGTTGGGTCAGAAGTACTGCTCTCCACAGAGCATTCCTTAAAGGACATGCTTTCAATAGAAAACCCTTCACTAAATCAGGAGGGGTCGGGGGCTCTTTTTGGGGTACCCTTTCCCACAAATTCCCCACTCCTCAACTCACCAGTACATGCATTCCACCTGTTGTCAGGTGCAATTTAAACCAGTCAGAACCAGAAGCAGTTTGAACTGACATCTATCTCACTGAACTGACACCAAACCATATTCAGCCAAGAAGGATAAGAAACAGCAGTGGGACGTTAAGGAGCAGCCAGTCACACACACACACACATACACATACACCACCACCACCACCACCATCACCTCATTTTCCACAGCCCCACAGAGGGAGGTGTGCATATGTTCTCTTTCAGAACATTCTCTTTCTGTTACCATGGCTTCAGGTAGGCTACTGCCTCCCTTTTCTTTGGGTACACAGGCTACAGTGAAATCGCTTGATGGTGTGGAGGAGTGCCCGTTAATCAACCTCAAACTGGGTCCATATAAACTGGAGGAGGTATAAAGAATGAGAGAGAGAGAGAGTCCTCTGAGTGAAAAAAAAAACAACTTTGGAATCTGGAAACTGGAGACCAATTTTTGAAAATATTTTGGAATAATTTTGGCCACTTATTAACTGGTTAGCTTATTATTTATCTATCATTATTTTATTTTTCACAGTAGCAACCATTTTTATTTCAGTCATTTGATCAGACACATTTAAAAAAAATAAAATAAACGATCACCATGGCACAAGTCGGCGCGCCACCAACGCTCTGCGCGATAGCCATCTCCGTGTGAACCAATACAATAAGGTCATTGTGTTCTAATACAAAGCCAACACTGAACGGGGGTAATTGATAAACAGACCGGGGGTGACACCTTCATCAGAGCAGAGGCATTCATCAACATTGACATGCAGTTCTTCTCCTCTGCACAATGGAGGAAAGAGTACCCTACACTGTATCAAATGTAACGCAGAAATGTTAATTGAATGCTAACGGGCACAACGGGATCTCTTAAAGTCACCGAAAACTATGCACACAATGATCTTTTGCTAAACTGCACAACTGCATGAAATACATTTAAACTGTGATATGATGGCATTAATTGGAACCACTTACTGTCCAGTTGTAGAATGGAGTCATAGATTTTGCACTGCAGCTGCCCGGTGCTTTGGAAAGCACACGACATCCAAAGTCCTTCATACATGGCCACCGCCGTAATGATGCTGTCTCCGACATACGCCGACATCTTCCACTGCGGGAGGATGGTGCCGATGATGAGTCCGATGATCCCGACCAGGGAGAGACCAAATCCTAACAGTTGGATCCCCGCGTTGGCCATCGCTGGATGCGCACTAAAGTCACCTAACTTTACACTGCGCTCTGCACTAACTACACACTGTGTCCCGGGACCCTTCTCTGCTCTCTCCACAGGGTCCCCTAATTAATCTGTCCCTCTCTAGTTTAGGAGCAGCGATGCTCAGTCACTTTAGTACAAGCCCGAAGTGCAAACTTCTGAAAATAAACCTTAGCTGTCCTGTGAACGAGTCAATCTTGACTTGCACTTTGCATGCACTTTAATGCGCTTTGCAAATAGTTCTCTCGAGTGGCGAACCCTCCACGTGAACGCGCATTTTAGCCTTCATCGGGGGTGTGGCAGAAGGAGGTGTGTACATGATGCTCCGCTACGGTGACCAAGCACGCTCTGTTCCTAAGCTTGGTGCGTCACGATGAGCCATGGATGCGTGTGTTCCAGGTTATCACTCAGTGTCTAAACCGAGTCAGTGTTGGTCAAAACTACGTTCACAGTTTCACTTAAAAACAGAATAGGAGTGGTCATTATTTTACAGTTCAGCATTTTATAGCACTAATTTATAGCTACCTCTCAAAACAAATTAAGTTAATGACAGAAGAAATAAACCTTCTTAAAATGTTTTTTGATGTTATTTTGCTAAATGTTACTGTTTACATAGATTTTGTGTGTTGTTTCATGCATTCGGGTTTTCCTTAACATTGCCAATATTTTCCATTTTATGTCAATTTAAATGACGTGACATCCTTGCTATGCACAGTCACTGGATGATGCTATGCAGTGAACTCACAGTCTGAAGACTACTCATAGAATGTGCACCAGAAAGTGGAACAACAGAAAGCCTATCTGAACCAATAATCTACAGTAGTTTGAAAGCATAGGCTACATGTTCAGGGCATGCAAAGTTCACAAGCTTCCTTTAGCAGACTTGAAGAGAAATGTCTGTTGCTGTAAATACTGCTGGTTCTGAACATTTTCACCATGGTTGTTTGCAGACCACTATGAATCCCTAACAGATCAACCCCCCCCGGCAGGCCTAGTGACCCACATACAGTGATATATAGATTAAACTCAGACACAGATGAATAGGCTAGACATGGACAGTGCTGTGGTTTATGACTTCACCTTTTGAGGCCCAGTCTTAAAGGCTGCTATATGGTACTGTAGGCAAAAGACATAAAACCCTCAATCAGTGAGCACCTTAGCAACCAGTACGACTCAAATTATGCCCCGCCATCACGTGAGAAAGAACTGTACTATGGTAAGAGCAGTTATTCTAAGCTTTTCAAAAGCCCCCCCCACACACACACACCTCCATTAGGGCTCTGGTATGTCAGCCCCACCCCAAAATCACTGTTGCACCAGCAAGTTGTAGTCATATAGACCATATATCCTTAAGACAGAGTTTATGTTCTTTAATGGAAATGTTTTGCACATGGACTTTTCTTGTTCAACAGGTGTCTTAGCAACCAAGATTCAAATGATGTGAGAAATATACTGAGAATAGTAGATTGTATCCACATAGAATAGAATATATCTCTACCATCACTGATCAAGCACTTTCTCCTTATCTCCATAACACTGACCTTCTTCATGACCACCACAACCATCATCAGCAGCAGCAGCAGTAGCACCTTCATCATCATCTTCATCATTGTCCTCTGCCCCCGCCCATGGTATCTGCCACGTCTTTGCACTTCATCAACTGACCTCCCCACTTCCAGTTTAACAAAGAGCCACGTTATTCTCCCCAGCTAGCCCCGGCGCCACTGAGCCACTGAGCCAATGATCTCACACTGAGCAAGAGGGAAGGGGAAACAATACTCATACAACCAAAGGGGGGAAGCAATATGTGCTAATCAGAACAGGAACTCACCTTTCACGTTAAGAACTAAGCCAGTGCCACTGTGTGATTAGATAGCACCCCCACCCAAAATAGTGTTCTGTAGATTGTTGATAGTGTGTCGCACACACTGCTGTAGGTTGTAGGCATATAGACCTTTTATCTTATAACACAATGTTAATGTTCTTGGACACATGGACTTCTCTTAGAGGAAATGTCTTATTTTAGCAACTATGATGATGAGAACCTATGCATCTACTAGCATCAACATCCACTAACCCCCCTCACACCCCTCAACTTCATGCCAGCCACTCCTCTAACCCCCCGCCACCTCAAAGGAACAGCAAGGCCAAGGCTGGGAGGAGAGGCTTAGCGAGGCAGCAACAAAGCAGCCATTGTCCAAAAGTTACAGCTTTACTAGAAGAGAAGCTGCTGCTTGAAGCTCCAGGGGCAGGCTGGAAGTCTTAAACTGTGGAGAGGAGGGGAGGAGGAGGAGAAGTTAATAAATAGGTTCAAGATGTATGTGTCAGTAAGTGTAAGGGAATATATCTCTTTCCCAGGTCTGTTACCTTAGAGTGCACACTGGGAGAAAAAAAGGTGTATACAAGAATTCAGGAGTACTGCGTACAGGTGTGTTTGCTGGCCTGCGTACTTTCATATATGTCCCAATACTGGGACATATGCTGTCATTTGCTGCATCCTCTTACTCTTAGATACATCCATTTTCTTGCAGTGATACTTTGTATGGGCCTACTCTACTGGTGAGGGGGATGAGGAGAACAGAGGGGAGATAGATATTGGAAAGCTGTGTGGGGGAGATGAGAAAAAAAGGTGTGGAAAAGGGGAGAATGAGGTGAGGAGAGGGAGAAGGAAAGAGTGAGGGAGAAAAGAAGTGGAATCAGTTTGATGAGTGTTGTGAGTCCTCTCTCTAAAACTTAGGCCTACTACTATTAGGCCTACCCCCAGCCTCAATTATTTGTACTCACAGGCTTTACACACCTATAACACACGCACACACACAGACACACACACACACACACAGAGGACAGTGGCACACATTTGTTCCAAGATTTATTTTGAATTTCGACCAGTTCTTGGAATCTCCCACATTATTTTCCAAGTCACTACGGTAACACAATGGCTGCCTAACCCCCCCGCCCCGTATACACACACACACACACACACACTTTGCCACCCTCCTTTGCCATCCAGACCTACCCGCCTACCTCCACACGACCCCTCGTTCCTGTAAACACACATTCGTCTTTCAGGGCTCTCAATAGGGGGGATGAAGCAAACAGCTAAATCAGCTCGGACCAGCAGCGCAGGGGCAGAACATCCCCTAGTCGACCGTTGGGACAGGGCGGGATGGGGCCAGGCTTTTCTGCTCGGCTGTCGCCATGGCTTTTGAAAGCGAGCAGACCGAGAGAGAGGGAGAGAGAGAGATGGAGGGAGGTAGAGATGGAGAAAAAGAAACAGGGAACACAGAAAAGGGGGAGGCCTGCGATTAAACTGCTGTAAGCCCCTTTAGGGTCCACTGAACCATTAGCAATAAAACATGCCATGGATGGGATTTTCCCTGAAAAAGAAACATTAAGCCATCTCTCTCTCTCTCCCTGTTTTTCTCCATCTCTATCCTTCCCTCCCTCTCTCTGCTTGTGCTATTAGCATGCCCTCCCACTCTCCTAGCAGCAGGTTATGCAACTGCTTTGGCTCATAGTTTAGTAGTGGACCAAACCGTGAAGGCACGCTGAACTTGAAAAGAGGCACACTGCGTTCCAGCTAAGCACATCTCCTCTTATTAGCTGCTGCTCCCAAAGTCACTTAGTCCAAACAGTCATGCTGTTGTGCTGTGAAATTGTAAGATTTCATCATGTGTCATTAGCTCAGTTCAAATTCAAAGCAAACCAACCTATGCTAAATGTGCTAAATTATGCATTTCACAGTGCTGTTGAAACTTGAGGAAACTTGGTGTGGGTGGTACAGGTGCAAGTAGCCCAGTTTGGTGGTGTGTGAACAGTCACCTCTCTGAAGTTGTAGGGGATAAGGATGTTAGAGAGAGAGAGATTGAGAGCGTTGTTTTTTTATGGAATTGTGAACTTCATAGTCCCAATGATACACTGCTCCCCCTTGTGTTGTGATGTTTTTAAAACTCAGGTAGTATGCACTATCTATACCTATAGGCTGATGGGAAATTCCAGTGCCTCAGACAAAGGAAAGCCCTGACATGCATCTGTATTGGAGAATAGCAGAAAATGGATTTTGTTTTCCGTGTCTGACAAAAAGATAGATAGATAGATAGATAGATAGATAGATAGATAGATAGATAGATAGATAGATAGGGACAATACTACATTATCAATATGGTGAGTTGCCCTAATGTGGGACACTGCCTAATGTGGGATACTTAAGCTTCAATGGGTGTGGCTCTCGACCAAACCAATGGATGTCAGTGAAATTACAAACAAATCAAAGCTGTTTTGTCATGTGACAAAAATCACATGACTTAATACCTGTACAGTTATAAATCAGGGCGTAGCAATAATACCTGTACAGCCATAAATCAGGGCGGAGCAATAATCAAACATGAAGCAAACAATGCAAATAACATTTTGTATCTAAATGTGTTCATGCAGTGTTTGTTCATCAAAACTAGAATAACATGCTGTATGTATACTATATTTTTAATTTTTAACTCATTTTGACATGATTTGTATGATTAACCTAATGTTGGAAAATTGTAAAAACAGTCAAGTGGTCAAGAAATGTGTAGTGGAACATGATTGACAGCACTACTTTTAAACAAATCATCTGTTAGGCTTTGGTCAGGAGAAAGGTGTCCTCAGATAGTAAACAGGTTCTGGGGTCTTTTTAAGAAGAAAAGGGAAGAGTGTATGCTAGACTTAGCCTACTCTTAAAGTGAAGTAAGACCAATTCTAGGGACACGACATGAACGGGAGGACAGAAAATGCCATCAATCATATCAATGGAACTTGCAGTTTCCGACCATGTCGCTGCGTAGGCCTATTCTGTAATGATCAGTGAAATTCAGACGGAGACCCAAATGCAGATGAGTGTAGGTTTATTTACAGTGGACGAAAAATTGTACAAAAAGAGGAAAAAGCTCAGAAGATCGAAAACAGCAAAAAGGTGTAAGTAATCCAACAAAGGTTCCAAAAATTGGGTTCAGGGAAAAACACACAAAAGACCAAAGTCACTCAGGGATCAAACAGGCAGGAGGGAATCACAAAAAACTAAACATCCAAATCGTAAATAGGCAGTCCAAAATCAAGAGTATCCACAAAGCACAAAAAGGCAAAAACTCAAAAGGCTCAGATAAGGCAAAATACAAGGAACAGGGACCAGGGTAAGCACGGGAAAAAACACAGAGATCAAAGGCAGGTAACAGGCCAGGAAACAGACTTACACTCAAGGTACGCAGTCAGACAATCAGACAGGGAACATGGAACAAACTGGGGTTTATATAGGGAGCAGGGGCACTGGGACAAACAGGAGGCAGCTGACACTCATTACGGGGAAACAGGATTACGAGGCACAGGTGAACAAAACAGTACAGGTGAACAAAACAGACACACATGGATGACAAAAACAAACACAGAGGCTGCAGTGCAGTATTAGTCCAGTGGGGGGCCAGGGTCCAAGGGAACAGGATCATGACAGTACCCCCCCTCTAACGGACGCCTCCTGGCGTTCCTTTGGCTGAAGCAAGGCGTTGTCGGCGAAAGTCTCTAATGAGGATCCAAAATGTGCCGGGCTGGGACCCAGCATCTCTCCTCAGGGCCTCCCAGCCCTCCCAGTCCACGAGATACTGGAGTCCCCAGCCCCGGCGGCGAACGTCCAGGAGCCACTTCACCGTGTAGGCTTCTGAGCTATCAATGAGATGGGGAGGTGGTGGGGGAGCAGGAGGAGGGTGCATGGGGCTGCAGACAAACGGCTTGATTCGGGAGACGTGGAAGGTGGGATGAGGCGTAAGGGCACGGGGAGTTTGAGCCAGACTGCTGTGGGACTGATGACTTTGGTGATGGGAAACGGGCTGATGAAACATGGGGAGAGCTTGCAGGATTCGGTTTTAAAGGGTAGGTCCTGTGCGGAGAGCCACACACGTTGTCCCTGGTGATACTGGGGGGTTCGGGAGCGACGTTTGTCCGCCTGGACCTTCATTCTGGCAGATGAACAGAGAAGGGTGGTACGGGTGCGCCTCCAGGTCCGGAGGCATCGTTGGATGAAGGCCTCCGCGGATGGAAGTCCGACCTCCGCCTTCTGGTCCGGAAACAGGGGTGGTTGATAACCCAAGGAGCACTCGAAGGGGGATTGGCCAGTGGCGGAAGAGACGTGCGAGTTGATGGCGTATTCTACCCACGGAAGTTGTTGGCTCCAGGAGGACGGGTTCTGGGAACCTAGGCTTCCCCCGCCCGAACGATACGTTGGGGAGCCGGGCACTTGCCGCTCCTTTTTGTCTCAATGTATCCTGGTCTTCAGCCTCCAACCTGGGTCTTTCCCCACTGATCGAGCCAAGGTCGCCTACGTGATCACCCAGCGCCAGAGAGTGGGGAACGGCGGTCTGGGACAATGAGTCTCCAGTCTGCGACAACTTCCGGGAATTTTCTGCCGAGATGAAGCGAGTGTTCGACCGCTCCAAGCATGGGCATGAAGCGGCCCGCGAACTTCTCCACCTGCGTCAGGGCTCTCGCTCAGTCTCGGACTTCGCGATTGATTTCCAAACCTTTGTCTCATCAGGCTGGGGAAAGGAGGCCCTGTTTGACACTTTTTTAAACGGCCTCTCCGAAGACCTGAAGGATGAGTTGGTTTCCCATGATCTGCCCAATTCCTGTGAAGGATTAATCAACCTGGCCATCCAGTCCTCATGCTTTACCCAAGACCGCATCCCCGTTAGGACTGTTCCCGTTCACACGGAAGAGTTTCCTGACCTGTCGGGTGTACCCCCTATGTACATGGACCTCAAACCCGTCTTCAGTAAATCTCGTGCCTCATCCCTGCCTCCTCATCGACCCTATGATTGTGCCATCAATCTCCTCCCTGGTTCCTCACCTCCCAAGGGGCGTTTATATTCCGCCGAGACGGAGGCGATGGATCTGTATATTAAAGACTCTCTTGCAGCGGGCATTATTCGCCCTTCCTCTTCCCCAGCCGGAGCAGGTTTTTTCTTTGTTTCAAAGAAAGACGGCTCACTCCGGCCCTGCATTGATTATCGGGGTCTTAATAATGTTACGGTGAAGAATCGTTACCCTCTCCCCCTCATGTCTTTGGCATTCGAACTGCTACAACGGGCCAAAATTTTTACTAAACTGGACCTACGGAACGCTTACCATCTGGTCCGCATACGTGAGGGAGACGAATGGAAGACGGCTTTTAACACAGCCTCAGGACATTACGAATACTTAGTAATGCCATTTGGGCTTACTAACGCCCCTGCGGTTTTCCAGACTTTTGTTAACGATATACTTAGAGACATGTTGAATCGTTTTGTGTTTGTCTTCCTTGACGATATTTTGATTTTTTCCAAGTCCCTCCCTGAACACATCTCCCATGTTCGCACCATCCTGCAACGTCTCCTCGGCAATCAGCTATACGTAAAGGCGGAGAAATGCGAGTTCCATCAAGAGACTGTCTCCTTCCTCGGCCATGTCATCTCCCCAGGGTCTATCCATATGGACCAGGAAAAGGTCAGAGCTGTCCTGGAGTGGCCTAACCCTCAATCGCCGAGGCTTACAAAGCTTTCTCGGATTCGGCAATTTCTATGACGTGGGAGACAGAGAGCTACTGGCAGTCAAACTGGCCCTGGAGGAATGGAGACATTGGCTGGAGGGGGCCCCGGTACCGTTCATAGTCTGGACGGATCACAAGATCTTACAATACATCAGCCAAGCCAAAAGACTGAACCCCAGACAAGCACGTTGGTCGTTGTTTTTCTCCCGATTTAACTTCACTCTGTCCTACCGTCCCGGCCATAAAAATACCAAACCCGATGCCCTATCCCGACAGTTTACTACCAGCAGAAGCACCCCAGACCCAGAACCTATCCTCCCACCTTTTTTTAGGGGCGGCCCGCCTCGATATTGAAGCCGCGGTAATTGCGGCCCAAGCCGATGAGGCTGGTCCTAGCCAATGCCCCACTAACCGTCTCTTTTTTCCAAGTTCTGTACGTCCACAGGTCCTGCAATGGGGTCACTCTTCCCAACTTTCCTGTCACCCCGGATCCAGGAGGACCCTTGCTTTCATTGAGAGACAGTTCTGGTGGCCTGCACTAAGGGAAGATGTCGAACGCTTCGTCCAGTCCTGCCCAATGTGTGCCCAGAACAAGACCTCTACTCAACCCCCTGCCGGTTTACTACAGTACCGTCAGGGGCAACGTGTGTGGCTCTCCACGAAAGACCTACTTCTAAAGACGGAGTCCCGTAAGCTCTCCCCCCGTTTCATTGGCCCGTTTCCCATCTCTAAAGTCTTTAGTCCCACCGTAGTCCAGCTCAAGCTTCCCTTGCCCCTACGCCGCATCCACCCCACCTTCCACGTCTCCAGGATAAAACCGTTTGTTTGTAGTCCCATGCACCCTTCCCCTGCTCCCCCACCACCCCCCCGACTCATCGATGGCTCAGAGGCTTATACAGTCAAACGCTTCTTGGATGTTCGCCGCCGGGGCCAGGAACTCCAGTACCTTGTGGACTGGGAGGGCTATGGGCCCGAAGAGAGGTGCTGGGTCCCGGCCCGGCACATCTTGGACCCGGACTTAATTAAAGAGTTTCGCCACCAGGGCCTCAAGTCAACCAAAGGGACGCCAGGAGGCTTCCGTTAGAAGGGGGGTACTGTTATGATTCTGTCTCCTAGGACATCGGCCCCTCGCTGGACTCACGCTGCACTGCAGCTTCCTTGTTTTGTTTTTCTCTGTCTCCCATGTGCTTATGTTTTGTTCGCCTGACCCGCCCCTTTCTTCCCTCATTGTTCCACACCTGTGTTCCATAATTCTGTTTTCCCTAATGAGTTTCAGCTGTCGCCTGTTTGCCCTAGTGTCTCCACTCTTATTTAAACTTCCGCTTGTTCCTTGTTCCCTGTCTGGTTGTCTGACCGTGTACCTGTCCGTAAGTTTCGTGTCCGAATTGCTACCTGTCGTTTTTCTATACTTCTGTGTTTGCCTGATCCCATCCCGTGCTTTTTGCCTCATCCGAGTTTTCTGAGTTTTTTGCCTCTTTGGTTCTGTGGATAATTTTTGAGTTTGGACTGTGATTTATTGAATTGGATTATTGCCTTTCGCCTACCAGTTTTGTGGATTACTGTTTTGTTTTTGATCTTCTGAGCGTTTCCCCTTTTTACTTTACATACATAACATTTTAAAGTAGAAATCTGGTGTGAATCAATCAATATTCCTGTTGTTCGACATTGCTGAGAGCTGTCGGAATGTAGGTGTATGAGAACCAGAGAGTTTGGGGCAACGAAGATCATATAGTATTTAGAATCAACACATCTAATGAAGATCATATTATGGTATAGTATCAACACAGCTAACCTTTTCTTTGCCTTGTCCATCAGGTGAACTGATGCTACAGATGAGTGCATTTAAGCTACACCTTTGATATGGCCTGTACCAGTCAATCTGCTGTGGACTTCATCAAGAATGCCTGGTCACCCCTGGTTGATGGTCTCAAAAATCAGAAATTCATTGCTGAGAAACTCAAGATTCAAAGGTGTTCAGTATACATAATGTCAGAGCGGTCTTTTCAGAAAAAAATCCTTCAGACTAAACCAGAAATATTTTACAGATGGTTACCCAAAAGGGGGAAAAAGCAAGCTACGCATCCCTCAAGATTCTGGATAGTGAAAGAAACAGGACTTTACCAAAGGATGGCGATCCTGATCTGCATCAGTGGATCAGTTGGAGTCAGATTTGCAGTATACTGGTAAAACAATACGATTACTCTATGATATTGTTCCTCTTGTAGTCCATACCAATGTCATGAAGTAATTTTAAGTGTTATTTTATGTGCAATTATAATAAATCTCTACGATAGTCAAACATTAACTGACAGTAAAAATAGCCGTACTATAGTGTAATACATTATGCTTATCAGTAAAATAATGCAAATTATGTCAACCTACAGCATATTTTGCATTTTAAGTAATCCCATTCCCATGACTTCTCTGTAAAGTTGGGGGAAATAAGTACTGAAGGCATCAGCATTTTCTAACTCTGCCCTGACTGATATTAATGTATTAACGTAGGAATTACCTTCTAGCCACTTCTATATTGCAATTGGTTCCGTGCATTTTTCTCAGTGTACAGCTTTTTTCTTAGTGTGTTTAATACTTTTTTGAGAATGGATCTTTTGATTTGTAGATTTTTTGGGTTAATATATCAGTCTTCTGAAAGACTGGTGTCAATAGCCCAATTGGAAATAGGTTTGATGACATGCTCAATACTTGTAAAATGTATGTCACCTACATAATTGTACAATGTGGCACATTTCCCCAACATTTACCTTTTTTGTCCAGGACCAAGATCATGTCAGCGATACCAGGAAGACCTCAAAAACAAAGCCCAGAAAATCCTTGAGAGTCATACCGAACAAATGAACTTTGTTTTTGGTAGAAATACTGTGAAATGCTTTAGGCACACAAGGACAGAGATATGCAGAGCCAGTGAAAATTAAACAGAAAACAAAGAAGAACAAGAAAACTCGCCCAAAAAAATGATATCACAAAGAGCAAGCCTCAGCTATCTCTAGATTATCTCCTTAAATGCAATGAACAAAGGATTTTTCTTGTGGGTAAACCTGGATATGGGAAGACAACAGTTACTCTGGAAATGATTAACCTTTGGGCCAAAATGGAAAACTTCAAAGCAAACTACTTGTTCTACTTTGATGAAACAACACTATCTGGAGTTTCACCCCTAGTGGATTTCGAATCATTACTCTTTGGGGCATATTTGAACCATGTTTAAACAGAGAGTAAGTCCTTGAGGATATAAAAGAGAACTCTGAACGTGTCAAAACATGGAGATTAAAATGGGCAGGAGTCTTTTGCCTGCACTTCAGCCATTTTACCAGTCAGGTCCTGAAGTCTGGTTCATTGACCCTTCGAAAAGAAAGGCCTCCATCTTCCCAGATGTTTTAAAACTCCAAAATCGGAAGATAGCAGTAGAGCTGAGTGGCTGGTCAGAGGAAGAGGGTGAAGTGAGGAGTTTCCATTCAGTGTCTGCCCTACATCTCACAGCTCAGGTTTGGAGGAATCTTAATTCACTCTAATATAGTATGTTGACTTTCGTCACGATTTAAATATATGAAGATGGAACATTTGACACAATATGCATTTCTTATTCATCATTGCACCTTGCAACTTTGAAAAAACTGTATGTGTATGCATGTGTGTTTGTGTGGGTGCTTGTGTGACTATTGACTGTGAATTTTAACCCAGTGTCTTAGAATGTTAGTGCTGAGCGATACACCTCTGATTTTCCTGTTCCTTCTATCTATATTGTTGTTGTGACAGATTAACTCCACCACAGCTTGAGGGGGTATCCTTTGAGGAGAGAGTGAAATCATTCCCTCTGGAACTGTGTCGACTAGCAGCTCTCTATGAGAGGGAATCTGCACTACCCACTGTCAGGACATTACTTACACTCTTCAGTGTTGACAATGAATCTGATTTCCTCTTGGATCTGTACTATTATGTGTGGGACTGTGGGTCACATATTGAGAGTCTCCTTCCAGCACTGCAACCAGTTTATCACTTCCTGCAATCTGGTTCATAGACCTCTCAGAGAGAAAGGCCTCCCTCCTCCTAGAAGTCCTGAAACTCCAAACCCAGAAGAAACCAGTAGAGCTGAGAGGCTGGTCAGATGAAGAGAGTGAAGTGAGGAGTTTCCTTCAGTGTCTGCCCTACATGTCACAGCTCAGGTGTGTGAAGATTTAATTTATTCTAAATCAGCAATGTTGGCTTTTCCCTGATCATCTATCTATAAATGCAAGGTTGTGTGTCTGTTCCATGCTTAACTCTCAAATCATTCATCTGACTGACATATTCCACATGTCTTGCTAATGGCATGGGTGAGCACAGTGCCAAGTTTGGTGTTGCATGCATAAACAGGTTATCTGAACAGTAGTATCAGGTGGTAAAAGGTAGTAAATGAAATCAGCCAAAATTAAGGCCCTTTAAAGGTAGCAAAATCTAACAAAGGCAGTTTGATTAGGTAGAAAATTCTTCATCACCAACTCAAATATTATGAGTTTTCCACTTAATATTTGGGTCCACACGTTTTAACTTATTCTAATTACACGTCCTAGCAGGACCTGAATCTGAGTTGATAGTCTATCAGAGTGACGCTGACGGCATTGGTGAGGCGGCATGCTGTATTAGTTCTGCCTTGTTCTACACTTTCGTTTCATACAGAGGATCTGGACTGGTTGTGACATTTGATTGCGTGCTTGAAGTGTTTAAGTTTAAAAAGATTGTATCAGCCCCTGACAGATAGCTTGCCTTGACTGATAGTATTCTAGCTCTGCAATCAGGCAAGGAAAGGAAAGGAAAAGTTAAACTTTAGCACATCTCCGTGTGACAAAGCTGCTCAAGAACTGAATGGGGCTATTCGTTTTTCTAAGCAGTTCAGTTAATCTTATTCTACTGTATTTTTAATCAAACTACCACAAGGTTTCACCAATGATCAATCATCAACACTTTTAGTAGTCTGATTGTCTACTGTTTTATTGTAAATAGTTGGCGAACATGGTGAACATTTGGGTCAAGTAGTCAATGCACAACTTCAAAACAAAATGCTATGAGATTTCGCAGAGAGACAACTTGTCACGTTCGCTAAAGCTCAAGACAGAAACCCAAATGCAGATCGGCACGGTTTATTTCAAAAGAACAAAAACTATATAAAAGCAGTATGCGGAGGAAGTAAGCTCAGGAGATCTTGGAAATTTCACGGTGGCAAAAACAGGTAAACAGGTAAACAGGTATCAAAAAAGCAGGGGTTCGGGGAAACAAAAGACACTCACAAGAGGCAGACACGAGAAACGAGAACGGAAAAACACAAAAACAGAACTCACGGGTAGGTAAGCAGAGTAGATACAAACTTACAACAAACGGGGAACGAGGTCGGATGATCAGACAAAGGACAGAGAAAAGACTGGGGTTTATATAGGGAACAGGAGCACCAGGACAAACAGGGGACAGCTGAAACTCATTATGGGGAAATCAGAATCATGAGTAGCAGGTGTAGAGCAGGGGAGGAGAAAGGGGCAGGGCAGGCAACAGAACAGAAGCACATGGGGAATGAAAACAAAACACAGAGGTTGCAGTTCATTGATAGTCCAGTGGGGGGGCCAAGGTATCAGGAAGCAGGACCATGACAGTACTCCCCCTCTAACGGTCGCCTCATGGAGTCATTTTGACTGAGGCGGGGCGCTGGTGGCGAGTCGGGAACCGTGGCAGAAGAGCAGGTGAGAGTTGCAGGCAGGCGACGAGTCGGGAGGCGGGGCAGGAGTGAAGAGCGTTGGTCGGGACTGAAGCACGGGTCGGAGTCCAGGACGGCCGAGCAGAGCGTAGGTCATAGGCAGGCAAAAGGGTCGTACCAGGGACGGAGGAGCAGAGCCGTAGCTCAGCGGCAGTCCAGGTTGGGCAACTGGCAGACGATCTCTCCGGAGACCGAGACAAACAGAAACAGACAGGGAATGAGGCAGGGAGGCATGGAACGGCCTGGAAACCGGTGCAAGGAACAGGTCACAGGCGGCCAGGTTCGGGGACAGGCAGGCAATCCTACAGGAGACAGAGAACAAAGCAGAAGCAAAGCGGGAGACAAAGACAGACAGGACAGGGTGGTGACAGAACCCCCCCCCAAAGGGACGGCTCCAGAAGTCCCCAAGAAAAACACCAAAACGGGTGGGCGGTGGGGGAAAAAACCTGGCAGAGGGACAAAAACTCCTCCAAGTGATCCGATGCCATGGTCCCGTCCCCGGAGGACCCCCGGGGTCCACCACCACTGGAGGGCTGGGTAGGTGCAGACGCAGGACAGGGGGTTGTTCTGATATTTGAGGATTCTCTGAATGCTGTGGGCTCAAGGCTGATGGAAGATACTGCTCTAGAAGTGATTCCATTTCAGTCTTACTTGCTGGGAGCTCAGCATCCGAAGACTCACGGGTCGGAGGCTCAGTAGGATGCTCACGGGTCGGAGGCTCAGTAGGATGCTCACGGGTCGGAGGCTCAGTAGGATGCTCACGGGTCGGAGGCTCAGTAGGATGCTCACGGGTCGGAGGCTCCGCATCCGAGGGCTCACGGGCCGGAGACTCAGGAGGGCGGCCGCGGGTCGGAGACTCAGGAGGGCGGCCGCGGGTCGGAGACTCAGGAGGGCGGCCGCGGGTCGGAGACTCTGGGTGGCGGCCGCGGGCAGGAGACTCTTTAGGGAGCCCGAGGACCGGGCATTGTGTAGGGAGCCCGAGGGCCGGGCACTGTGTAGGGAGCCCGAGGGCCGGGCACTGTGTAGGGAGCCCGAGGGCCGGGCACTGTGTAGGGAGCCCGTGGCCCGGAGACACTGGAGGGCGCGCGCGGGCCGGAGACACTGGTTGGCGCGCGCCAGGCTGGGGCTCGCCAGACTGGGGCTTACTGGACGGGAACTCACTGGACGGGGATTCACTGGACGGGGATTCACTGGACGGTAGGTTCAGCGCCCAGGGATTTGCTGGTCGTGGATTCGCCGGCCCGGAACTCGCTGGTCGGGGACTCGGCGCCCGGGAACCCGCTGGTCGGGGACTCGGCGCCCGGGAACCCGCTGGTCGGGGACTCGGCGCCCGGGAACCCGCTGGTCGGGGACTCGCTGGTCGGGTCACCGACCAGGGCGTCCAGGGGCTCTGTGGTCCGGGACTCGGCGTCCAGGGGCTCTGTGGTCCGGGGCTCGGCGTCCAGGGGCTCTGTGGTCCGGGGCTCGGCGTCCAGGGGCTCTGTGGTCCGATCCTAGGTTCCGAAACGGACATGGAGGTAACAGGAGGCGCTGGAGCAATCGACTCCGCGCTCGGCAAAACCGGAGGGACTGAAAAAGCAGAGGCGGTCGGAGGAGTGTCGAGATTAGCAGCTGCAGATTGGCGAAAAGTGGTCTTCTGTCTGAGGTCGGCAAGCAGTAACCCCGGTCCGGTCAATTAAAGCCTGGTTTTGTCGAATCATCGCAAAAAGGTGCTCAAAATCCGCTGGGTTTGTTTCTGGTCTGATCATTCTGTCACGTTCGCTAAAGCTCAAGACAGAAACCCAAATGCAGATCGGCACGGTTTATTTCAAAAGAACAAAAACTATACAAAAGCAGTATGCGGAGGAAGTAAGCTCAGGAGATCTTGGAAATTTCACGGTGGCAAAAACAGGTAAACAGGTATCAAAAAAGCAGGGGTTCGGGGAAACAAAAGAAACTCACAAGAATTCCAGAGGCAGACACGAGAAACGAGAACGGAAAAACACGAAAACAGAACTCACAGGTAGGTAAGCAGAGTAGATACAAACTTACAACAAACGGGGAACGAGGTCGGATGATCAGACAAAGGACAGAGAAAAGACTGGGGTTTATATAGGGAACAGGAGCACCAGGACAAACAGGGGACAGCTGAAAAACTCATTATGGGGAAATCAGAATCATGAGTAGCAGGTGTAGAGCAGGGGAGGAGAAAGGGGCAGGGCAGGCAACAGAACAGAAGCACATGGGGAATGAAAACAAAACACAGAGGTTGCAGTTCATTGATAGTCCAGTGGGGGGGCCAAGGTATCAGGAAGCAGGACCATGACAGTACTCCCCCTCTAACGGACGCCTCATGGCGTCATTTTGACTGAGGCGGGGCGCTGGTGGCGAGTCGGGAACCGTGGCAGAAGAGCAGGTGAGAGTTGCAGGCTGGCGACGAGTCGGGAGGCGGGGCAGGAGTGAAGAGCGTTGGTCGGGACTGAAGCACGGGTCGGAGTCCAGGACGGCCGAGCAGAGCGTAGGTCATAGGCAGGCAAAAGGGTCGTACCAGGGACGGAGGAGCAGAGCCGTAGCTCAGCGGCAGTCCAGGTTGGGCAACTGGCAGACGATCTCTCCGGAGACCGAGACAAACAGAAACAGACAGGGAATGAGGCAGGGAGGCATGGAACGGCCTGGAAACCGGTGCAAGGAACAGGTCACAGGCGGCCAGGTTCGGGGACAGGCAGGCAATCCTACAGGAGACAGAGAACAAAGCAGAAGCAAAGCGGGAGACAAAGACAGACAGGACAGGGTGGTGACACAACTTTTGATTAAAATTCCTCTGGCCTCCATTAAAATTACTTTTGTTTGGCTACATTAACAAGGTTGATAATATAAGATTTCAATTCCCAGTAATTTCTATCCCAGTGTGTTTACTCGTGTTTTCTCTGCTAAAGTAGCAGACGTGACTTTTGTTACCCCTTGCCTGTTTAACTTCTGAGCGTTATTCTTGTATCTTCCGTTATTGTATCAAACGTGACTTTTGTTATTTCCTGGTTCTGTTGGATTATTAAACCCCCGTTTGTTTTGTACTGTTGCCTCCGCCTGTCTGTGTCTGACAGGGGCCATGCAACAAACAAAATTGTTGGGGGAATACTGTGCAGTACAAAACAGTACAATATTGTACAGAAATACTTTACTGTACTGCACAGACTACAAGGTTTTTTCTTTGGCTGGCGGGTGAGTGGGCTTGCTTGTTGCGACCAATGTTGCTCGATGTTGTGTTGGTAGTAAAACAATTGTGGAGGTTGTAGAAAAGGTAGTTAAAGGTAGTAAATGCAGCTCTAGGATTCATGCATGTACCCTGATCAAAAATACAAAAGATATCCTTAAAAGAAGCAAAAGTTGCCTTCTGCCACTCTATCTGCTGGAGCCACTCCCCCTTTCACATTCCCCCGGTGCAGTGAATTGGTGTGCAGCCATTGACTCCTATGTTAAGAAGCCTAGCCCATCATGTTTTGGTGTCAAATGCACCTCTTACCACTCAAAGGAAGTACAATGTCTCACTTTAATGATGTGGCCTATAATTTGAATTTTGCAGATCTTGCAACAACCTAACATACCTAACAGACAGTTTCTTAGATTTATTGGAACTTGGCTATTATTCTAATTCAGTTACACAAAGTACACAATGCTTTCTCCACACAATTTACCTTTGGCCAAATTAGGCCATTGCTTGTGTAACGGCAAGCAGGAATCGCTACTGTTGCATTTAGTGTAATTGTCCTGCTGCTTCTTATGAGCAGCGCACAGTCACAACTACGGACATCTGATAGTGTTGGGGCCATCTTTGTGCTAAATTTGAGAGGTTTGGGAAGTGTGGCTGGTATCAAAACACGTTGTGGACCTGGTAGACGTTGGTAATGGGAATCACTCTCATTGGCTGCTTGGCTTGTCACTGCACTTAGCTTGTCATTGCACTTGTCTCCGAAGGATACTCAAAGTGTTGTTGTGGCACTCATGAAAGGATTCATTCCATATGGCCAAAGCACTTTAGCATATGAAATCAGAAGATAACTGACGTAACCGTCTCGGTTTGTTCTGTGATCTGTGCTCTCGTGTAAAGGCCATTGAGATTAACACTGAGAAGAACTATTATGTGTGGGACTGTGGGTCACATATTGAGAGTCTCCTTCCAGCACTGCAACCAGTTTATCACTTCCTGCAGTCTGGTTCATAGACCTCTCAAAGAAAAAGGCCTCCTTCCTCCTAGAAGTGCTGAAACTCCAAACCCTGAAGAAACCAGTAGAGCTGAGAGGATGGTCAGATGAAGAGAGTGAAGTGAGGACTTTCCTTCAGTGTCTGCCCTACATCTCACAATTGAAGTGAGTACACTCTTTTTTTGGTTGCATACCATGTAGCAATGAGTGGTAGTACATTTGTGAAAAGTGTCAAAGATGATCTTGTGTGTGTCTGTGATATTATTTTACTTGTGGCTATATCCTTGATTAGAGCTTATTTTCAGTGATATCATGTCGATTTATAAATGCATTTTAAGCTGACCAGCATTAATTTAAGGTTATCACACCAATTTAGTAAATGTGTGTGCTGGTAATTTAAAAAAAGTAATAAATGATGTAATGAAGGGAGAGAACAATCACCCCATCTAGGTTTCAGTGGTATGAAACCTACAGTTTGACAGATCGCAAAGCTTGTTGGCATGATGACATGTACTCAAAGGTTGTGACAGCACTTCATCACAACAACAACAATTACTGAATGTCTGTTATTTCATTTATATAATAAAATTATCAAACAATTGTCAAATGATGAAAATGTGTAATTGTGACTCATTTCATAACATTATGTAGTTAATGTACGATTAAAAGCAAAATTGTGGCAAAAAAACACACAAATCTGTAAATTGTACTCATACATTTCTATGGAAAATGTTAGCTCTGAACATCACAGCAGACTTTATCTACAGCATAGCAGTTTAATTTCTTAAATATGTGCTTGCATGTTCATATCAATTATAATAAGGATCATCTTCTCTAATATGATGCATTAATATTTGGAATTCAGGTTTTGATGTTAGGTCTATATTCGCTCCAAAATAATGATACATTTCATACATTTATTAGACATATGTGCAAAATATGATCTGGAGAAATAACAGACTATGTCTTTGCTTAACTGTAATGGCAACAAGTTGTAGTCAAGATCAGTCAAGTGAAGCAACAGAATGTGCAATACAAAATGTGCAATGTAGAGCTGCACACACACGTACACAAATGCCCTCAAGATTTCTCTATAAATGATCTCATCTTGACATGAACATAGTCTTCATATTTGTGTTTGCTTTATTAAACTCTGCACTTGTGACTTGTGAAACTGTATAATGATTTTGAATATGGCTATTCGACATGAAAGTCACTCCTTTAATATGTAAAGAAGTATCCCAATGTGAAAAATGGCAATACAATCCTGAATTTAGTTTGGTACAATATAGAAAGGTTGCTTCTTGACAGTAGCCAAATCCTTTGGAAACAGTTGTGTGTGTGTGTGTGATGTCATGACCTCATATTCATCAAAAATGCTAGTGTAGACAAACAAAATAACTGAAGCAAATAATACAAAAGAAGTGACAAACCCAAAAGTTGGGACGGTTGGTAAAATGGCAATAAAAACAGAATACTATTATTTTCAAATCATGCAAGCCATACATTTGATACAGAATAGCACAAAGGCATGTTGAAACAGGGAAACAGGGCAGGTTCTTTTTACAAAGCGCAACTGATTCATTTTTAAAAACGTATGTGTTTGAAGACTAGAACATTCAAGTTTTCTAGTGGTGTTACTAATACACAGCAAATTTGAATTCGGAATTTTAACACTAACAGTTAGTTATATATACACTTTCAGGGTGTATATATGGGGACCGCCACATCAGTGTTAATTTAACACTTTCACCAGTGTAAAAAGTCACAACTCTAACAGTGTTAGACTGTTACTCTGTAAGAGTTAAATATTAACACCAAAGTAGGGCATTCTAACACCATAATATTGGTGAATCCTTATTTAAAGCCCTACTCTAACAGTGTTAATATTTTACTTTAAATCCAGCGTTACAATAAACTAACATGGTAATGACTACCATTTGTATTACCTATTAAATAGTTTTGTCCTTTTACACTTAAAGTGGCATAGGCCTACACTATATTGTGATGTTAGGCTTTTCAACCAGTTGTCGCATGAAAAACCACTTTCATATTTTTATTTAACAGTCTTATTTGAATTAATTACCAAATGTAACAGTCAGACACAATATAAAACAATGCATCACACCCATATGACATCTGAAGATCAAAGGGTTTGTTATGTTGCATATCATCTTTTTTAACAATATACACAATGATTACATTCTTCAACCTGAAATGCATGAAGGTGCTCAACAGAAACAGTCTCCATTTTGATAAGAATAAAGATTATTGACACAATTTTACCAAACATTGGCATTTCATCTTCCACATCAACACAAACAATAGCTCCACAATGATACTCAAGCCCATTACATTTTACCCACACAGTAGAAGATACAACAATAAGCCTGTCCATCTGAAAGTGTTCACAGACAAGTTCATCATAATCCAATTCACTTAATGTTTGAGTTTTTACTGGACCCGACTCAATACCTCTAACACCAAGTGAATCCCAATGATGGGCAATAGCCAACTGATGCTTCTGTGCTAAACATTTTGTCAAGTTTTTGAAATTCTTAATGCTGTTCTTAAACATGGATCAAAGGACCAATTTTTCTTATCACACCAGGATAATGAATCATGAGGGATAAAATTTTGATGTTTTGGGATAAAATTTTGAGTAGGGTAAAGTTCCTTAAATAATTTGTGATGTTCTGCAATCAGAGACCCCAAATACACAGTCATGCCCTCAGAGATGCTAGGCAAAAAACAATGTTAACAATATCAAGCAGAAGTAAGTGTAGAGTGTCTCCCTGTGGAACAATATTGCCAAAAATGAGTGGAATGTTTTTCAACAGACACATCATTTGACTAGCATCAAGACCAAGTCGATTGCCCTGTATATTGATCTTTGTTGGTCTGTTCTTGTGGTCCAAATATCCATAGCTGTAAACTCTCAACAGTATGTGTTCAGTGGTAGTGAAATTCTTGGCTAGGTAGTCGAAAAGAAGTCTAACTTCATATTGCGCCACGCCCTCAAGAAGGTCATGCATTATGTCAACAACAACATTATCAGCAACACTAAAATATTTTAACTCATTGAGAACATATTCTGCAATAGCAGGTTGCACTAAAGGACTCTACATAGCCAAGAATATCTGTAATATTGTCCCAAAAAAAAGTTAATCAGAAAATGACACTTTCATCTCATGCACTTCCAGCTTTTTAACATCATCTAAAAATGGAGCGAGAATTTTATCCAGGCTATACTTCTTGCCATCTTGAGAGTGAAGCAGAGATATGAGATGAATATTCATTAAAGATTAATTAAGATGAGTTGGAAGATTTCTCAATGTAAAATACATACATCCAAGCTTATGCACCCCCTGCTTGGAACCTAGAGGATTTACTGTCTCAAACTCATCGTAATAAACCTGAATCTGCAAAGCATATTTAAATGATAAGAACAAGTCATTTGTTTAGAAGTAATTACCATCACAGAAATCAGAATACAGATCACTAAATTTAGCAGACTGGACATGGCTACTAATTACCTTGTTGTTAAAAATAAAAATTGTGGACTCTGGCACAACCTCTAAGACTTGATCCTTGATATCTGTGTGCATATAATCCACATACTCCTCAATACTTTCTACAACTTACAAAATAAAACAGTTTGAAAGACCACCACCCTGCAACTTTGAAACAAACCATTTTGACTCACGTCTTGAGCCAAGTTCAAAGTTTCAACAGAAGGGAAATCACAGCATCTATCCAGAGGCAGAGCCGGCATACCACAGGATGATGTCCTGTTAGTCCTTGACAACTTGGTTCAGCATTAATGTCACTGTGTAAATGTTTAAGATGTCTGCGGAAACCAGAGTAACTTCTGAACTCTAAAGAGCAACCTTCCTGCACACATATAAAATTTAACTTTTTGCCAGGATATAAACCATGTAGAAGTTTGAGGTGCTGACTCAAGGAACTTCCAGAACCATGAAGTGACCTACAAACATAGCACCTATACATCATTCATCAACTTTGCACGCAGTTCCCTGACTTTTGGACTCTCTTTGGTACTTCCCACATCAATGTTGTAGACAGTGGTCTGTAGGAATGTAAACATACTGCGAAGACACTCCTCATAACTCAAACTAAAAACAAAATGGACCTTGAAAAGCTGCCAAATGCTGCCAGAGACATATTTCCTTGGCATGGAATTAGCTTCTTATCCATGACGATGTAGTAGTTGCTGATGGCTTGCTTGTTGAGTCCTGAAGCTAGCAGATATGGTTGCCGATGATCATCTGCATCCAAGTGGTCATCAAGACATGAAGGTACAAGTAAGACTTATCATGATCATGTTCAAATGTATTCACTTAATTTCAGAGACAATATTGCATGCAGTGGAATTACACACCTTGTGAAATACGACGAGGTTGTCTATGGCTCGACTTGCACTGATCTTGTAACTCTTGTAACTCAGCAATAAGTTATAGCAAAATATTTCATACAACTTACACAGCCTTTCCTAGACAATGAGTCTTTCAGGGAAGGGAACAAAGTGATGATACCAAGGGTGTATTTTTCTCTCATCAGCCATTGTGGAATTCTCCTACAACAAAACAATGTAAATTACAATAATATTACATTTGATAAAGGGCAAAGGAAAAGAATGAATATGAAACTTATTTCAAGCTTCCGCACCCTTCAGCTTCAGTCATGGGTGCGGCTAAAATGTTGACCATTTGTCACCTGGAACTGTCATAAATGCTTCCAGTCTCCTCATACTCCTTCAGGACTGCTGCTCCACCAGGTTTCTCCATCAACACCTTCTTAACAAGGTGATACACATGCACCAATAGCAACTAACATTCATAACATGGATTGCCAAATTATGTAATGCTGTGCCTTATTTTTGTGATCAACACACATTTTTTACATTACATGTAAGACATTTCAAAGTTATTCGAAAATAGCAATAATCCAAACAACTGTGTGAACAAAACACTACATCGTCATTTAAGGCTGGAATAGACTGCAACGCCTCTTCTTCCAAGCTTGCTCTTTTGCAAAGGCTAACTTCGACCAAACTATCTTGACTACTTGACAAGGAACAGGTTTCCGTAAGACTAGGAGACTCACTGAAAGACAACTCTAGCGAAATGAAAAAAAAAGAGACCAAGAAAAATGCCATTATGCAATACATGCATTATACATGCAGTTAAATAAACAAACTCATTATGATTTCTATTTCTTTTTAAAACCATTGTGTAGCAATGCAACCCACAGCACAACATACCTTCAGAATCAGAATCATGGATGACCAAGCACACCACCAACTCTAAAACTAAAAACTACTAAAAATATGACTGCAATTTAATTAAAGGCTTATTTTTAACGGTTAGTAACAATTTGACAGAGTGCTAAACAGTGCCCACATGTAAGTTACGTCAAGTAATTCCTTTTTGCTCATGTGAAATTACTTAAGGTTCTCACTCTGACACCGTCTCCTAACTGCAAGCGAACGTCAGGTTGTTGCGTACTTCCCTGGGCCGATTCAAAGCAAGATACGCAAACGCAACAACGCCATGATGTGTCAGGCGTGTAGTGAAAATTGTGATAACATGGGAGTCAATGAAGCAGCCTGTGGTAGTACTTTCAGGTTTTTTTTTCCAAAAAACCTGGATTTTGACATCTAAAGTTCAAAAGGCTGTAACTTGATATTGGTAACAGATAGATCCTGACTGTAAATGAGACAAATATTGAGGAAGACCTAAAGTTTATATTGGGAGTAAATTTACCAATCTAATTTGCATATTGTGACGTCACATGTCGGCGGCCATCTTGAATTATGGATTTTTTATATTTTATTTCATTTTATTTCTCAATAAAAATTGAAATTATTTCATAAAGTTTGCTCTCCTCTCATCCGTTGTTATGTTGTACACTTACTGTATAGTCAGAAACACCATACATTGTAAACCAGTGTAGATTATAGCTAATATAGAGCCACAAAAAAACAAACGCATGTAAACACTAGGAAGATTTTTTTGCGTGCAGGCCTAACATGACATCTAGATTTCAAAAGGCTGTGTCATGACAGTGGTGATGTTGAGTATGACTGTAAACAAAGCAAATATTGAGAATGACCTAAAAATCATGATTACTGTGTGCGCCTGCAAATGGAACAGGCACCACGGAACGTCTCCCTCTCCCTCCCCTACGGACGCTGCCAGCTCTACCCACTGCCCGTCTCTCGCGGGTGAAAGAACTGCCACCATCATCCCTGACAAGACCAGACCCTAGAGTCACATTTCGACCCTGTTTACCTCTCCCACCCTCCCCGATTTTCCCTTCACGTATCACACCGTCGCCACTACGCAACAAGGCTTCCTCGTGCACAGGCGCACCGTGAGCAGCGCGGTAGAAACTAAACTTTTTCCAGCCAGATTCTCATTACATGCAATGATACTACCACGTCCCCCAACCCTCCTACGAACAATGGCACCGGATTCATCCTTTATCAGTGTTAGGGAAAGGGTTGGAAGTGTCTGCTTGTGCACTGCTGTGCCTCGACATGCTTTGCCCAGGCACGCCATTGAAAGGCACAGGCGCGCCAGGAGAAAAGGGTCACTGACCGACAGATCGTCATCTTCTGAAAGCATATATTCGCCTTCAGAATCTGCGAACAGCAGACCTAAGACATCATCTCGAGACAGTTTTTTGTTTCCCATTTTGGCGTAAATCCACAGTGTTACCACGAAATTGCTAGCTAAACAATAGTTCGCTACCACACTAGCTCCAGGTTAATTCCCCCAGTTTCAGAGTAACTTCCTCGGAAAAATGCATTGGAAGATGACGTCACTCTGAGTTAGGAATGAAGTACGACATGTCTGCCAACTAGTGGACAGGGGTTTTGACAACATTAAAGAATGTACTTGACACAACAGGCTAATTTATTCAGTATCGCGTCCTGCCGCAAAATTGCGACCGCGGCAGTAAAAGCAAGGTAGGAAAATTACACAGGCTTCCTCTTGTATTGAAACAGTGACCTTACAGGTAGCCTACACAAAAGTAAATAAATAAATACTACTGTATTACTGACTACTGGTGTGAAGAATGGCAACAGACATCCCAAGCTCCTAGCATAATGAAAGAAAATCAGTTTTGTCCTGTTTTTCTGTAGAAAAAGGTAGCTATAAATTAATTGGACGGTGATGTTGCGTCATCACATAGTGCCCTACACAAACCTCCAGAGACAGGACACAAGCGGAAGGACTGAATAAACCTTCGAAGTTATCGAATGTTTTACTACTTGCTGATGCTGACAGGCCCACCGTATTCATCTAACTAGGTAAGTGACCACGCTCTGAATTAAAGCCTAATAAAATTACATTCGCAGGCTGTTTTGTTTTCGTGTAGTTTAGGCTATTCCTCATTTTTACTGACCAGTTTCAGTTTCGTTTTTGTTTCACAGTGAGCAGTTTTTCGGTATTCCTGTGTCAAACATTAGCCAAATTAACATGAGAGGTATAAATTATCCTAGGGTAGGCCTAGTCTAAAATAACAAATTATGAAGGGTAGCCTAACCATTCTTTCCACTGACCGGTTTCGGTTTCGTTTTAATGTGACGTGCCAGTGATGCCCCCAGAAAATAAATCACAGGGTGGAGATCTTGGGATGGCACACAAAAAATGTGATTAAAGGTTATTACAGCAGGTCTATGTAGGGTGCGATGTCGTGGGAAAAAAAACAAAACAGAGGGGGGGTGCTTTTGAAACGTCATCGCTTTGGTGACGCACACACCACACACACACACTGCAGCCATTCTGCTGCTGCTTAAGCTATGTTGAACAAGTATTTTAAGATATTTAAGCAAATCAGTTACATTGTGTATGGAGCACAGCCTCGTCATAAACCTCCAACATCAAATGGTGGTAATTTTACGAATAATATTGCATAGCATATCTATGACAAGTATGCCTAAGCCTATGAAATGCAAAAATCCTTTTATCAGCATATCCATAAGCAGTGTAACACATTATGGCCGTTTATTCTATAAAGAATAGCATGCCTTTTCCATTATAGTGCATATGTTTGTGAATATTATATCAGTTGCCCAAAACAGACGGGACTGTTATTGAGTTAATTGTTGGAAATCTTTGACATGTTAAACTGACGACTAGGCTATAATTGTTCCTCAGAGTCCAATGCGCTGTCAATCCCAGACTCAAAGAGACAAACAAACGAGATCTCACTGGTGAAGTAACTGTCGTATGGAAGCAATGAATTTCGTGCCACTTGTGGGAATAACAGGAGGGCACCAAAAGAGTCTTAATAGTGTGGACATCGTGAACTATCAATTACCAAATTTAACTCTAAAGCCTAGTTTCAATGCACCGTAATCCAGAGAAGATCTATATCTTAACGAAGAATATAGGGTACAAGAGACGGAAAATGCACTTTATAAAGATATTATTCAAAAGCAACTACGGGCGCCTTGGCCACTTAAAGCACATCTACACTTGACTTAAATTAGCCTACATTAAACCTCCCGACAACAAACACAATGATTTCCTGAGACCAATGCTCTATAAGTCCCAACGTTAAAAACTGTAACCACACAGTCCGATCGCAATACGAGTCCCAAACAAAAAAGAAATCCCATTAGGCTATTAGGCTAAAACATCTTACTGAGTTTTTAAAACGTCACTTCCAACCATCAAAAAGCAGTAAGCTATCTATACTGTCAACGTCCTTGTAAATGTTCAACAACTGTGCACAGGATATAATCAATCAGTTATTTTTTGTCCAGCTGTTTAAGCATTTTTGTGCTTCATAAGTGCAAAAAATGCTTAGATATCTCAGGGATAAGTTGGCCTATGTGCTTGACTTTTCATTTTTTGAACGTTGGCAAGCAGACGTGAAATTTCCATAATATCCCAACCTATCCCACTGTGATATTTAGAGTCTTTTTCGTTAAGATATAATTCTTATTTAAATATTGGATTCGGCAGAGGATTTTTTTGCCTTTTTATTCATGCCAATTACAGAACAACTAGCCTACTCTTAAGCAATGGACAGCATAGAGGGTTGGAAACTGTAAACTATTGCAACTGATATAACTTGCGTTATGCCTATCGATAAAAATAGTCAGTATAAATACGAGTAGGCCTCCCTATCTTACCTGTTGTTTGCGCATATAGATTAGGCTATTTCCCACTGTTGGCTGATTAACCTACAGAGCATTTTCGTTTCTTCTTCACACGCTATCAAAACACATATTTACGCGTTTCATATCAGGCTAAAATTCTGTCTAATACTAAGCAGTTCGCATTCCTTTGTATGAAGTTGTCCGCTATCCTTAGCCAATAGCAGTTACATTCTAGATTCTCAATCAGATTTTGGGGATTAAAAACATCTTTTAGTTTTCTACTTGTTTAGCTAGTTTCTCCAGTGAAAAAATAGCCGCTGCATTCCTAAGTGCGTGATCAAGGTTAAAGCCAGGAGTTATCAGGCAGGCATGATAGTGACAGTCCTCTTTTGATTTTAGAATAGTCTATATGCAATAACTGTTCGGTAGTGGCATCGCCTACTTCCGATTGGCATAGCCTGTCCTGAAAATTCACGACAAAGCGACTGAATTAAACGGATAAACTGTGTTGCACCTCGGATCATATTTTTTTTTTTACATTTGCACAGTATCGGAGCTAAACTAGCCTATCATCCGGAGGCTTCTCACAATCTCTCGCAGCTCAAGTTGCAATGAGCAATGTACTGTTGTGCAGTGAAGATAATATTTGAATATAATTTAATTCCTCATCCCCTGATACATCAAGGGCATTGTTTTAAAGTTATTTCAATATATTTTGTTTTTAAATTTCTTTCTCAAGCATTTAACCTATGATTTTAAATTAAAATGCTTCTAGTTGGGGTGACCAATGTGGTGGCCTTTAAAGTTTTTGGGGTGGCCGACGCCACCACTGGCCACCACATGGTGGCGCCACTTCCAGTGGCACGTCATCATTCGTTTTCGATCACATTTGGACATTGTGATGCGACATGTAAAATGATTGCTGCTTCTAGATACACTGATGGTTCAGAGCTGTGTTCACAACATATTCCCTTCCACAAAAAAAAAATGCAGTTGTATGATGCACGCTAAGTGCTATGCATGCGTTTTGTGTTGACTGTATGTGATGCTGTAGACTCACCACTTTTTTTCATTATGCTGCCTTCCCTGCTGGGTCTACCAACATCTCACTGTTCCCAAATGGGCTACAGTAAATTCACTGATTGCCTGACTGTTTTACCTGATTATCAGCAAAGGATGTATGTGTATTTGCTTGTGTGTGATGGTTACAGTCAGTGACGGCTACATTTTTACCTATTGTCTAGTGTGTTACTATCCCTGAAGAGGCTGTAGCAGAGGTAGCAAGTACCAAATGGGCGAGGTATCAAGTACCAAAACAGTTGGAGTGGGACAGCAGGCTAATTGCATACACTCAAAAAAATATTTCCTTGGATTTAATTTAAAAAGTTGCGTCAAATGGTTCCACGAAACTGTGTTACATAGCTTCTATGATATTATGTTCTTTAAAATGGGCTCAATACAATGTAGTAAATCCTACAAAACCAAATTGAGAAGATTCAAAGTAACTTGGTTAAATCACTTGTATTTAGTGTTCTGGTATTAAGTCAAAGTTACACTGTTAGGTTCAACCAAATTGACACGGTTAGGTTCAACCAAATTGACACTGTTAGGTTCAACCAAATTGACACTGTTAGGTTCAATCAAATTGCTGATGTTAGATTGAATCTAATAGCTAATGTTAAATTCAATCAAATTGACACTGATGGGTTCAACCAAACTGACACAGTTGTGTTCAATTGATTAAAGCTGCATGGTTTAGAAATACACTGTCAAATTAGTCTACTTTTGTGCAACACAGTTGTGTGGAACCACACAACATAAAATTGTTATTTAATACAAACACAGCACTGTTGTGTAAAATCAGTGATTAAGCTGTAGAAGGAAACCGCTCACCAGTCAGAAACCAATTTATTTAAATTTATTCAAATTTATTGGTGAATACAAGAAAATAAAAGTGCTGAGGCATTTTAACACACCCTTGTAAAAGAATTTATAGACACAATGTCAGAAAACTGTTTTGAGTAAAAAAAGTTTTTTTTTTTTTAAGTTTATGTTTAGATTTAGCAAGTGCTCTACAGTGATACAGACCTGAATAACACAGGTGCACTGATGTGCATGGTCATATGAAAACAAAAACAACTAAAATAGTCCAAGAATCCAACAGGACTGTTTACTCACAAAGTTTGTTTTTGAGAACCTGGACCTTGTTCAAAAGGTGCCGGTCATTGATTTCCATCAGCACCTTCTGAAAAAATTGAAATGTGAACCTGAGGTCAGAAGGGTAGCTGAGGTTCAACACGTAAATTACACCAAAGTGGAGAGCGGTGGCACAGGCAATGTCGGCAATGTTGTCGAGGACTGTGACTCTTTCAACAATGACGCCCACACCCACCGGTGGATCGGTGTTGTCACCCCCCTCGGGCTTGATTGTGTAAATCCCAATGGTGGTCTGCCTCATAGCAGCTTAGATGTGCACATGGGTATGGGTGTCCACAGCCAAAATGACCATGAGCCAACCTGTAATGTTTCAATAGCAGTGACCTTGAGGACACTGTGGTGTGGCAATCCTTGCTCTGCCACAAATAAGTCTGTGGAAGAGAGAGAGAGAGCAAAAGCACTCAAATTCAAGGATTTAAAAATGTCTGTACAAGAGGTTTCATGATTTGAACTGAATTATCTCACTGTCATTATCAACAACATAAACTGATTCAAGTGAATGGTAGTAACTATGACAACACCAATATGCTAAACACTTAAGTGATTGGACTCTCCTTGAATTTAATACATTGCTGTAACCCTATAACTTTATATTACTTTGTCCGCGTAAGCTAATATCAGTAACAGAATCTAGGTGGGTGTTAGTAAGTAAAGTGACAGCTTTCAATTTAAAACATTTAAAATATAGTTTGCTAGCGTTAGCGCGCTAATAACCACATAGTAAGTGGTTGCTGCCTGACCTGAAATGAAGCTAATTTTCTCAAACTCCAAACAGTGACAATTTACACTATTAGGCTTGAAATTGTTACAAATAGTTGCAGATTGTGACACATGGTTCCAAAAAACGCAAAACAACTCGTAATGACCAATTTATTAGTTAAACTCCACACGTGTCCCACTCATTTCAATGAACCGAATCTTGAATCTGATCTGCAGTACATGAAGGGGGATCCCCCCTTTGCAAAAATAGAACACGGACGGAAACATCCGTTGGCGACTCTCCCTCCCTCAACACTCTGGCTCAACTTTTCCGCCCACCTTGCTGATCTACATCACCAACTGCCACCTCCCAAATGAAAATAATACAATGTGGCGCTTCGCCCGCTTGCACGTATTTTAAGCGCAAGGAATCGTAAAGTGTTCTACTGCAGGCAAGCTTTTCTGTCCCTGCGTTGAATTAAATATCGCCACTTCAGTGGTTATCGCTTACTCTCCTACTGACTACCGCTACACACCACCTTCTACAGACAATCTGACCACCGTCCTGTCGTCGAACACAGAGCTAAGCGAATGTCCAAGCAACATTCTAAAAAAACCACTGCCTCTACAATGTTCAACAGCTCTCTTACATGACTACCAATCTATTTCAAGCTCTGACACTACGTAAAGCATTTAATGCTTATTAGTCTGTCAAGCAACGTAGTTTTCCAAATCACTTTACGGGATCGCGTGCACTGAAAAGCTAGGCTAGTTTCATAGCCACCAGCCGCCAGCGACCACATATACAAAAAACATACATATGCAAATTGCAAAATGAATGTTTTTCCCTCTGCTCTACTGAGCATGTGCGAGAAAGTACAGAAAGCGCATTGGGACAGCCTTCAGGCAATTTAATCAGCTGTATTACATAGATTCAATTGAACCAGGTTTCGTATTTAAAGCAGCTGATGTTAGGTTACTACAAAGACACCTTAAGCATTTTTAAATTATAAATGTTATTTAATGCCAACAATATCCATGTTTCACTTTTTTTGAGTGTAGGACAGTACACAGAACAAAAGGCAAGTGGCACAGTTAGTGGGGCTTCATTCACAAACTAAACAAAACAAGAAGGCTACTCTACATCATGTTCATCTTACCCAGATTTATCACAAGCCTAACCACCTTGGAATACCCATCAGTCCTCAGAGAGACAGTAGGAGCAAGAAGTGTACTCTATTATTGCTAGTGGCTCGTGCCAGTGAACACCTTATCTCAAGAAAAAGTTGAAAGCAGTGACCCATCTTTAAAATACTACTAAACTGTCAGTACATTCACCTACTCCTGCCTAAATAATGTTACGTGAGAGAATTTCATTCCAGTTTAGCCTACTTTACATGTAGGCTAGTAGATTTTTTATGCAACGTTAGCCTAATCTATCATACTTTGGGAAAGCAGAATATATAAACCAGAATTTGCTATATTTAATTATAGGTGGCTTACCTTTCAAAACACACCATATGGTGACAATAAAAGTTTTTTTTTTTTTAATCAGTTGTGCTATGCTGTCCGTTTATTGGTGGATTGTAGGAGATGACACTTTTTGTCGACATGCCACTTCGGCCACTTCCGCATGCCACTGGCACATGCCACATGCCGATTAATCATCTAACCCTTACTGTGTTTTTGTCTAGCACATGAGCAGCCCAGCTAACAATCATTACAAAAACTTTAAATAAACTTTAAACTTTAAACAAAAACTTTAAATAGGCCTAATGCTGCCTCATGGGTCTCCTATAGTTATTGTAAGAACGTAGGTACCAAAAACTCAAACATCATGGTAGTTCGGGAAGTGCTTTGTCTCATACTTTTTGCCATTAAGAAGTAGATTATAACCACATTTTATCTGAAGTAGGGAGAACCTGGAAGAATGAAACACGTTTTAATTAAACGTAATTTTAGGGGTGGGAATCGAAAACCGAGAATCGAGTAGAATTGAGAATTGAATGCTTCAGTTCACTGATATTGTATCCCTTATCCTCTTATCAATGCTGACATATTTTTCAGACCATTGTTAATGGGTCTTTCAAATACAAAATTAAATGGAGAACACAGCGGAGGTATGGAGGTATAGACTATATTATTGGCCTATGTGCCGATAACTGTGTAGAATTCTAAACAATAAGGAATTGAGATAACTTGAAAAATTGACCGATAAGCAGAATCAACAATGGCGTTGATACTGATAAAATTCTATCAATTCCCACCCCTTCGTACTTTAGAAAAAGGTTGTACAAAGCTAAATATTTTGTCACTCTCCACTAAAACTTTAAATAACATTGTCCTCTTACGGTAATTTTAAGAATGTTTTCCCTTAAACCCCTTGGGTGTAAGTTAGCTGTAGGTTGGCACACTTACAAACATTCCCCTAAGATTTTAGGTACCAAAAACACAAACGTTCATCATCAACATCATTGTGCCCTTTCACATAAGGTTCCTATAGTCTATGGTTATTTTTTGGTATTCCTATTAAGAAACCAGGTTGTAAAGTTTCTGGAACGCTGCACTGAGGTCATGTGGTGTTCGGTCCAACGATTCAGCATAGCGAAATCAGCGGAACAATCAGAGACAAACATATGACTTTCCAAGCACCCCTTCAGAGAATCAACACTACCTTCATGGAACGTTCCTGTACCCAACAGATAACTTTCCCGGGCTGTTACCGGAACCGTTTTTTTTTTTACTTGGGTAGCAACCTACATCTGTTCCCTGTAAAATGCAGCTGAATTTACAATGAATCCATTCAAAAATAATTTGTGTGAAAGTGGGACGTAGGTTTTGTTTCATCCATCCCTCCTGGGACAAATGAACCACATAATATAAATTCTGTGAACTTCATACAAATATATATATATATATATATATATATATATATATATATATATATATATATATATATATATAAATTTAACTTACTTAGTATTATGATTATGCCTCTTAAAAGCTGTTATTTGAAGGTTGTGTGTAGATGATTATGCCACAGCAGTAAGAAATATTATTTATTTTATATAATTTATCATGTTTCTATCATGCAACATATTATTTGATTATGTCATTACATCACACATGCCTTTCATGATTCTCTATGGGCTTATAAATAGCAAAAGTCGACCCCCCTACCAAAGAGAGCAAAATACATTTCCATCATTATAAAATGAATTTTACAGGTTGATAAAATTAATTTATTGTAAAAACATTACGCTACACACTGTGTATTGGGTATTTCACTTATTTGTATCATATACAAACCTATTTGTACTTTTTGCTATGTGTATATTGTCTTTGCTATGTGTATATTGTTAAGCTTTGTGTAATTATTGTCATTATACAGTTTACAGTTAGTACAGATGTACAGCATGTGACAATAGATGTTATATCCTACTGTTTAGTCCATCCTGATTCTGAGAAATATAGGCTATGTGTGACTGAAAAATTGTGCCAGGAAGTAGGCTAAGTGCGCTAAAGATCCAACCATGGAACAAAGTGCGTTACATTCATAGCTAGTTGCCATATAGCCTACTCTCCCTTTTTCAGAATTCTTCAACCTCACATCAGCATCATCATGACCATGCCATTCAGTAGCAGTAGCAGAGACTCTTGATGATCCAGGCTCTTTAGTAGTCTACTAGGAGGTTTGGTATGAATGACAGTAGTGCTTCTAATAAGACTGACTATTAATTCTATGGCATGTCTCGTAGGTATATTGATGCTGAAGATGATATGATTGTGTAAGCTGCATGTGTGACATGGCCTGCACCAGTCAATCGGCTGTGGACTTTATCACAAAAGCCAGGATACACTTGGTAAAACATCTGAAATACCAAGCACTCATTGCCGAGAAGCTTGAAGCATGTGGTGTGTTCAATTCTGATGATGTTGCAGCAGTGACTTCAGAAAATAATCCTTTAATCCAAACCAGAAATATTTTAGATGTTGTCACAAAAAAGGGGGAGGAAGCAAGCTATGTGTTCCTTAGGATTCTGTATAGTGAAAGAAACAGGACTTTACCAAAGGATGTCAGACCTGATTTGCATCAGTGGATCAGCTGTTTCTCCTTCAGAGAGGAGCCAGAGTTTCAGCCCACTGGTGAGAAACAGTAATAACAATAAACATGTAATATGAAAATATAACAAGTTATATTTTTAGTACATGTATTGTACTGTATTTATGTACATGTATTGTACTTTATGTACTATATCTATGAAACGGTAACACTTTATTTTCCTGTTCATCACTGTCACATAACTAATAAATGCCTGTATTAGTAACTTGTAAGGCAGTCTGTGTGTTAAGTAGCAATGCTAATTATTTTGGCCTGTATTCACCAATTTCCTGTTCATAGTGAACAGGACCTTTCTTGATAAATCCCTGATAAGAAATTATAGGCCTCAATTCAGCATACAGATATGTTGGCAATAACCAAAAGAAAACATTTATGGCCTTCTAGTATTCTTGAGTAGCCTGCCATTGACATGGACAGGCTGACATGAATAATGCATATTGTCGCCCATGTTTAAAATAATTTTCATCCCTGCCATACTATATGTAAGTTAAATGATATGAAAGGTGTGTTATGTAATTTGATGTACATTTCCCTTTGTGTCCAGGCCCTAGACCATGCCAGCAGTACCAGGAGCAGCTCAAAACCAAAGGCAGGGAAATCCTCAACACACACATGGAACAAATCTGTTTTCTGTTAGGAAGTAATGATGTGAAACCATTTTTTTACACACCACTTGTGCTAGACAGACAAAGGCACATATATGCAGTCTCAACAAAAATTAAACAGAAAACCAAGAAGTACAAGAAAACACGAACAAAAAAGTTGAGAGCCTATATTCCAAAAAGCAAGCCTCAATTATCTCCTGAAGATCTCCTCAAATGTAATGAGCAACACATTCTGCTTGTGGGTAAACCAGGAATTGGAAAGACAACAGTTGCTCTGGAAATGCTTAACCTTTGGGCAAACAAGGAAAAACAGAAACTAAGCTACTTGTTCTACTTCAACGAAACAACACTATCTGGAATGCCAAGACCAATGGATTTGGAATCCTTGCTGTTTGATGCGTATGTTAAACCAGCCTTAAATAGAGCAGAGGTTTATCAGGATATCAAGGCAAACTCAGAATGTGTCATAGTCATTGTTGATGGTATCAAAGATGAGCTGATGAACTCATTTTTAAAACTAATATACAGAGAGCTTTCTGAGGCCAAGGTTATTGTAACCTGCAGACTAGATTGTGACCTCCTGTCCATCCAGAAATCCTACAGAGTGTGTGTTGAGGGTTTCAATGAAGACTCGATCAAGACTTACTTGTCTTACATGCTAAAAGATAAACCTGATGCTTTGAGCTTCATACTGGAAAATCCTGAGCTGCATAGCCTTTGCCATGTTCCTGTGCATGCACTCATGGTTGCTGCATGTATGCTGTTTCCCAGGGCTATAACTCCAAAGCCTTGCACAGCAACTGAAATCTATCTCAACATCTTCCGACATTTAATGAACAAATGTGATCAAGACATACCATTGAGAAAACTAAACAAATTTATTCAAGACAACAAGAAGAACATATTATATTTGTGCGAAGGTGCTGTCAATGCAATTAGGAAGAGATCCGTTCTACTACAAGACTGTGAAGATATTCACAATGACTACAGTTTTCTGAACCAGATTATTCTGAGGGATGGCCCCACTTCTGTGAAAACATATGGCACATTTCTCCACAACACAATGCAGGAGTTCTTTGCTGCTCTATGGTTGCTTGCTAATCCAGGAGATATTGATGGATTCCTTTGCGAATGCAAAACTGATGAAGGAAAACACATGAGGCATGTGATTCCTTTCCTAAGTGGTCTGCTATCTGAGAAAAATCTCTCTTTAGTGAGCTGTCTGTACGCAGAGGACCACATTAGAGTTACATCTACAGGGTTCTTTGAGCAAGTGTTAAGTACATTTATCCACACACAAGTAGACTGCACAGAAGTTGAAGATACCATAGAGGATAACACTAAAGAGCTTCTTTTTCTCTGTCAGTGCCTCTTTGAATTTCAATCTCCACAGGCATGCTCAGATTTCCTCAGCAGAGTAAACCATCATTTGGATTTGGCAGATGGGTGTTTGGACCCACATCAGTACTGCACATTGTCTTACATAATCAAACAGGCCTCAACTGTGGTTGTTCTGGATTTGGAGAACTGCCAAATATCTAAACAAGGACTTAAGATCATTCTTGACTGTTGTGAACATATCAGGTATAATTTTAGATGATACCTTGCTTATTAAATCTAAGAAGAATATACAGTAGCTATGCTGCTGGGTCACATGCCTCTGACATTTTGCCTCTGTCATTGCAGTGTGAACTCCTGCTTTTTACGTCAGATATGGACAGCTGCATTGAGCTGTGAAAACCCGGGAGTTTATTCCGACTTGCTTATTCTTTCGCGGGCGGTTATGCACCTGCCAATTTGGGATCCATCTGTGTTTAAAAGAGCAGCAGAAGTGTTACGTCAGAACCCACAGAAAATAAGTCTGGTCCTGCACTGCGATCAGTCAGCACATTCCCTTAGTGAGGACCTCTGCAGCAGCATTCTCAGTGTTCTACCATTCATCACCTCTCTCAGGTAAATTATTGTAATTTCTTGATTAGTAGCCAAGGTGATTTGCCAACAGTGATTTAGCAAAATGTCTTTATCTATGAGGTTAATACATGGGTGAGGGCTGTATACAGGATTGCATTTCTTTTCATCATTCTAATTAATTGTGATATATAGAACTATAAGCAACTGGTTTAAAGATGATCTTGGAGTGTTTGTATTTTATTATTGTATTAAAACAGTATAGAGATTATTTGTACTTTTTAAACCATTCACTCAGAATTGTGCTCTGTCTTTTCATGTAGTTTGACACCACAAGATGGAGTAAATTGTCATGAGGAATGGGAAAAGACACTGAGATTGTTGCAGCTTGAATTTTGCTTACACACATTTCTTCTCAAGAGGGATACTGCAAATGTAGATATCATGGCTCTGTTGCATCTTTTTAAAATATCTGATGAATCAGATTTCCTCTCAGATCTATATTGCCATGTGAGAGACTGTGAGTCACAAACAGGCAAGATACTCCTCCCATCATTGAAAATGCTGTGTATGTCAGTTCCTGCTGTCTGGTCTATAGACCTGTCAAAGAAAAAGGCCTCCCTTTTCCTAGAAGTGCTGAAGATCCAACCATGGAACAAACCAGTAGAGCTGACAGGTTGGACAGATGAAGAGTGTGAAGTGAGGAGTTTTCTTCAATGCCTGCCGTATATCTCACAGCTCAGGTGTGTGATGTTCTTCACATACAAATGTACATGGAATTAATTGTTAGATATACAGACTTACTGAGTTGTGTGTGCGTGTGTAGATTCCCTCAGGTTCTAAATAATGAACAAGTATTTTGGATGAAGAAAGTAAGATCATTCCACATGAATCTGTGCGTGCAAGCAGCTCTTTGGCAAGAACAGTTCACATTCCCTGTCATCCAGACACTTCTGAATCTTCTTGACATTACTGATGAATCTAATTTCATGTTTGACCTGTTTGCACATGTGAAAGAAATTGAGTTTGAAACCCAAAGGAAGGTACTCAAAGAATTGCGTTCAGTTTACCAGTCTATTCCAGAAAGTTGGTCCATAGACCTCTCAGAGAGAAAAGCCTCCCTCTTCCTAGAAATACTGAAATTCCAAATCGAGAAGAAACCAGTTGAGCTGACTGGCTGGTTAGATGAAGAGAGTGAAGTGAGGAGTTTCTTGCATTGTCTGCCCCACATGACACAGTTGAGGTAAGTGTAATGTATCCCATTCTCTCAGCATTTATATAATGTTTCACATTAAACATTTCAGATGCACTTGTTTCTTAGAGGTTAACCATGAAATCACATGATTTTAAACACTTTCGTCCTCTATTTCAATTTGATATTATCACTCCCTTGTTTCTGAAATGTTGTTAGACTAGTGCAATGTATTCCAGGAAACTGGTTGCCCAGTTACATATATGCAGGTAGGTCCATTTTAAAACTGTGATGATATAGATTCAGGCCCCTGCAGTTTGAAGAGCAGCTTGTCATGAAGGCTACAAAGATGGTCCAAAGTTGCTAGAGTTGAAAAGGGCAAACAAGTTTGGGTTGCAGAAACGTGCATGACTTGTTGCGAAACAATTAAATGCACACCAACCGCATAGACTACAAAGGTCATGTCTGTGCTTTTTTTTTTAGACTGTTATTTATCATAGTTGACATCCAGTGTTTGTTGTAAATGTAAATATTAACAACATACCCACATGTGTTTGCATGTATCGGCATGTAGCTAGATCTGCAAACTTTATGTTTATATCATTGAGGTGAAATGTCTTCATTCCATTGAATGGTAAGAGGTGTATTTCACAGTGAAATAGTGGAAGTATTTTACTCAGTCAGGTGAGTGGAATTCCAGAATTATGCATGGAACAGACAGACCAACGCATTTAAAGATAGATGATCAAATTATGTATTTGAATACTCACCATATGAATGAAAAAATATGAATCCCGTATATATATATATATATATATATATATATATATATATGAATCCACTGTCTGAGATTCGTCTTAATCTGTCTGAAACTGAACACCAAATCCTTATCCGGACATGATCAGGCTCAAAGCCCCCATTTTGCTCCCTTTCATTTGCTTGCAATCTTCTGAAGATCCTACTTTCTATCCCCTCCCTTTTACTCTGTTGGATTAAGTCTCGCCTTTTAAATAATTTTTTTCTCTTTTGCTGTTTGATTTGATTATTTTAGCATGAAAAAGTAATCTTAAAACTCTTGTTTGATGGAGAACCGCTGGTTGCCTGCATTGTATGCATCTAACTGTTCTATCTACCCTTGCCAAGTCTGATTTAATAATCAAATGAATAATTAATAACAATAAATTAATAATGAAATAAGTATAGACTACATCAGAGTATGTGAAAAGTAAAACTTAGTATGAGATTATAGGTGGAAGTTATGTGAAATCTGTCAGTTGGTCAAACTTTCCAACTCACTCACACATCTTTGAACATCCATCATATTGAGACTGGAGTTTCTACATGCCGGCTCCGGTAATGTATTTGGCCCATCCATGGCTGCTGTAAGATAATTTCACTGAAGAAAACGCGTCATACATTAGGCCACACTGATGTTTTTCCTAACAACATCTGCAGTAGACAAAAAATGCTTTACGTGACCTGGTACAGCTTTATGAACTCGCAGTTTTGGTCCCTGGAATGTAGTGGGTTCTCGTGTGAAAAGGGCTATTGCCTGTGTTGCAACCTTAAATGTTTGTCTTTTTCACGTTTGCCTTATCACATGAAATTTACGTTTTTTGGGGGTTTTTTTACGTGCAAGAAATGTTAAGTCAGCAGAAACTGAACCCCATTAAAAAGTCCAATAAGCAATCAATCAACCAATAAGTGATATCTGCTGTCTAAATGTCTAAATATCTGCTGATATTTGCCTGGTGCAGCTGCAACCCACCAAGGAATGAGATGCAGTCATATGAAGAATGGATACAGAAACTGAAGACTTTTCACATGAACCTTTGTTTGCAAGGATTACTCCTTGATAAAGAGTGTGGCCATGCAGGGGTACAGACACTGCTCAGACTTTGCAGTCTTCACAATAACTCTGCTTTTTTGCTGGATCTTTACTCTTACGTGAATGACTATGGGAATCAAACAGGAACGAGCCTGCTTTCAGCACTCCAGAAAGTGTTTCTGTCATTTCCAGCAGTATGGTCCTTTGACCTGTCAGAGGGAAAGACCTCTGTCTTTTTAGAAGTGCTGAAACTCCAAAGACTGAAGAAACCTGTTGAGTTGAGGGGCTGGTCAGATGAAGAGAGTGAAGAGAGAATGTTCCTTCAATGTCTGCCCTACATCTCACAACTAAAGTGAGTATAGTCATAATTGAACTGAGTCGTACTGAACTTTTTAAAGTTATGTGTGATGTAAACTAGACTAATGAGTTGTTTTGTGCAGTTTGCACTGGCAGCTAATGCTAGCTGAATGAGCTAACTTTCCTTGGCCCTTTCAGTAAGTGTTAACTGTTGGTTTGCTACTCAGTCTACAATGCTCCAAATATTCTTGTTGTTTTTCATACTGACATCACTTCATTAGGGCCATGGGTTGAAATGCTTCAATCATGTTTCAGACTATATAAATGATCAGCAGGAATTTATGGGAAAACATGCGGGAGGTAGTCTATGTGGCTGTTCAAAATGGTTACTTATTTTGCATAATAATTGGGGGAACATACCTTTTTACCTTATAAAAATAAATAAATAAACAATAAAACCTTTAAATGATGACTTCTGGTTAGTTTTGCTGAAAGAAAAGGACAAATTGCCATTTGAACATGGCATAATCATACAGTAACTTTAGGGGACAAAGGTGCTGTTAATTTGAATTTAGGGGAAACACTGAATCTATACAGAGCTACATTTTTGTCTCAAATTATTCAAGCAAAAAAAAAGGCCAAACAAAAATACTGTTGAATGTTACTGTTGAAAATAAGAGTTGAAAGCAAAATCAAAAGTTAAAAATTTGTTAGCCTAAATATCGACTGTGTTCTCATTTTCTTTCATTTAAAATCTGAAACCTTTGCAGGCTGAACTGTTTTATATTTGCGGGTCAAATCAAAATGTTTTGTTTGCAATTTGAAGTGGTGCTTACTTACTTGAAGTGGTGCAAAAATCAAGACTCAAATGTTTAAGCCTAACAAAATCAACTGTGTTCTCATTTTCTTTCATTTCAAATTTACACTCAGCACAAAGGAGCATACAAAGCCACCCCCCTCCCCCACATCAGCGCCTCTGATCACCTCACAATTATGCTAATGCCAGCATACAGGCCGAGAGTAAAAGCCATCAAACCTGTTCTGAAAGAAGTAAGGTTGTGGCCACAGGAGGCGACCTCTGCTCTACAGGACTGTTTTGAGACAACAGACTGGGACATGTTCAAGAAAGCAGCAACCAAAGAGCACACAGACAATGTGACTTCCTACATCACCAAATGCATTGATGACATGACCCACATGAAGAGCGTCACCAGTCAAGCTAACTGGAAGCCATGGCTAACAGGGGACGTCCACAGGCTGCTGAGGGCCAGAGACAGGGCCTTCAAAGCCGGAGACGAATCAGGCCTGAGAACAGCGAGAGCCGACCTGTCCTGTGGCATCAAGAAACCAAAACAGGACTACACCAACAAGATAACCTCCCACTTCAAGGACAGCAAAGATGCACGTAGCCTATGGCAGGGCATCCAGGCCATTACAGACTACAAACCTGCACCACGAAGCTGTGAGAGCGACATCACTCTGCTCAACAACCTGAACAGCTTCTTTGCATGCTTCGAGGCACAGAACACCACTCACCCACAGAAAACACCACCACCTTAGCACGACCAGCCTCTGTGCCTGTGCCTCTTCACAGACATCTTTAACACCTCCCTGAGTCAAACCATTGTGCCATCAGGCTTCAAAGCTGCCACCATCATACCAGTGCCAAAGAAGTCTCACCATCCTGCTTCAACGACTACCGTCCTGTGTCACTGACACCCATCATCATGAAGTGCTTTGAACGACTAGTCCTTTCACACATTAAATCCACCCTGCCCCCCAGCCTGGACCCGTACCAGTTCGCGTACAGAGCGAAACAATCTACCGAGGATGCAATCTGCTCTGCCCTCCACCCACCCCTTACCCACCTAGACAAGAAAGACTCATATGTGAGAATGCTGTTCATAGACTTCAGCTCAGCATTCAACACCATAATACCACAGCAACTCATCTGCAAGCTGGACAAACTGGGCCTTAGCATCTCCCTCTGCAACTGGCTGCTGGATTTGTTGGCAACATCATCTCCAACAGCATAACCCTGACACAGGAGCACAGGAGCCCCACAAGGCTGTGTACTCAGTCCAATCCCCTTCACCCTACTGACACTTGACTGCACACCAACCCACAGCTCCAACCACCTAGTGAAGTTTGCGGACGACACAACACTGGTGGGCCTCATCACCAACGGCGACGAGACCCACTACAGGAAAGAGGTGGATCTTCTGACCAGATGGTGCAAAGGCAACAATCTCCTGCTAAATGTCAGCAAGACCAAGGAGATTGTGGTCAGCTTCCAGAGGGGCCACACCCAACACCCCCCACCACATATTATTATGATTACTGCTGCTACTGTGGCAAGTACTGCCTATTGACATTTGCACATTGCACTTTTGCACTAAAAACACAATTACAACTACCTCTAAATGCACAACGCTGGAACACTCAGTGAACTTCACCTCATGCCTTGTCTGTCTTGTCATGCCCTGCTACATTAGTAGTGTACTTTGGGTACTCTATGTCTTGTCTTGTCATACCTGTTATGTTAGGTAGTAGTACTAGGCAAAAGTAGCCTTAAGCTACTTGCACTTATTTATTTATACAAATTTAGGACTAGGATTGTCTTGTTGTGCATCTGCACTTTACTGTTGTCCACGTACACGCATGGGATAGTGGGAAACGTAATTTTGATTCCTTTGCATGTCAAGTACACGTGAAGAAATTGACAATAAAAGCAACTTTGAACTTGAACAAATCTGAAATCTTTGAAGGGCTGCAGGCTGAATTTATATTTGTGGGTTTTGCACCTCTAAATCTTTTGTTAATCAAAAATTTTTGATTTAAAGTTCCCCTGAAAGTGGTGGGGGAAGCAGAAGGGGTGGATTTCTATTGGTGCCTTGCATCTGGCCCTCCCACGCCAAGGCCTGTCTCATTTTGATTCTGATCTGACATGTTATGGCATTATCCACATTGCGGCGGCACAGTTTAAAAGTGGGCCCTGAGGCTGCCGCGGGACAAATGCTAATCAGTAGCAGGAGGACATCGCTTGCCAGCAGCCTCATACTAAGGCAACACTGTGAAAGATGGTCTCTGCAAAGGATCTAACTAAAGAGGAAGTCCCTATTTTGATAATAAAAGAGTTTAAAATGTTAAATATTCACAACAATACACCCCACCTCGTGAGTAAATGTAGTAGTATCCGTTGGTCATTGCTTGCTAGCATTAGCTCTGAGACTATAGTTAGAGGCCAATGGTCCTGCCATTGTCATTGGTCTGTGCACTGCCAAAATTATTGCAATCTATAAGCCATCAAAACTTTAATGTTGGATACTGTTGAGATCATCATCATTTTGTGATTATTCTTCATATTCGCGCCACCATTTAAGCATTATCTCCACAGGCTACATAGTTTCATGTCCAGTAAAACACCGATCATGCAACAAGCTCTGATGCAACCTTGTGTCTTTAGGCTAACGCTTAAAAGTTAAGCAGCGGTGGTAGATACCAATAGCAACAGCCGTTGATATTATTGGTCATGCTGTGATTGATGAACAGATGTAACTACGCAGTCAAATACCTTACCCTTTTTTGTTAAGTCCATGATTATATTTGTTGTTATCAGTCATTGCAGCGGCAGAAAGGGCACAGGCACTGACAGCGGAGAAGATTACGTACTGGGTTGCTCAGCTCAGCGACAAATCAGAATCAGAGTAGGGCTGTCCCTAGCATAGGGAGCCTAAGCCACGACCACCTCCATGCGACTGACAAGCTGAAGTCATTGGCTGTAGAGTGCACTTTTAACAATGCCCTGATTCGACAGTCATGAGATGAACTGCAACTTTCTTTACATGAAAAATGATGTCCCAAATTCACAAATATCATATGTGTAATTCAAGGTTTATATTGACTGGGACCAGAAAAAAGTTTGAAACTTTTCGACTCACAAACAATTTTGACCCGGAACTAGGCACCAATTCAAGTTGCAAGCAACTTTTTGATATGCAAAAGATTGAAGAGGTGAAAAACTTTTGGACCCACAAATATAATGTTTTAAATAATAAAACATTTCAGCCTGCAAGCAAAGGTTTCAGATTTGAGGTGAAATAAAATGAGAACACAGACGATTTTGATTTCAAAACTTTGCTTTCAACTCTAATTTTTTTTTTAAACAGTATTTTTGCTAGGGTTCTTTTTTCTTTGCTTGAATAATAGACACATATATCAGCCTTGAATTAGGTCTCTGAAACTTAGATGGAAATATGAAACTAAGTCTAGTAGCCTACATTTAATAAACAAAAACCGAACAGAGAAATGGGCTGCTATACTGAACAGAGTAACCGACCCTTTATTGTCTTGCTCTGTCGACTGGCCAACAACTACAACCACACATGGCTGGGAGATTTCAATAGTAATTTCACAAAAGTTCATCATGTGAATAAAAGCACAATCATCTAGTTGCCTAGTCAAAATATTATTTAAGCAGCAACTAAATGCTGTCTCTTTGACAAGTACTCGCGAGAATGATTTGCATGTGTATAAAGTTGCCTCTGTTCAGGAAGTATTGAAGTGTATCTCATCTTTACATGAGGCTGCTGCTGATCATTCCTCTCATATCTTATGTCTTTGTTTTGTTGAAACAGACTTAATTTGCAGAGATCTTTTGGAGAGACAGAGGAGAAAAATGAGACGTTTTGCTTGGATCTGTGCTTGAAAGCGGCTCTTTATTGCAGAGATCATAGCTTCTCCAGTGTTCTGACTCTGCTAAATGTTTTACATACTTTGGACAACTCAGAATTTCTGCTTGACTTGTACTCTCATTTGATGGAATTTGAGTCTAAAACTGGCATTCAACTACTTCCAGCATTTCAGCCAGTGTACAAGTCAGGTCCTCCCATCTGGTCCATAGACCTCTCAAAGAGAAAGACCTCCCTCATCCTAGAAGTGCTGAAACTCCAAACCCAGAAGAAACCAGTAGAGCTGAGAGGCTGGTCAGATGAAGAGAGTGAAGTGAGGAGTTTCTTTCAGTGTCTGCCCTACATCTCACAGCTCAGGTGTGTGAAATTCAAATTCACTCTAATTCATCTTTGCTGGCTTTTTAATCCTCATTTAAACATGTTAATTTTGGAAATATTCTCAGATTCTGTGTGTTATTGACACTTATCTCACATCTGATATGTATTAAAAATGTATATGTGTGTGTGTGTGTGTGTGTAGTCAAAATACTGTTGAATGTAATTGAAATGTAATGTGTGCTATTGTTAGAGTTGAGCGATAAACCAGTTTCTCTATATTGTTTGTTGTGACAGATTCACTCCACCACAGCTTGAGGGGGTATCTACTGAGGAGAGAGTGAAATTATTCCCTCTGGAACTGTGTCGACTAGCAGCTCTATATGAGAGGGAATCTGCACTACCCACTGTCAGGACATTACTTACACTCTTCAGTGTTGACAATGAATCTGATTTCCTCTTGGATCTGTACTATTATGTGTGGGACTGTGGGTCACATATTGAGAGTCTCCTTCCAGCACTGCAACCAGTTTATGAGTCACTTCCTGCAATCTGGTCCATAGACCTCTCAAAGAGAAAAGCCTCCCTCCTCCTAGAAGTGCTGAAACTCCAAACCCAGAAGAAACCAGTAGAGCTGAGAGGCTGGTCAGATGAAAAGAGTGAAGTGAGGAGTTTCCTTCAGTGTTTGCCCTACATCTCACAGCTCCTGTGAGTGATATTTAATTTTCTTTCATTTTAACATAAAAAAGCACTATTACAGTTGTGTTCTCTAAAGTTTGAAAAAGTCTGGTTCAGACATATCACATCCATAATGTGAAAATGTCACATCTATAATCCTACACTTCCCAAATCAATTTCTTCCAAAATGCAAAATGTTTTCAAACATACTCTTCCTATGCTCATTCATATACCCCTCTTGGTATGCAAGTAATGCTTTAGAAAAGGAAATGCAAAGATACCTCCTCTTTCCTTTAATATTGGGATCTTTCCACTGCTTCAGAGGTGCAAAATTCTGGGTGGTGTGCAGCCTTACAGACTTTTTTTGTGTCATTGTAGTCACTTCATCACACTTGTTAGTCTATGTCTTGAATGACTTGTGAAACGATACTGATTGATTGACTCTCCTCCTCTTAGATTCTCTCCAGATATCAAAGAAATATCTAAATCAACAGAAGTGTTCCAGTTCCTGGTGAATCTGAGTGTCGCAGCAGTTGTGTCTGATTCAGCTACAGGAGAGAAATTCTCTGAGCTCTTGTGCTCTGTGTGCAGCCACAGCACCTTTCCTGTTCAGAGGTTTAATCTGTCATTTGATGAAATTGAACAGAGTAATTTCCTGTTGGATTTTTACTCCCACATCAACACCTGTGAAACTGAAACACACAGAAGTGTCTCCTCAATATTACAGTCAGTGCTCCAGTCAGCTTGTGCAATCTGGTTCATAGACCTCTCAAAGAGAAAGGCCTCCCTCCTCCTAGAAGTGCTGAAACTCCAGAAGAAACCAGTAGAGCTGAGAGGCTGGTCAGATGAAGAGAGTGAAGTGAGGAGTTTCCTTCAGTGTCTGCCCTACATCTCACAGCTCAGGTGTGTAATGGCATCATGTTATTTCAGATATTAACCTCACTGCCCCCTTTCTGCATCACATTCTATCAATATTGGAAGGTTTTAATGGAATAATGATATGTATCATTTTCATTTGATGTTGATCCCTTCATGCATTTTCACTATTATGACCATTATAATTCTTTTTAGTTTCTGTACAGACATTATATGTGATCCAGAAGAAATATTCCAGTTCCTGGTGAATCTGAGTGTTGCAGCAGTTGTGTCTGATTTAGCTACAGGAGAGAGATTCTCTGAGCTCTTGTGCTCTGTGTGCAGCGACCTTTTTGAGTGTATGGATAACTGGTCTTATGATTGTTATGACCATGATTTTCATATGGACCTTTTTTTGGAGCTGTATTCTCGTGTGAAAGACACAGAGATTAACACTAACAGGAGCCTTTTGGCTGCACTTAAACCATTTTATCAGTCAACTCCTGCAGTCTGGTCCATAGACCTCTCAGAGAGAAAGGCCTCCCTCCTCCTAGACGTGCTGAAACTACAAACCCAGAAGAAACCAGTAGAGCTGAGAGACTGGCCAGATGAAGAGAGTGAAGTGAGGAGTTTCCTTCAGTGTCTGCCCTACATCTCACAGCTCAGGTGTGTAATGACATCATGTTATTTCAGATATTAACCTCACTGCCCCCTTTCTGCATCACATTCTATCAATATTGGAAAGTTTTAATGGAATAATGATATGTATCATTTTCATTTGATGTTGATCCCTTCATGCATTTTCACTATTATGACCATTATAATTCTTTTTAGTTTCTGTACAGACATTATATGTGATCCAGAAGAAATATTCCAGTTCCTGGTGAATCTGAGTGTTGCAGCAGTTGTGTCTGATTTAGCTACAGGAGAGAGATTCTCTGAGCTCTTGTGCTCTGTGTGCAGCGACCTTTTTGAGTGTATGGATAACTGGTCTTATGATTGTTATGACCATGATTTTCATATGGAACTTTTTTTGGAGCTGTATTCTCGTGTGAAAGACACAGAGATTAACACTAACAGGAGCCTTTTGGCTGCACTTAAACCATTTTATCAGTCAACTCCTGCAGTCTGGTCCATAGACCTCTCAGAGAGAAAGGCCTCCCTCCTCCTAGACGTGCTGAAAGTACAAACCCAGAAGAAACCAGTAGAGCTGAAAGGCTGGTCAGATGAAGAGAGTGAAGTGAGGAGTTTCCTTCAATGTCTGCCCTACATCTCACAACTGACGTGAGTACAGTAATCTTAAAATGATTCTAAAGATAAATGAAGTACAGTAACCCTCTGCTGCTCTATTCGCTGTAGCCATTCCCCCCCTCACATACACCTGGTACAAATAAAGCTCTTACTATTCAAAGAAATTGTCACGTGTCACCTCAACAATATACACACTGTATAAAGTTTTTAGAGCTTGCAACAAACGTCATGCCAATACACGCAAACTCACGTGGCAAACTACGCAGTCTGTTCAGATCTTCATTTATAACAAGCGCTGTTGCCCGAGTGTCGGGACATCAGCTATGACAGACAATGTTAACAATAACTTCTGAGCTCTACAACAGAGGCATGGCTTCTGTTTCTTGTGCGGTTGGCGTGCATTTGATCATTTCACACCAACAACAAAAAGCAGGTATGCAGTGTGTTTTAAAATGCAACACAAAATGCTTTTTCAACTCTCACTACTTTGGACTGGTTTTGTAACCAACTTCAATAAACAAGTGTCTCTACTAACTGTGCAGCCTGAATCTATATCATTACAGATTCAGTGGAAGTTTACTGGATTACATTCTTTGGCAATGCACTAGAGTAATGAAAACTTGAAAATACTGATGGTCAATATTAGAAATTTCTTATGATGTGGTTTTTCAACATATGCATTTTAAACATATCCATTCTGAACATTTGAAGTAGTCTCATTTTTTTGAGACTCAAGTAGTCTCAAGTTTAAATGGACAGTCATGTTAATGCAGGGTTACAATTTAACGATCTGACATATGTTCACAGCACAGCAACACTGTAACATATGAGTCAGATACTCACACTTTCTGTCACGTGCTCGGGAGATTGGGATAAATGTGTATTATGAAGCACAAACGCTCATGTTTTTATCAACTAAATAGTAAACAGTTGCCAAGAATGAAATCTTAATGAAGTCTTACCTTGGAATTCTTAAAGTTTTCATCATGGCTATAAGCAGAAAGGCTTCCTGTTGGACTGTGGAAATGTTGGGTCAGCAGAGGAACTGACTCATCTGGTTCAGTTTCTGGACAACATCAAGTTGGATCAAGACATGTCCAACACTGAATGTATATCTGTAGGGAAAGTGCTTAGCCGAGCCCCCAAACTGGACCTCACCCTGACACTTCAGCACGTCTCTCTCAGGGGAGTCAGGCTGCTCTTTGGAGGAGTCACTCACCTCCACAAACTCAGGTGAGAAACATGTCATGTGCTAAATCCATGAAGCTCTACCACACAGGTAGTCTTTTACCATTCCTTTAACCTTCAATTCTGCACTATAAAATGAATAGTTTATGGTCTTACATGAGGATGTGTGTCTTGTGTCCATTAATAGGTTGAATGTCACAGGGGTCATGAGACTGGCCCGAGCAATGAGGACAGGGAGAGGATTAGCTCCAGTCACTGTTGAGGAACTCAGCCTGGACCTCAACAGTGCAGAAGTGTCTCAAAGAGTGCTGTCCAGGGTCCTGAGCTGCCTGGCTCTCCTACTCAGGGTCTGGACTGTCCAGTGTCTGGACCTGACATCATGTAGGGTCGAAAGTCACTTTCTGATCACCCTACTCTCTCACCAGCATCCTCTCAAGCTCAGGTGATTTTATTTCCTTTATTGAGTGTAGCTTAAGAGTAAAAATGACTTTTGAGGATGCATTTTGAGAATTGAGGGATGCATGTTCACTGCCAGTACTGGTTTGCAATATTTAAATGCACTAATAAGTGGGGAGAACCAGACCAGAGTTCAAGAAGCAGAATGTCAGATGGGATAACATTAGTGTGGGGTCCTCAAATGCGCTTTTCCTGAAACACACAAGGCCCTTTGAACTTCTTAACCTCCCAATAATGTCCTTTCTTTCTTGGTGTGACTAGACTAAACAAAACACATGAGCGGCAGCTGTTTCGGCTGACATTTCAAGCTCAGGATGTGGAACTCACTCAGTCCTTCCTGGAGAAGGTTGGAGGAAACCTGACCTCCTGCACCTTGACTAAGGAAGTACTTCAAAGCCTGCACCAACACCATCTTGCACCTGTCACTGTGGACTTTAGAAAGTGCAAGATCACAGAGAGGAATGCTGGAAAACTCCTGCCTCTGCTGGACAGGATACAGTTTAAAAGGTGGCAGTTATGCACTCATAGATAGTAGCAATACTTGTAAAAGTAGCACATGGGAACCATTGTAGTCTTCACTTGCACTGTACACTTACTCCTTACACTATGCATGCCTTAGATAAAAACCTTTAGAGAAAATGTTAATTACAACAATGTTTGTATTGTGGAGGCATGTCTAATATACAATCAAATGTTACAAGCTTATCAGATGTAGCAACACCAGGTAAGAGTAATGTATGCTATTGAATGATTATTGATTGTTTCAATGTATGGCCTTGTTTAGACTGAATCGCTCCAATTATGACTCCTCAGGCTCCCTCAAGACTTGGTGTGGTCAGTAATCATGGAGATCTACCAGACTCGTTCTCCTCAGTATGTGAGCAGCCTGTTGAGATCTACAGAGAAATACATCAACCTGACCACCAGAGGCCTGGATGCTGCTGACTGTGCTGCCCTGCGTTTCACCTTACAGCACAGTCAGAAGGTCAGACTCAACCTGATGTGGACCTCCATACCAGAGGGGGAGCTAGAGGGCCTCCTGCAGCTACTCACCAATGTCTCTAAACTCAGGTCTGAACATTTCAACGGATCGTATTTTCCAAAATTACATTTTTGTTGTGTAGTGGAGTCATTGTTTGACTTTTGAACTTCTGAACACAAACCCCCAATTATACTCAATTCATGTGAAATCAGCAAATAGAACAAAGCACTGCAAAGCATTCCATGGAACTAATTGTAGCCTTGTATTTGCCTAATGTGTATGTATGTGCTTTGTAACAAAAGCCTCCTGTAGAAAACATACATGGTCCACAGTGAATTTATTAGTTCCTTTAGTGTCTCCTATCATATGGCACATCTCCACTATGGGGTAAAACCTCAGACTTTTCCTCTTTCCATGACTGGGGTTGGACCGGGGCCAGATCTTAAACAGCCAAGGAGAAGAGCAGGACCAAACCAGGGCTGAACTGGGAATGGAATTATGATGCAAAATAAAAGTATTTTGAAAACTGTCGGATAGCATTTGTTTAGGGTTTATATAAATAACAATTTACAAATATTTCAAAATTTTGCACATGATCCAGGGTCAGTGGTTTGTAACTATTCAATGACAGGTTTAAATGTTCATGTCATGAATTTTGTCACGCAGCTTGCACTACTATTGCTAAGCAGTGTTTGGAATTTTCTAGCATTGTTAGCAAAATCCCCAGTGCTCTACCTAATGGAAATAGAAGACTTAGACTAGGCACTGTAATGGAAATGTGTCAATAGAATGTGCACTTCTCTCTGACTCCAGTGTTGACAGGCAGCTGCTGTTGAGGTTCCTGCACTGCTGTGATTCAGGTTCCTGCTCCCCAGATGTCCAGCAGGGGGCAGCAGCATCTCTTCTTCTGGCTCTTAAACACAGACTGGACTTGTCCTGCATCTCTGCTGTGGACCTGACAGAAGAGACACAGGAACCACCTCTGCACCTGAAACCTAAGGACTGCAGGGTCATTGCCATGGTGATCAAGAGGGTCAGAACCAACACTGAGCTCTCACTAATGGACTGTGATGTGGAGGAGGCGGGACTAGAAGACCTTTTCTCTGTTTTAGACATAATCCATCTGAGGTGAGATTTGAAGCTGCCTTCTTTTCTAAAATGAGGTCAGGAATCATCACTGAAGTCAGGAATCATCACTGTAGAAACTAATCCTTCAAGAGTATGTGGAGAGCAAAAACAAAAGAATGAACTGACAATGTCATTGAAAATGCATATATGATAAAAAGTGCAGAATTCATCCATTTATTAACTGACACCCTCACTCTCCCAGATATTTACTGTCGATTAGATGGGAATGAAGCTTAGCAGGAACATTGGAAAATTGGAGATAAATACTGATAAATATGCTGATTATGTATTTACACTGACATTACATTATAGATATAGAATTGGTTCACAATTAAAGGATAATTCTGGTATTTTGCACTTTGAGCCCCTTTTCTGGATTGTCTAGGATGCAGTCGAGTGGTAATAAAACATGACAGAAACAATATTTTGCTACAGTACTTGTTTTGGAACATCAGCAAACACTGCTAACCACTCAGTGAGTTGCACATGTTTTAAAACAAACATTTAGGGTTGTTTTAAAGACAGAATTGTAAATGCCCATAGCTAGCCATTCTGAAGCAGGCAGACACAATTCTAAATGAACCAAATAGCCAAGACAGGACCAATCATCAAAATGTCAGTGTCAACCACTCTGTTGCATCTTAGGCATCTCAGAAAAGGGGCTCAAAGAACAAAATACTGGAATTACCCATTAACAATGTCATAATCTCTCTCCCTCTCTCCCAAGTCAATTCAAATATGCTTTATTGACATGACATCATTTGTTGTGTTACCAAAACATTCACATAGATAAAAATAAAGGAAACACAAAACAAACATTGAGACCTTAAACACGTACATTGTAACATTAAAGGATACATTATGCATGCATTGTTTGAACTTAGACCTGCATGTATAACTGTTACACTTCATGAACACACAGCAGGTCTTTCTGGAAGTATGCATATTTGTATAGGTGTGTGTGTGTGTGTGTGTGTATGTGTGTGTGTGTGTGTGTGTGTGTGTGTGTGTGTGTGTGCAATCATTGGTATGTTACTGTTTGGTCATTCCTCTCTTTGTCACAGGTGTATATAGATAATGTGCAGCTAGTATTGCACATCTTCCTCCTCTCCCAATAAGTATCTAATTTTCTTATGGTCTCTCTGTCTCTCTCTCAGGTGCAGTAAGGCCCAGTTGTTGCAGCTCTTGAGGCTGGTGTGTGTGGGCTCTGAGAGAGAGTGTATGAGGAGAGCTGTGTCTCTGTCTCATGCTGTGGGTGGGGAAGTGGACCTCAGTCACACAGTGCTGGACACACAGGCCTGTGGATGTCTGGCGCTGTTTCTGGAATATTCTGAAGGCCTGTCGGAACTGGACCTCAGCTACTGCCAACTCACAGACCAGTGCTTGGAACCACTGCTCCCACACCTGCACAAAATACAAGTCCTTGAGTAAGTCTCTCTCTCTGGTTGTGTGTGTCCATGGTCATGTTGTGTTTATGATTCTGAAAGCCTAAAGATTGTGATTTTGTCTGTGTGTGGTTAAGCATCATGTGTCTAATCAGCCTATTCATTCTCTTCCTGTTTCCTTCAGCCTCAGTTATAACAGCATCACTGATGATGGTTCTTAGCTAATACACAGCATAGTAAATGCAGCACCATCCAATCAGACTGTAAGGTGAGTAGCCACTAGGGCAAACTAGGTTAAACAAAGTTACTAACATATGACCATGTTTATATTCTTATCCAGTATGTAGATTATCTGAGGTTCTATATTTATTTCTCATACTATTGCGTTTTGTTTCTCTTTGTAGACTCTTCAACAATAACATCCAAAAAGTAGCGCCCTACAGAGGAGATAGGTGCTTTGAGATTTGGTGATCCAGGAAGTCTAGTGGCCCAAGGGAGAACGGCCAATGGGTCGATGTGAATCTCTTTCATCTCAGACCAAACCCTGGTGTAATCCCTGTGTTATGTGTTGTGTTGTGAAAGTATTTCTCTGAGGAAAGGGTGGCATGCTACAGAAAAGTGATTTTAACTGACTAGTAGAGCAGAATGTAGAAAATTGTTGATAATTCTGATAACTATTATTATTACTGGATAAACCTTGAAAATGTATTACCTGATAAATCTGTCAAATACATTGCTTGATATATTTTCTATTTATAGGTAATATTTTTTTTTTTGCTTGGGAATATTTTTTGTTTTAATCCTGAACATTGTACCTCATCATTCTGATTTCTTTTTATTCTTTCATCATTACTGTCTGGTGTGTCTTTTTATTCCCTTTAGATACGTGTAAGGCTGAACATGCAACTGCTCTGTCTCCCCACCATGGTGGGCATGTAGCTCTGAATAATTTTTGTACTGTGGGAATGATGTCAGAGACAGTGTTAATGTTGTTTGAATCATATATATATATACAGTGTGTCCTCATGAAAGGCTTTTCTGACTTTTGTATCACTGTTGCCATGAAGACATCAACAGGTTTCATCATGCATTTTGATACTTAAAACTGTACCCTGTCTTATTCTGTGATATGTTAGGTCTAAATGTTACTATTTAGTATGACAAGTTGCACAGTATTTTGTTAATCTAAATGAGCGGGTGTTACATCACTCGACTGACAATTGGGTGACCTGGGTTTGATTCCTGAGCCCCATGTTATGAGTCTGTTTCACTTTGGGTGTAAGTGTCTGCTACATTTCAGTCGGCTTTACTTTACAAGTAGCCTACTCTATTTTGAGAACTTTGCAGGGATTTATAGATACTGGGTTTGAGTAAAATATATGTATTGTTTTCACAAAACAACAATCCAATCCTGTTTACAGCTCAGTTTAATGATAACTTTAAAACTTGTCAAAGGTATTAATGCTCAAGTTTACATGAAGTCAACAGATGTACAGTTAACTTTGTTTAACTTTAACTTTAACTTTTAACTTTGTTGGTAAACTTGTCTTTCAGTATGATCTTGGCTGGATGTCAGTAGCCTACTGGCAGTAACTCGGGTGTTTCAGGTTTTGTACTGTGCTATTTCTCAAAGCAAAATGTCAACTTTTTACCCTCCATGTGCTGAAGCAGATGTCATTCATATTCTAATTGTATTACAACATTTTGATGTCTACCTGCTCACAGTAACCTTTTAGGTCACTCTCGTTGCAGTAGAAACATATGCCCAGTCTGGGCTGTAAATCTCTTTAAATGAGCAAATTAGGCCTTAACTGCAAATGAGTTAATGAGGAGTCAAATCAGTACTGCCCCATGTGTCACACTAGGTCAGGCATGAGGACTTGTTGTATGTTGACAGACATGTCACAGCCACTGAGTAGATGGGTGACACATCTGCCCCCTCCCCCCTGTCATTGTCCATGTGTCACGCTAGTTCAAAAGGACCGCAAGAGTTAACTATAGAATTTCAGACTTTGAGCTGAAGAAGTCAAAATATGACTAAATGCCAACTCCCAAATCAACTGAACATTATAATTTATGTAAAACTAAGCTATTTTTCTGTAAGATGGCAAGGGTTATAGCTTACTATATACCGTATTACAATAGTAGTGTTGTTGTAGAAATATTAAACAACAAATGCAGGAATAGTCACATTATTGTCTTTCAATACAGATACTTTAATAGTGTATCACTCAAAAAGAGAAGATGAAACAAAATGATAAAACCTCTTCCAAAAAGAGAGCTGCATCTCACATTACTTCATAATAGCACTGTTTGGGATACAACTTCCTTTAAGGCAAAAGTATAAAAGGACTATTTTGTTTTAGGAATTTATGAATTTCTACTTTCAAACGTGTCAAACAAACAATAAAATGCTGTTTCAATGCCCTTGTACATAATAATAACGTGATACAAATAAAGATGTTAGTCTACATTCTGTACTGAATATGTAACACAGTCGTTTATATCCCACACTGCTGTTCACTAGTTAACAGTAAAGACCATAATTGGTTCCCTGACTCTCAAAGAGGATGTCATTTTTTTTTTTAAATATTTTATTACATATTTGGTTTGCTTCAAGTTTTACAGTATTTCCTCTAAAATTTAATTGAACTATTATGATTGGCTGTGCTCATGCTACCTCTGCTTCTTCGGCTGTTTCATGTTAGCAATGCTACTGCAGAAATCACCAATCATCATTAATGAAGCCATCACAAATGCCCATGTGTCAAATCTGTGTTTTTGGCCAAACTTAATTTGACCTCCTCATCAGATTTATAGTCACTATTGCTGTGCTACTATGCACACACACACAGAAGATTAGAGTTTGAAAAGTAGACTGCCTGAAGAGGAACATTCTGAGGACAAAGGTAAACATTCAAAGCACACGGGCTCCCCCTGTGGCAAAATATGTGCACTACAAAAAAATGCAATAGGCCTCGTGATTTACTGTAGTTCCTGTTCCTGCTGACTTCTAACTTGTGTGTTCTAGAATATTGACAAAATGTACAAAAAGTGGCATATGGGGATGAGATTTTTCAGAAGACCTCATTGGATATTGTTCCAGAGGCTTGAATTTTTCTGGAAAGTTCCTGAATGCAAAAACTTGGCTGGAAGAAAACCTTTCAGGACAAAGGGTTGTCAGGTGCAGTTGATGTTGTCAAGGGATTTCCAAAATGCAGGAACTTATCTGGAGAGTTCTAGAATGCAAGAAAGCCTTTTCAGGGTAAAAGGTTTTTTGGGTGTAGTTGAAGCAGTCTGGAGATGGACAAGGTGCAGAAACCTGTCAGTAGAGTTCTAGAATAGTCAAGTTTCTCAGGGGAAAGGGTCGGTGGGGGTGTAGTTGAAACTGGCATCCATAAACATGGCCAAAGTGCCCAGTGTAGTGATGATAACGAAGAGCCAAAGGAAGAGGCGGTCCACCACTATAGCGATGTACTGCCAATCATCTGTCATCTAAGGGAAACACACAATGAATGATGTGAGGAAGATGGAGAAGCAATGCTATGTAGGTGTGTGTGCGTGTGTGTGTGTGTGTGTGCATACAAGTGTGAGATAGAAGAGTGAGAGATAGACTGTTATGAGATACCAAGGAAATAAATGGTGATTAATTTTAATGTGTGTTTATTTATGGGTAATTCATTCATGTGTATAAAATGTTAAGTGTGTAAACTCTGTTCATTAGTGTGTGTGTGTGTGTGGTACTCACTGTGTCATCTGTGTCCTGTTTCTTCAGCTGTTGGGCCATGTAAGTGACAGCGGCGATGGCAGACTTGAGGTTGGGAGGGAGGATGAGACAGTAGCTGTCACTGTCAAAGTACCTCTGCAGCTGCACTGTATTGTCACTGTGGGTGGATGGACACGCACACACACACACATGCATACACACACACACACACACACACACACACACGCACACACACAGAGCACATACTGTAAATATCTGGGGTTTTTTTTGGCGCACAATGATACTAAACAAATGACAGTTGTACATTAGGATCTAATTAAAACAAAACAAAAAAAACATGGATGACCATTGCGGAGGTCTAGTATGATTTTTTTCCCTTCTTGATTGAAATAAAAAATATTGATAAAGTACAATCTGGGAACAAAAGGTGAAATAAAAATCTAAAATACAAATCTGCAAAACACAGATGACCTACCCACGAAAGTAGAGGACAGATATGAGTTTATCCAGAGACCACATCCACATCCACATCCACAGACAAAAGCTTTGACAATGCCTGGCACTTTACATAACTGACTGTATTATAACAACTTTAACTAACAACTCTAGTCCTAAGTAAAGGCCATTTTACAGCAAACCTTTAGAGAGCTAAATCATTCATACATTTGTGATGTATATATATATATATATCACAACATCTAATGTAGAGGGTGGTCTCTGTAGGTGTGTGTGTGTGTGCGAGTGTGTGTGTGTGTGTGTTGGATCTCTGTGTGTGTTTGTGTGCACACACTCGTGAAGGACTCTGAGGTGCCCGTGTAATTGAGAGTCACCTATATAGTATATTGTTTCCTGCCTCTCAAGGACAAGTTGCTTTTGTTATGCTTTGTTTTTCCCCTCTAACAGGGATTATCTATTCGGTGCCACGCATCCGGACGTGTGCATGACTTACACATCTCACAAGGGCAAACGCAAACACACACACACACACACACACACACACATCATGGCTCTTCCACCACACAAACTGCATCTACATTCAAAGGCACAAACACACTTGTCACCTCACTGACAGGTGCATCACATGTAATGCATCGGTTTTCACAACTACATATTTATAAGATAAATTCACACACACACACACACACACACACACACACACACACACACACACTATACTTACTTACTATACTATACTATACTTACTTTATGATGTACCTGTATAGTTGTATTACAGAATACCCACACATACTTGGATATAAACACACACATGCATACACACTGACGTCTTCCTATCCTCTGGGTGTCACGCATGGCCATACCAGGCAGACAGTTTGACCTTCTAAATACACCCGGTGTTAACGGGCGCGTGCCCCACCACACGCTGGCCCCCTCTCTCTCTCTCTTCCTCACACACACACACATTCACACCCACCACACACACACATTCACTCACATACTTTATACAAGCCTACCCCAACTGCTCCCCCGACCTCATTACGAGCGAAACGACCCCGGAAGTAAACTCGGGTGTGGCCACAGGACACATTTTTCTCAGTGTAGGCTGTGACTATGCCACTACTCTAGAATGCAGATGGCATAGCACTACTGCTATAAACACTTAGCGTTCCAAAAAAAGTAGCGTACTGTTGCCATATGTACGCTGTTGGGTTGTTAGGGTAACATTGGCACAACACTGGCAATAGGAAAGAGGAGTAGATTTTTGTAATAAAATGTCAATGGACTGCATTTATATAGCGTTTTTCTACTTTTACGAGTACTCAAAGCGCTTTACAGAGTATGCCTCACATTCACCCATTCACACACGGGTGGCAGAGGCTGCCATGCAAGGTGCCAACCTGCCACCGGGAGCAATTTGGGGTTCAGTATCTTGCTCAAGGACACTTCGATGGGGGTCAGGCAGAGTGGGGCTTGAACCTGCAACACTTCGGTTGTCGAACAGCACCTCTACCACTAGCGCACACAACAAAAAAGGTTTTGTTGTATTTGAAACATGCTTCTAACAGTAGAAAATGTTTAATAAACTTACAATGGCCAGACAAATTTGTGGAAATGATGTATTTTGCACTTAAAAAGCAAATGTAGGTTTCATTATTAAAAAAACTTGGAACTACATACACTACACTACAAACAGTATAACCTCCTGTCACCCAATCAGAGCAGGTTCCAGAGCCTAATAAAGGACCCTGTCCAGCTCCTGGAGCCAGACTGGGACTCAATAACAGCAGAATTATCCAGTGTACTTCTTCAGAGGAAAAGATGGCTTATTTTACAATAAAAAGGTGATATATACAATGTATCATGACAAAACTGTATCATAGACATTGAGCATGCAATTAAAAGTAATCAGTGTCACACACAGTCTGAATAATGTGAAAAGTACAAGTTTGTAGTCATACAGGAACATGAGTGGGTGGGTGACCATTTGCAAGATTGTATCATGTTGTAATTGAACAATTCCATTCTCTTTAGTGTATGGAGCGCCCATGCCCACATCAAATGTGGGATGGTGAATGTGAGATCAGACTCTTTGACTCCTCATGCCACCCCAGCACTGGGCACCTGTGCTCCCTCTTGTGCCATCTGTCAAGCAGGCGGGCACCACATAAGCGTGTGGCACCACTGACAGGTTACAAGTATGTGTGTGTGTGTGTGTGTGTGTGTGTGTGTGTGTGTGTGTGTGTGTACTCATACATCCCAATACAAGCTTGCAGACGGTCATGCTCATGTGTGTTTGAGAGAGAGAAAGGCATGTGTTTCAGTGTGTGCGCGTCCGTGTGTGTGTGTGTGTGTGTGTGCGAAAGACAGAGAGAGGGAATGTGTGTCGAGTCATCATTAGTCACGCGCCCTGCCGTGACAGTGGATAGACAACATCCAATAGACCCATGACTCCTGAGCAGCGACGGGAACCGAGCACTGTGTGTGAGTGTGTGTGTGTGTGTGTGTGTGTGTGTGTGTGTGTGCATGTGTGTCTGTGTCTGTGTGTGTCTCTGTGTGTGTGCGCAAGAAGTTATGCACAAGTCTGCATGCCTGAAACGTTCCCCCAAATCTATTCATTACAGCAGACAGTTGGAGTCTCTCTTTCACACTGTCTCAACTGCAACCACACACACGCACACTGATACACACACACACACACACACACACACACACACACACACACACACACACAGTGACACATATGCACACGCACACAAGCTACGCACACCCACACACACAGTGAGGTTACACAGGTTACATCTTCATCCACTTTGTGACCATGGAATATTGTTCTCTACACATCAATAATGGTAATAAAATGCTATCAAATGAACACACACCAACCTTGCAGTGAAGTTACCTTATATTACAATGTGTATGCTTAGAAACACACACACACACACACACCAACTAGGAAACTCTCCCCTTGTAAACACATACCTAGACATGTGCATAGACACAACTCCACAGTCCCCAAAACACACACACATGCACACACACACACACACACACACACACACACACACACACACACACACAAACACAGCTGTGTAGTTCTTCTTCTACCTCAAATACTATACACTTCCAATCGATTCCCCTGACTGGTTCACTATAGGTCTCCCCCATACTCTCTCCCCCCTCTCTTGTATTTGCCCTGGGGCTAGGATTAGCCCCTAATGCCCAAGCTAAACAGAGGCTTAGGAGCCTGGCGACTGGCGTGGGCACCCCAGACTTAGCAGGGGCTGAAGCAGATGCCCTTGCTTGGGGAACGAGAGGGGCACACAAGCCATCGGAGCAGGTCCAACAGCACTGACCCATGGATGCCTGTTTATGTGTAGAACTGCAAAGGCTGTGTGTGTGTGTGTGTGTGTGTGTGTGTGAGGGGGGGGGGGGGGGGGGTCCACAGGATAACATCTGTCAGACTAGACAGTTTCAAATGAAACTCAGACAGACATCAGACATAAAGTACAATCACACACACACACAAATACTGAGGTGCAAACATACTGACACAGTATGCACACTGAGTGCTTTGTGATGCACATGCACGCACACACACACAGTATGTACCCCATGGTGCACCTTTATGGGAGAGGCTAAAATCTCTTTTGGAAGGATATCAAAATGCTTCTGTGCTTTGACTTTAATCTGTAGTAAGACTCAGGAGGATTTACTGGTTCAGTAGGACTACTTTTGTGGTCACCCAGCACATCTATACAGACAACAACATGGGTGTCATGAAGCCAAACCTGGATTTAATCCAGATTTACAAAGACTACATAGTCGACTTCAAAGACAGTACAAACATCCTTAACTGTATGGATTACAATTTGACGGACATTACATGCCAACAAAAAAGGATTTAGAGGCGTTCTCCTTGTTTGGTAATGGAATGCTTCCCACAGCTTGGTGTCAGATTCCTGCTACATCTGCCAATAAAAGTTGAGAACAGGCCCACACCATACTGTACCAACCATTAACAATGCGCATTTAGCTAGTGTGTGCGCACTTATAAAATCAGTGGTTGCCTTTTTGGATGAAGCTGCCTGTGTATGGTCAAGTGTTAGGCTGCCTCTAAAACTATGATAGGACAGAACAGATAGACAGATAGATACTAACATACATATAGTAATTTTCCGATTATTAACCGAGGTTAATACATTGATTTTCCTACATTTCTTCATCTATGTATTACTACATGAGTAAGGGGTATATACATTATTGCATTGTTTTCATTATTCTACTTGATCTGATCTGATCTGGTAATGTTTAGTAAACTCAGGTTAACACATGGGTAAGGTTAATACATGGGTAAGGTTAATACATGGGTGAGGTTAATACAAGAATTAGTTTTTTTAGTTTGCATAAAACATTGACCTGAGGTTTATACATGGTGCAGTATGACTGTACATATGCTCTGATATAGATACAAACTCTCTTGTAATACTAAGTTGTATGGCAAATCATATTGCCTTGAAGGAAAATGCCTATTAGCTCATTTTCAGGGTGAAACCAGCCAAGTGGATGCCACCAGTGCGGCTATGACTCCTGGGACCTCTAGGGGACTACAGTGCAGATTTCCAGTGAAGAAACAACTGTACTGAAGCACTATGTCGGCCACCTATCCAATGAAGTTAGCGTGCAAATCAACTACCCTCGGCCCGGCTTTCCTATAACACCACATTCAACTATGTGTCGTTACTGTACAATGTGAGTGAATGCACAGCTACACTTAATACTCGAGAGCAAAAACATTCCACCAAAACTCCACCCAGCAGCTTCAGGCCTGGTTCTTACCTGCCTCTCCATGGTCTGACTAGCTCGGGGTCGATCTTCCGGACAAAGTACTCCCCACCTGGCCTGCGACTCTCTAGGTGACTGAGGGGTGTGTTACTACGTGGCTCCTCCTCCTCCAGAGGCTCCTCTGGGCGTGGCCTCTGCATGCCAATGTACTTGGGCAGGAAGTGGATGAAGACCTGAGATAAAGCAAAAAGGATTGATGGGAGGGTCATGAAAGTTCTATACATGAGGTGTGACATATGAGGGTGGAAGTGGGGCAGATAGTCACCAAGGATCCTTTGGGTTATGGGGTAAGATATAAGAGTGACAACAATATGGTGGGTGTAGGGTACTGGAAATATTGAGGATGATGGAGAACAGGCACAGACAGACAGACAGACAGACATACTGCTTACTTAATGCACCAAGGAAAGATGACTATGACACACACAAACACACACACACCTATACGCACACACGTGCACACATGCTTACCTTGCGCACCCAGAGTGGCATATGGTGTGTGCTGGGTGAGCGGTGATGGAGGTTGAGCACGACCACGCTGAGGATGACGGAGAAGGTGACGAGGATCATGGTGAACATGACGTAGTTGACGATGATGGGGATGGCCAGCGAGGTCTCGGGGACTTTGTCCGCCAGCAGCAGCATGAACACAGTGAGGGCAATGAGGACCGAGATGGACAAGGTCATCTTCTCTCCTGTACCAAACACCCCATAGGAGAACACAGATAATGCATTACAACAGGCAGATTTCTCACAACACATTGAATATATTTTCCCTTACACGCAAGAAATCCTAATTACCCTAAAGACCATACACTTCAAAGCATGGGAAACGTAGAATTGTTTGTACAAAGCAGAGGTGTTTTGCTGCATACAAATATAGCCAGCACACTGGTGAGGATGCAGGGCACAATGATGTTGATGTATGTGTATGTGTGCGTGTGTGTGTATATGTGCGTGAATGTGTGTGATGTATGTGTGGGTGTGCATACATGTCTGCGTGGGGGCCTGTCACATACCTGCACCGGGCGGCAGGTAGAACACAAATATGGCCAGCACACTGGTGAGGATGCAGGGCACAATGATGTTGATGATGTAGAAAAGAGGCTTCCTCTCGATGATTATGTAGAAAGTTATGTCCTCGTACAGGTCATCCCCCACATTCTTACGTGATGGCTTGTGACAAATCTGCCACTCTCCATTCTCTAAAGAACCAGAGAATTACGTACTGGAGATCATAACTACACTTGCATGGGCACACCATGAGGAGATGCCACTATGTTGCGCCAGAAAACATGAGCTCTAAGATCCTTTAAACGAGCTATAGGCTACATTGACTGTTTAACTGACTAGGTTTTTACAGGGCAAAATTTGTTTACTGTGAGAGAAATGAAAGGCCTGTCCAATGTAGACATCTGGCCCAAATACAAACACTTGTGGCAAAATAAAAGCCTGGGCTATTCATTTTTGAGTTTTGCAGTATGAGATTCTAGGTAGGCTATTGTAATCAAAGGGAATATTAGGTGAGGAGTGCACACAGTCCATGTTGCCACTGACCTGTAAAGGCATTCTCATCAATAACAGCCTCGTGGATCTCTTGGCCATTCTCATCCAATCCGTACTGCAAGTCCACTTCGGATGCATCGTATGTGTACGAGCGGAAGACCATGGTGCAGTTTTGCCAGTCGAATGGAAAATAAGCCACCTGTATGAGAGATGCAGCATTATTATTGCAGTGGGTCATGTTCTGCTTTAGCTAGCACCATGTTTTTATTAAACTAATTAATTCAATTCAATTTGGTTTAGTTTAATAGCTCCACCATTAATAGGCATTGTTTCAAGAGACCTTACAAAGACCAAGGCCATAATATCTTAAAGCAAGCGCAAACACTGGATGCTAAACTGTTTTTCAATTGTCATGAAAATACAGAAATCACTTTCTGTTGCTGCTGACTGATATACAGATACACAGTCATACTCCATTTATATCTGTGAGGATCTGTCTCGTCCTGTTTCCTTTCTTTCGTCCTTGTTCCTGTCTCCGCCCCTTACCTGTGTCCAGTTATTAGTCTCACCTGTTTCTTGTTACCTTGCCCTGCTCCTGTGTATTTAAACCCTCCTGTTCCTCCAGTCCTTTGTCAGTCTAGTTCATGTTGGTTCACGTTCATAGTTCATGTGCTGTGGTGTTTCTGCCTGTATTTCATGTTAGTAAAGTTTCTGTGTTTACATTACAATATCACACACTGTTATGGTTATTGTTATGGTTATGGTTTGTCTGATGCTTTTGTCCCAAAGTGATACATTATTACTTAAACATAGTTATCAGTTAAAAGTAATAAAGTGATACAAGTTCTAAGCAATAAAGTAAAAATTATGCATTATACCTTAATGATACATTATTACTTAAACATAGTTTAATACAACATTAAGCATGAAGGACATGGTAATAATTACAACAGCAATAATAAAAACAATATCACTTTTCATATTTATTGGCTGTTTCATAATAATATTCCACTGCTGAATCTTACATTACCATAATTTCCTTCTAGATAACTAAAGTATCCATCTCTCTATGTTTGACCCCTAGAAGCATTAGCATCAGTGGCTAACTGTTAATGTTACCTCTATGGAGCAGCTGCTGCGGTAGATGGCAGGGGGGAGCCAGGACACCTCTCCAGTATAGCTGACCAGCACATTCACATAGAGGGCCACATCAAATTGCCCATCATTGCTGTGTGTATCAAAAGAAATACATTCTTACCTCTTTATTTTAGCTTTCTACATGGAATTATTTTTGAAATAACCTATATAGTGGATTTTTTGTTGACAAAACTCAAAACTAAAACCTGTGTTATTTTACAGTAATCTAGTTTTCGACATACTATTGACGTCGTATCATGGGTGACTGTGAGCTTTCAAAATATTTCCGTCTCTCGCCTCCTTTTTACATGATGCACAGCATGCACCGATTTGGCAAACTATGTAATGCTAGTGCTAGTGTTAGCCCTGACATATTGCTTCTTGTACACATGCACATAGGAGCTTCATGCCTTGATGCAAACACCAACTATAATAAACATGCCAAGGGCCACTTAATGGCGCAGTTATCCACGTGAGCAAGGTTACCGACAAGGTGTCTATCGTCGGGTCGCATTGCTCAGGTTACCTATAAATTCACATGTCATAAATGCACGGTTAACTGCGGAGACACATGCCGTGCCAAGCTGGCTAAAGAGGTCCGTTGGCATGGCGCCACTATGAGCCTGTTGACAGAGACCTTAGGGTCTTTGAGTGGGGTATTCCCCACTAGCAACAGGGAATTCTTACAAAAGTTTTTCATTCCCTACATTACAACACAAAACCTAAAAAATATATATGCTATTATGCTATTTCTCCCAAGGAGAAGATTGTGTCTTAACCCCTGTTAGCTGTCCAAGTGGCAATTGTTGAGTAGATTGCCTCTCTAGTCTGTAAACTTCCCCAGTCTGATTAAGATTATACTGGAAGATTTAGCCAACTTTCTTTTTTCAACTCAGTTACTATTCAACTAAAACTGAACAGGAGTGTAATGATATGTGGCACAGTATAGTACGTAACAGAAAACCACACGTAATGACAGAGAAGACAGATTTTACAAAATGTTTTGTCAAAAAATGAAGCACATAGTTTAAATCAGGTAAAATCAAAGTTACAGTTATATTAAAATCTAAAATATTACAGTGGTGATGAAATGTCTCCATATGGTTTGCCACTTCAACGCTTTGCATTGTGGGTTAGCACACTTACTTGTTGATGAGATATATGTCCGGGCGCCACACCTTGTTTGGGGGTATTCTGAGCACGTCAATATTGTCATACTCTTCCGGATTCCAGGACAGCCGGTAGTCTGTCCATGCCTATGGTGGAGACAGACAGAGACAGAGTGAGAGAGAAAGAGAAAGCAAGCATTGAAAAGAGATAAGGAATCGTGGCTTGATCCTTGAAAAAAAGGTTCACTGTAAAGCTTCTACAAAAAAAAACAACCAAAAAAGAGCAGACAATAGAGAGGGGGAGAGAGAGAGGGAGAGAGGGAAGGACCTATGTCTATGACAGGGGTGGACAAACTATTTGGCTCAAAGGCCTCATTGGGTTTTTACAAATTTTACAAAATGAAGGGCCAGTGAAACAGGAAAAAAGACTGGGAGTGAGTGATACAGTGTGTGTGTGTGGGGGGGTCAGGTGACTTGCACAGAATATGTGATAAATGTTACACACCATATTCATGAACACATTGGTTGTCATCTCACCATTCTTCTCATTCTGCAGAACAGGAGAAACAAGAGATAAAGACATTAGCTTGTTAACAAGACTTTTATTGTGTGTGTGTGTATGTGTGTGTGTTTATTCACTTAATGTCTATGTAATATGCAATAAATGCAATTCCAAAAAAATATTGGAATATATATATACAGGTTTTGAGCAGCATATGCTGCCATCCATCTGCATTGTGTGTGGCTCTATCATAAGAGCGACTAGATGCTAAAATGTGCTTCTTGCAGTCCAGAACTGTCCCATGTAATGAAAAGGAAAACATGGTGAACCAGTTGGGCTACTGAAAAAATGTTTTTTTATACAAAATCATATTGCCACTTAACTTTTCTGAGGTGTGCTTCTGGACTCAAAATTGAAAAGAATGTAAATATAACAATTAACAATAAACATTTCAACAACTTACATGTTATCATTGAACTATTCTCAAGCAAACATGTTGCTTGTATGATTTGTTGATGAATTGTAGCTGTTTTTTTTTTTTTTTACTTTTTTTACTTTTGAACTCTTTTCAGAATTGGGTTTGTACTATGTGTGTGTGTGTGTGTGTGTGTGTGTGTGTGTGTGTGTGTGTGCGTATACATGTGTGTGAGTGTTTCTGGGAAAGCCCATTGGTATGGTTTGCCACTGACAGGCAGCTGAGAGGTTGATCTCCTGCACCCTGCTGAGAATGCCACACAAATCAACACTCAGAGGGAGAGAGAGAGGGAGAGAGAGAGAGAGAGATACAGAGAGAGAGAGAGAATGAAGTTAAATAAAGGGAATGAAAAAAGTTAGAGAAACATAGATACTTGTGTGTGCTGTGTGTGTGTGTGTGTGTGTGTCTTAGTGATGGAGTGTTTGTGTGAGAGAGAAATAGAGAGAGAGAGAAAGGGACAGAGAAAGAGACACCCTCCTGGATGATTTGTAGGATAAGGGTCATAACTTTGACCATAACCTTCACATCCCGGAGTTGTGTTCCCTATGTCTGTGGTTACATATGATAATGCAATTGTGCTTGACACTCTCTCTCTCTCTCTCTCTCTCTCTGTGTGTGTGTCTGACTGTGTGTATGTGTGTGTATGTGTGAATGGTACACTCCTGTTGGCCCCAACACTGGACAAAAAAACAATAGCTCAGGGCAGTGAGGCGTCTATGGGTATGTGTGTGTGTGTATGTGTGTGTTTGTGTGTGTATGTGTGCACACATGTGCGTGTGTGTGTAAGTGTAAGTGTGTGTTACCAGGCTGATGAGCTGAACTAGGGTCATCCCAACCCTCACCATCACCCTCTCGTCCCATGTTGGTGCTGGCCGCACCTTCAGGTTGTAGTCCTTAAAGAGTTTGTTCAGCAGGTGCCGCTCTGTGTCTGAGGCCCCTGGAGCAGACCAGACACACATGAGTGACACTTCACTTAAGGGAAAATTGTGACCATTTTCATCCTATAGCACTGTTATCCAACAAGTTAAACTGAGTTAAAGTTAAAGTTAAACTTGCCTCCCATTAGTTCGCTTTAGCTGCTGGTTCATTCGATTTCTGTTGTACTAAATTTTCTTGCTCCTATGGACAAGTGCACTGTGACCTCAAACAACAGGGTTAGATTCCTTTAAAGTCTCTATTCATAAAATATAATAAACACAAACGCTTTGCCTTGACTGTGGCGGACTTCCATCGACACCCCACAGGAGGGCTAAACTGAAAGTAACTCCCGTATGAGCAGTAGCCTGGCCATGCTTTCCTTCGCACTTTCATCTCCCTACAGTGCTAGTCTGGATTTGATCCCATTGAACTCATTGTCTCAGGAGGCATTCTAACTTGATCCAATCAGTGAACAGAGGGTGGGGTTGTGAATGCAGAGCTAGAATGCTGTCAGTTAAGGCGGGCTATCAGTCAAGGGCTGATCCAATCTTTTTAAACTTAAACACCTCCAGCAAGCAATAGTTTCTCACCACCAAATGTCCAGAGCCTCTGTTTGAAACAAAGTGTAGAACAAGGGTCTGGTTTTATTACCAGGTTAGAGCTGCATGAAATCCTGTTTATTATCTTGTCATGCTGCTACTCCTCCAACCCAAAATGGATCTTTTGTTTCTTTTTGTTTATCTATATATCTGTACTTGTGTATGTAGAAATGCCTTTATCTATTCCAATGGAGATCTCAGTCATGCTACTGAACTCTTTAAACTGAACGGAACCAATTGAACCACACAACGGAAAACAGAGTTATGCTACATAATACAGTAAGTGTGTGGGACCTGAGATAAAACAACAACAACAACATACAATTGGCTGACTGGAATTGCTAGTGCACCAACCCGGTATTTGTAATTGGCTCTCCTTCACAACATGAACTAATGGCTCAAAATATATGTTTAAAAACCATATCATCCAAAGAGCATGTTTCATGAGCCCTTCACTAGGGTTATCATGCACACACCTTCTTTCGCTTATCTGTTACTGATTTAGACTCACAATTCCTCAGAAGGCTCAATGGTGGTGTCTGAACCCATCACTCTCTCAACGCTCACGATGGATTGGAATATGTTTCAACCTCAGACATCCACCAGCACACCTCCAGGAACACAGTGACAAAATTTCACATATCTTTGAGTCAGTCCAGGTCATGGCATGAGCCACAACCACACAGCCTTTTGTTCAGAAGCCATCCACCCATGGCAGCTCTGTTCAGCAGCAAAAATACCAAGCAGAAATGTTATGGCCTCTAACACCTATTTTCACTGTGGTCTTATGTGTGCTGGAAAATAGTGCTTCTTTAAATCCACATCTGTCCCAATATTATAATCAACTAATAAACACGTGGCCTTAAAAAATAGATAGATCATATTCATCCAAAGGTAAAATCGAATTCTTCCTTCTTTTGACCTAGCTGTAGAAAACACATACATTAACGTTTACTATAAGGGTAGAGAGCCTATGCCTGGACCAGAGCGTAGCCATAGCTGCAGAAATCATGGAGCAACTGGGGGTTACAATTTTTGCTAAAACGTTCAGCTAGGGAGATGTAGACATGAGACAAAACAGCTATAGGTTCAGCTCTAGATGTGGACATGAGAGAAAACAGCCATAGGTTCAGCTCTAGATGTGGACATGAGAGAAAACAGCTATAGGTTCAGCTAATTCCTATATCCAGTAGGACACGGCTACCTTCAAAACTGACTGGAATTGAAGTTACAGCATTCTATGAAAGGCATACCAAAGTCTTTTTCAAAGCTTCTAGACCAGAGACTAGTGCTCAAGAATTATGGGCTTTACGTAACTGCAACTATGACAACCAGATGAGAGCTGACAAACACTCTTTTCACCTCTCCACCTTATCTCTCTTTTCCCTCACCCACTTTTCCTCACACTCTCCTTTACACACACACACACACACATACACACACTTTACTCCTCCTGCCCTTTTTTTCTCTCATCTCATAAACCCCCTTCCTTTTTTGCTCTGTAAATGATGGCCCCAGAGTCACGGTCATAGCTCTCCTGAACAACAACACAACATAACACAACACAAGTAGAGGTACTACTTGCCTACCTGCCTCTTGCCTGGCTGCATTTCCCAAAGGTATTGAAAATACAGAGGTTGGGGGGCACTGTGCCACAGTTAGCTTAGGGATCCATACCACAGATCTGAAAAGAATACTCTTTCTAGATATTATTTTACTGATCTGATACTGATCTTTCTATATATTCTTTTCAGATCAGTGGTCCACACAATAAACCAATGGACCTGGGTTCGATTCACATTGTGGTAATTTTCTGACCCTTCCCCATCTCTTTCTCTCATTCCTTTCCTGCCACTCTCTACTGTCCTTTCTAATTTAAGACAACTGCCATACAGCTCAAATCAAGTGACGTGAAGTGAAGTGTAGGAACTGCATGCTTTAAGCCCTGGCCTACTGATCAAAAGGGCACCATACTTACCATACCATCAGCAGGGGCCAAATTTCCATGTTATCTCTATTCTCCAGTTATCCATGCCATAAAGACTTATAGTATTTTGTTAACATTTTGTTAAAAATAGTACACTAGCTATCCAAAACCTTCCAAACTGATAGAACATTTGTGTCTGATGACAGTATACTCAGCAGTGTCCATATATTCACCATTGTCCACATAGGCTAATAATAAAAAAAACATCTCATTGTTGACTTCATTGGTTAATTTTGACAATTTTGCAAAGAAAGTGAATGGTTTCTGGTTATGAAATATGCTGAAGGTGAAGGTGATTCACTTGATTTGGGGTGAAGGTTGTGTGTTGAAATCATTTAATCTGTAATCTGTTCTGTAATAGCAGATATTGACATAGATATTGTCTTGATTTGAAAAAAAAAATGTCTGTACCACAGAATAACATACAACAGAAAATAGCGACATAAATAAGACAATCCTCCACTTTTACCCACATTGGATTATTATTGTTTTCAGTGAGTGATGGCCATCTTGAAAGTGAAAACATATCATGTTATCATCCAAAAATGTTGGTAAGAAATCCTAAGAGGGTCAAACATGCAAAATCCTCAATATTTTACTTTAAGAAGTCCAAACTGATATGTTATGTCATACGTCATATACTTCCAGTGACTTCATTGAATCACTGAGAAGTGACAAACTGCATTTTAGGAGCTAGTGACACAAGAAAGTTAACTGAATTGTCAAGCAACTTAGTTATACAAGATAATTACAGTTTCTAGTACTAACAAAAATACATTTTGTGGCCATTATTCTTTTTAGTTTTAAATTGCAGTTATTTTTAGTTGGATCTTATATTTTAATGTCAGATTCAATTTCTGTGTATATTCGTTGTGTGTTTAAGGTGTTTAAATGTTTATTTTCGAGCATTTCATATGTATTGGTGAAGTTATTATTTAATTCCATTAGGTAACTGTTTGTGATCATACAGTCCAAATTTTGTGAGTTTCTAACTATTATGTACAAAGAATTATTTGATAAAACAGAAACTGTCCCTATTGTAAAGTCTGGAATTTCTGGTTTTGGAGAGGATCTAAAAATCATCTAGTAAAATATTTGTATATAAAAATCCATTTCATAAAATAGACATATCATTGTTCTACCTCAGGTGGAGGTATGGCTTTGTTCTAGCTCAGGTGGAGGTATCAAGGTCAAATCACTTTCAGTACCTGATCTACTACATAAAGGCTTTGGACAAACAAGTGACCGAACAAGCTCATTCCTAAATCTAGATATGAAGTTGTCTCTATATTCTATCTTGGCCTGGTGGTATTTTAACCTATAGGCATTTATAACTGAATAACTGCCTGCTTGGTGAAGCAGATTATCAGACTGATTACATGAGATAGATAAGACCATTGACTATAAGACCATAAGACCATACCAAGAGAATCTTGTCCCTTGGCTTTGATCCTGCTTGTTGTTTGACCACATAAGGGCATCCCCAATCCATAGCACAAAGAATTTCACACCTTTTCTGTGTTTATCCAAAGTATTCAAACTAAAACCTCACTACACCATCAGCCAAAAAAAGTGCTAGCATTATCAATCATCAACTACCTTGTGTGTCCCCTCAGCAGATATCTACTGGTTATCCATATTCTTACATCACAGTAATATACATTTATGCATTTAGCAGATGCTTTTTATTGCCAGTTATCAATTACATCAGGGCCAGTTTCCCCTAGAGCAACTTAGAGTTAACGGTGGCAGCCAGGACACTTCTTTTACTCTTTTTTATTTTATTTATTTATTTTTTTTATTCTTATACTGCACATTGGCTGTTTCACACTGTCTCTCCTATAAATAGTGCATTAAAATAGCACACTTCTATTTCACCTACTGCTCTATATCCTCTCTCTCTTGGATGGTGCTTGATTACTTTCCTGGTTGTCACCTAAACAACTGCACAATCACTCTCTGGTTATGCTATAACCAAATTCTTTGGGTGGTATCATAGTTATTGTAAGATTTCCATACAGGCACTGTGCCTTAAATGTCAGTCCAGCCGCTAATCCACATCATCACATTGTCCCATGAGTGCACCCTTTCACAAACACACACCCACTACTACAATGTCACGAGTACTCACACACGCAAACACACGCACACACACACACTCTGCATGGCACACGACCACAGAGTCACACAAGTACCCTCTCTCTTTCTCTTACCCCACACACACACACATACAAACACACAAACACACACTCATTAGTCTACATATGAGAACACTCACAATCACACGCTACTGCTCTGCTCTCCATATTTCTGCTGGTGGAGATAAAGGAGGGATTCCTCAGTAACATTCTTGGACAGGTCCGGTGGGGAGACTATGCGGACGCTGGGCCAACTCTGCATGCCTCCCACACCAGAGGTCTATTCTCCATAGGCCACAAACCCAGCAGCTATTTAATATGGGAAAAGTGTTAAATTGATTCCATTACGTTTATATATGGAGCATTACATTAATGTGTTTTACATAACTAGTGTAGATAAATGTATAAATACAATGTGGACACAAACCAAAGAAGACTGCCATAAGTGATGGACTCATGATAAAAATTATTATTTTCTACTATGTACTGTAATATATCTGTGCATGCAATGATTGCATTATTTAATGTATACAATTATTGTTAAATTAATGGCATTAATTAATCAATTACATTTGGTCTACTGCTCTTCCAATACCCTGTTTAGAGTGTTTGTAACATTTAGCCCTGAAAACCCCTGAGTGTGTCTTAAAGTGAGGCAAGGGGGGACAGGTGTGTTGGTGGGCATCTTTGAAAAAGCATAGTTTTTGTTGGGTGAGTATATGCATGTCTTTGAGTGTGTGTGTGCGTGTGTACATGTGTGTGTATGTTTGTGTGTACGTGTGTGTGTGTACACGCGTGTGCGTGAGAGCCAGGAAACATAGCAAAGTCCCTTTTTAAAGAGCTAAGCCTCTTGCTAAGTACAAGGCAAATACACACATGCACACACACACTCACACACATATAAACACATGGCAATGTAACACAACAGAAAGGCATGAGAGATAATAAGCACAACACACAAACACACAACCAGACATACACACCAAGAATGAGAGATTGCTCCATAACCATTCATTCAGTAAAATGAATTGATTTGACAGCACTTTAACACACACACATACACGCATATTTATACACAGACACACACAAATGTTACCTGTGAGTGTGAGAAGACAGAGGCTGCACACAACTCTGAGAAAAACCTCCTTCATCCTCCTCCTCTTCCTCGCTCCAACTCCTACTTCTCTCTTTTCTTTTTTCCTTTTTATCTCTCGTTCTATCGCTCCGGTCAAACACAACGCTCGACCAAACAAGAGCCCGTCTCTACCCAGACAGTCGGTGACTCCAGTGCGCTTCCAAGCTCACCTACCACACATACACCCAAATCCACACACATACAAGCTGTCACATACACTCGCACACACTACCGCTAGCACACACACTCGCACACACATATATACACACATACGTACACACACTCACACCTTTGTGGCTTCCTGAATTGATGTGGATAACTTTCCTGAACTGGGAGCAAATATGTCCGCCACCAAGGCTAAGCAGGCCTTCTCTTCTCTTCGAATCAGATCAGATCAGATGAGACCAGATGAAGTGTTTAACCCACTCACTCCTTTCCCCTTCCTGAGTCTCTACCATTTTTCTTGTCCCGGGTGGGTGGGAGGGTGGGGTGGAGGGCATTCTGTTATTCACGACAGGCAAGCCGTAAGTGATTGGTCAATGGAAGGGTTGGGGAGTGTGTGTGTGTGTTGTGTGTGTGTGCAAGCATTACACACAAGGCACCTGTCCATGGCTGTTGGCACGGCAATGGGGGGTGGGGGGTTGGTGTGTGTGTGTGTGTGTGTGTGTTTGTGTGTGTGTGTGTGTGTGCATGTGTGTGAGGGGTGAGCCTAGGATGTGGGGGGTGGGAAATAGGGGCCATGACAATGGGGATATTTTTGGGGAGAGAACAAAGAGGTAGGATGGGGATTGGAGTGTGTATGTGGGTGTGTGTGTGTGGTGGCTGTGGTCACCAGAGGAGAGTGGCGTAGAGTGGGGTCAACTCCCGCGGGAACCCCAGGAGGCGCCCACAAAGCATGAGGTCACCTAGTTATGACCCCTCGACACATGTAGGGATGTAGGCTCTAGTCCTCTCTCTTCATCTCTAGCTCTCTTTCCCTCGTTCTCTCTCTCTGATTCACACTGATTCTCTTCCTCGAATAGTCACTTACATAGACACACTAACTCTTACACACATACACACACAGATACAAAAATTATGTACATCTACTTTCTCTTCAAATTCGTTTCTTTCATTGTCCCAAAAGCTCTCCATTCCTCCCATCTCTCAAGTCTGTCTATTTACAAATTCAACCCCACACACTCTGATGGTGCATTGCCAAAGCACTCGCAAAAATAATAGAAAAACACTCTCTTTTTCTCTATGTATCTCTCTCTCTATCTCTCTCCCTCTCTCTCTCTGTTTCTGTCCCTGTTGTGTTATGTCCTCCAGTGGAATCTCAGGCATTCTGCAGAGCTGCCCACTGACTCCAGTTCACAGCACTGGGAACACTGGATTAAGCAAACACTCACACACACACACACGCACACACACACACGCAGTGTGCACACACACACACCTTTCCCTCCCCACAACACTCGTGGTTTCTTGGACAAATCAGCTTCACTTTTATTGATTTATTACACCCATGCTCAAAATGCCCTTTTAGGTGTAACAGGTCTCTCCCTCTATCTCTGTTTTAACCCTGACCTCTCTGAGCTCAGGAGCCATGTTAAAATGGCATGCAGGCATAAGGGCTGCCAACTTGTACAACCACAAACAGGCCATCAATCAGCCAAGGGCCTGCCTGGGTGACTGTCCACTTGAATCATTCACAACCTTTACAAGTCACTCTTACAAATCACACACACACACACACGCACACACACACACACACAAACACACACAGCACAGCACAGATAGACCTGGAAACACACACACACGCACATACTCACTCAAACACATAAACACTCAACATCTCTGTTTCTTACACAAGCACAAACATGTACACACAGTACACAGTACAAACCATACATTTAATTATGATGTGTGTGTGTGTGTGTGTGTGTGCGCTTTTTTATGTTTTCAGGAACAACACAAGGCAACCCAGTTAAAAGGTTATTTCATGTTTGTATAAGTGTCTAGAAATAGTAAGCCTAATTATTTTGGTCTAAGCCAAAGTTAAAATCATCTCATCATCTAAAATCATCTTTAATAATCTTGTACTGTATATTGTTTACTGCCCTTTCACCATTGCCCAAGTCTGTGAATAATATACAATTACAAAAATAATCTACAATTACTGTAAAACTGTGATGCAGGCCAAGCAGATTTTTAAATTTATCTATTTATTTATTTTATGCTACAACAGCAATCACACCCAACTTCCAATGACACGGTGAAGTTTAATGGAGCCTACTTTTACCTGAGGTATGGAAAGATCAATATAAATTCCACAGCAATAGTGTGTGGACAAGAGCTGTACATCTTTGTCCTCTACATGCAGACACACACACACACAAACACACATTTTATGAACACATACCATGAACTGAAGTCAACACAGTAGCCGCAAGGGAACTCCCCTGCAATATACAATGTGTCAAATTGTGTGTGTGTGTGTGTGTAAGCACATGTATGGGTTTCAAAACATGGCCGCCAACAGGTCACATTTTTGACACTGTTCAGAACAACACCCCCACTCCTTTGATTTTCCTGCTCTGTGATCTCCAGTTCAAAAACGAAACGCTATCCCACAACTATCCATAATGGCAGGTGCTCCCCCCATATGGTTACAGCAGTAAGTGTGTGTGTGTGTATGTGAATGTGTGTGTGAGTGCATGTGTGTGTAAAAAAAGTCTGCATGAACAAAAGTGAGTATACTATGTGTGTGAGTGTCTGTTTGCCTATGTGTGTATGCCAGTGTATAGTATGGAGGGGTATGTTTATTAGAAAGCATGTATGGCCGAGAGAGAGAGAGGGAGTGTGTGTGTGTATGTGTGTGTGCGAGTGTGTGTGTGTGTCAGATTTTAATGAGAATTCCTGGGCCTGTTGATGCAGCTGGTGCCCAGGCTTTGGAACTGTGGCACACCAGAGATCTGCATGGAAGGAAATATACTAAAATATCAAAGTGGATGAACTTTGTACACACACGCACACACACACGCACAATGAGCAATGATCACCTATCTCTCAGTAAGATCACACAAACTAGCTTTATTCATGTAAACAAACCCATTACTCTATCACAAGACAATCATCAACAGTTCCAGTACACACATAAATATTGGAAAAGGATTCCCAATTATACATTTCAGGACAAAATGCTTACACCTGTTATTTCTCCCCTGCTTTGACATCTTTTTGTAACTGCCACAGAGTTTACTGACACATAGAGTTTACTGACATACAGGCACAGGAGCAATTAATTGGCAAACAGTAGACTCTTTATGTCTTCTAAGCAGTGCACTGCTCTGTGGGAGGGATTCAAGTCACAAGTACACTTTTACAGGAATAAGTGTGTGGGCATGTCTGTGTCCTTGAGAAGTTTATGTATATACGTATGTGCAAGAGAGTGTGTAAGCACGTGTGTGTCTGTTTGCATATCTTGGTGTGTGTGTGTGTGGATCAAAGGCATCCAAGGCCATAGTTTGATGACTGCATGTGAGACTGAGCCTGTGTGTGTGTGTCTGGGAGAGAGAGATTATGCATATAGGCTATCAAAAGCCTCATAAGCCTTTAGATGATGGATACATATGTGGTCTTGCATTAGTACATATGTGTGTGTTTGTATGTGTGTGTGTGTGTGTGTGTGTGTGTGTGTGTGTGTGTGAGAGAGTGTGTTTTATTTATGAAATAACTTAACATTGCTGCAAGATATAGGCCATGGACTGCCTGTCTGAATTTGGGGGCAGAACTTCGGAAGAACCGCTGAGGAGTCGATGGGCTGCAGGGGAATGGAAAGAGGTGGGCACAGGCATATGATTAACCAAAGGGGTCGCTGGGCGTGGCATTGAAACTGGCATCAGCAAAGATGGCCAATGTGCCCACGGTGGTGAACACCACAAAGATCCATAAGAAGAGTCGGTCAACCACCATGGCGACATACTGCCAGTCTTCCTTCAGCTGAGAGAGAGAGAGAGAGAGAGGGAGAGAGAGAGGGGGAAGTGAAGGGAAAAAACAAATCAATGGAGAAGAGAGAGGGACAGAAAGAAAGGGAAGAAATAAAATAAGTAAAAGGCTGGAGGTGACGAAGACAGTAAAAGTGAAAGAGAAAACAGGAAAGGCACCAAAATAAAATACTGGATTAGTGTGTAAGCAATATGCAGCCTTGTTTGTGTCCTTTCTTTATGTGTACAAAGGTGTATTTTAGTTAGTCTGTTATGATGTTATGAGTTATGATATTCTGAGCCTAGTTAGTAGGTTAATATGGTGATTTATTTCAAAGAGGTAAAGTTGCATGGCCCTCAAGACTGTGCTGTATACTTTTTCCATTAGGAATGCATATTTTAACCCTGCTCAGTACTAGTCTGATCAATGTAGTTTTGGGACCCAATGAAAATTTAGATGCATTATCATCCAAAAGTACAGTTTAGAAACATGTGTACATGTGTACAGTTTAGACACAACTTGTACATGTGTCTACATGTGTCCCCTAGATTTGTCCCCTAGATGTGTCCCCTCGGTATGTCCACTAGATGCCTCCACTAGATGTGTCTCCTAGATGTGTCCACTAGATGCATCCCCTAGATGTGTCCACTAGATGCATCCCCCAGATGTGTCCACTAGATGCATCCATTAGATGTGTCCCCTAGATTTGTCCCCTAGATGTGTCCACTACACGCCTCCACTAGATGTGTCTCCTACATGTGTCCACTAGATGCATCCATTAGATGTGTCCCCTAGATGTAACACCGTGCCAGTTCAGTAGACTTCAGTTCAGTTCAGTGTATTACAGTAATTAGTATTTCCATTTCAGTTGAGTTGATAATATTGTGGACTACTAAAAATAATGATAAAAATGAATAAATAATTTAAAGTGGCATGGCTGAGTGTGAACTATACAGTGCCCAAAACACAACACAGCACCCAGTGGAACTGACAGACCTAACCTAAAGAAACCCACATTATGTACTTCTCAGATATACATCACTCCATATCAACACAAAAAGTTCATACTCACTCCCTACTCTCTATAATATAGTTTTAGCAATATACTGGAAGCAAGCATACTTTTGGCCACAAGATGGCAGTGTGAGAGCAGGTCTGCAGTCAGAGCATGTGGGCTAACGCCTTATATCACAGTCATGAATCGTGTGAAACCCAGGGTGTCAGTTCCATGGGTGGAATCAGATGGGTTGACCTGAGCACCTGTGGCTACTGAAGCCAGCTGTATATCCCAGTGTGCTCCATCTTGACTGAAACTGCACTCTTTGTTAACTGCTCTAATCCATCATGTCTGCATGCTTTACTGATGCTAGTTTTAAAGCACCTGCTCAATGCTATGTGCTCTGCTCACTGCTGTTTTTTAAAGTTTGTGTGTTATCGCTGTACTAGTGAGTGCTAGAAAAACGTTTCCTTCTCAAGGTTACATCGGTGGCAACCATAGGTCTACTGATTAGGGCTTTGGGTTTGAAACTGGGGGATTACCGGTTCTATCCCTTAGCAAAAACTATACAGATATACAGTGTTGGCTCAGTGGTGGTTTGAAATAATGACCTGATGTAGTTAGCCAAATATTAGATAAATGAAATGCTATAAACTGAATGGGAAGATTTGATGTCAGATGATTCAGATGTTTGGCCCATAATTTCTTACGGCTTCGTAGTCCTTCTCTGCCTGTAGCTGTTCAGCGATGTAGGTGATGGCACTGATGGCAGCCTTGAGGTCAGGGGGCAGCGTGAGGTAGTGGCTCGGACCCTCGATGAACTTCCTCAAGTCTGTGCACATGCCTTCTGACTGGAACCTGAAGGCAAGTGGATTATGGGAAATGCAGTTTGCGTGAAGGAACCGTACTGCGATTTTGTGCAAAAATTAAAGTTGTTCTTCACAGATATGTTAGACTATTACTAACATTCAACATCAATTCTGAGTAGGGAAAAAATGTAGAATGCAAAAAAACTTAGCATACCCATTTACCTATATATATATATATATATATAATATATATATATATATATATATAGAGAGAGAGAGAGAGATAGATATAGATATAGATAGATACGTCTGCTTGTCTAAAAACATAAGCCTACTTTGTGATCTAAACACAGTGTATATGATGACACTGAAAAACAAACAATGCATCCATGGGGTGTTTTGTAGCATACAGTGCTCTAATGAAGTCTCTAAGACTACACTTCCTAGCCTTTCACTCCTGTGCTGGCCTACATTCTACCAGTGCGTGCTTTGGCCCCACGGGGACTGAACCTGAGACCTCAGATTTGTAAGTGCCATGTCCTACAAAGCTATTGAGAGCTGGGCTAAATAAATATGTATCGTGCGTCGGCACGGGGGCGACTCAAGGTAATGAAAGCAGCGTCTGAGGCCCAGTCAAAAGGACCAGAGAGGCTCGGGGAGAGGATTGAGTGAAGCGCTGCAGAGTATTTATGTGCAAGATAAAAATCCCCGTAGACATGCAGGACACACACATACACACACACAAAAACCAGCCAGCCCCAAGGTGACATCTCCACTGGACTCACATCATCCTGACTGAAACACTCAGATATACGCAAACACACTTTCCCTCTCCATCTTTCACTTTCTGTCTGTCTGTCTCTGCACAGAGAGGACTCAATTCCACTTCTGCCATACAGAGGAATTTTCCCATTAACTCAGGGTCAGATAGACACAGACACACACACACACACACAACCATCACCACAGTGTCCCTGTGCTAACCCCTGAGTACCATTCAAATCCCGCCTAATCCTCCCACATGTCACTGATGCCGCTAATATCAAACAAACCAGATGTGTTCTACCTTTCAGTCACTCTCTCACACACACACACACACACACAGACACACACGCTCCACACATCCTACGTTATAACTAACAACACATCACTTATTCAAATCTCTGTCCCCTGATCTGCTCCTGTCGTCCTGTCCATGTCCACCCTCCCCCTTCTTCTCTATCCTAATGTGGTAAGTTTTCACATATACACACTCAGCTACAAATCAGATCTCACACACACACACACAGGCAAATGCATTACACTTTTTCTCCCTCTCTCAAACACACACAAATAAACATGCTCAGATACTGGGACCCAACTGGATGCCTGGCTAGCTGCTGTATTTCTGCCATTCATCCAGCAGGGGGCAGTGTGACTCTGCAGAGACACAACCTTACTCTCCTCTGCTTCCCTCTCTCCTCTCACAGATAAAACACCTCCAGCCCATCACATCTGCATTCAGGGCAGCGGACAGCAGTTTTTACAATGCAGGGAGCTCTCCAGTGTGTGTGTGTGAGTGTGTGTCTCTCTCTCTGCGTGTCTCTCTGTGTGTATGTGTGTGTGTGTGTGTGTGTGTGTGTGTGTGTGTGTGTAAGTGAGCAGATTTGACCTCTGCAGTGCCTCAGACAGAGAGAGATAGAGTGAGGCAGAGAAAGACAGAAAGAGAGAGAGAGACAGGGGAGCCTGTATTATGGAAGTGACTGTGTTTGAACGCCTGGGTGTTCTGCACTAAACTCTACATTTCCCTTTTACTCTACTGTAAATGACTTTAAACAGTCAAACTAGCACTTGATTCACTTTCACAGCCATATCTCTACTAGTCATTACATGCATACACGTACTGTATACCTCAGCAAGTACTTCTAGCGCTAGCTCATACTACTCAATACTACTCTAGCACAAGCACTATCCATACTGGTTTGTATTCTACTACAAGCACTATCCATACTGGTTTTTATTCTACTACAAGCACTAGCCATACTGGTTTTTATTCTACTACAAGCACTAGCCATACTGGTTTTTATTCTACTACAAGCACAATCCATACTGGTTTTTATTCTACTACAAGCACAATCCATACTGGTTTTTATTCTACTACAAGCACTAGCCATACTGGTTTTTATTCTACTACAAGCACAATCCATACTGGTTTTTATTCTACTACAAGCACAATCCATACTGGTTTTTATTCTACTACAAGCACTCTCCATACTGGTTTTTACACAAATTTTTATAGCCAATCAGTTTTTATCCATGTCTCACATCTCATGTACAGTATGACTCATGAGTGTCATGAGCACTGTGGCCAAGACCTTCTATAAGATGGGTATATCTGCCTGCCTGTGCTACTGAGGCAGAGAGGTATCTGAATCTTGTCTGGTAGTTAAGGACTACAAAACTAATTTCAGTGTTTCACTACATCTGATGCTAATACTCTTTGAAATATACCTTACTATAATGAAATCAATGGCTAACCGGCTGAATGCAGTACTGTAGTCTGCCGAACTGGTAAACAATGTGGCAAAGGACATCAAACAAACCCCTCCATTCCACCCTCAGAGACCACTCAATACGTTTAATAAAAAACTTGGTCGAAACTTGGTTGGAACAGTAAAAATACTTTGTCTTTTAATGTTGGAAAAATAATATGGTCTTACAAAATAAAGTTAAAAGATGTTTTTGCGGCCCCAGATTTGAGGTCTTGGCAGGTTATGACCAGTAGGGGGCAGAAGACTGCCATGAGGGCCAGTGCACTTTATCAGCTGTTTCACTTTAAAGGCACCTCCAACACAGCAAACTTTTCTCTCAAATCACCTTCCTCTCAGCATTTCAGGAAAACTGTGTGTGTGTGTGTGTGTGTGTGTGTGTGTGTGTGTGTGTGTGTGTGTGTGTGTGTGTGGTGGGGCGGATCTGTTATCTGCTTTTGCAAGGAAAAATAGCTCTCTCTCTACTAAACCTTGTGTGTGCGTGGCCCAGCAGAAGGGCTGTCGGGGGGCAGTCCATCTACATAACTCCATACATTCATCTCTCTCTCTGGTCCACAGCGGCCATCAATTACACACACTTTATAGTTGCTCAGATTGACTAAGCACGTCTGGGGGGCGGCTCAATCAGAGAGCCTAACGGAGGATTGGTCATAAATATACAGTATAAGAGAGCTGTGCCTCAAATAGGCATTTTGATTGGACAGTAAAAACTGCCCGTCAAAAATACAATGCTGGCATAAAGCTCAAGTATATCTCTCAAGTGCTCTCTCTCTCTTGTCTTCTCTTTTTTCACTCTCTTTATTTCTTCATTCCTTCATCCAATGTTCTGCAGAGGTGTGAGGGTGAGAAGGAGAGGCAGATGACGAATCAGAGGGGGCTAATTTGACCAAGACACGTCTCTGCTGGTGCCAAGGCTCACCCTAAAACCAATTAAGAGGCTCAGGGAGAGGGGGAGAGAAGGGAGAGAGAGAGAGAGAGAGGGACAGAGGAGGGAGGGAGTGGTACTGCTGCCTCATCGAATCCCATTAATCGAGTCCCTTCATCCCTCCCTCTCTCGTGCCCAGACCTCTTCCAGGACTAATGTGTCAAACCCAATTTGCGCTGATCATTATTATTTTAGTGATGATTTCTTCCTCTCATTTTCCCTCCACTCTCCCTCTCTCTCTATCTCTCTCCCTCTCTCTATCTCTCTCCCTCTCTCTCTATCTCTCTCTATCTCTCTCGCTCTGTTGGCGACTTCATACTGTAATTCCCTTGATGAGGTGGATCAGTGGTAGGAGGGGATTAAAGGGGCCACAGGCCTTTATGCTCTTTCTCTCTCTCTTTCTAAATCTTTCCTTTCTTTATTTTTCTTCCCATCAATCTTTCTTTCTCTCCACCCTTCTTACACAGAGTCTGTCACTGAACCATGACCGTCTGACAGTCTGACACCATTTTGACCATTTTGCCAAGAACCCTCACAGGAGTACACTATGACACCATGAGTGTGTGTACAAATGTATGTGTGTGTGTCCATGCGCACTGATATATGATTGGAACAGCTGTGCTTCAGCCAGTGACAACTGTCTGAGGCTAACATGGTACATGTTAAGTACAATATACACTTGGAATCAACGTCGTCTTTGCCAAATCGTCATTGGTCCACTTGCTTTGTTTTGTTTGCTGGTGTATTTCAGCAGCCCGTCATAGGTACTTAGCAACATGCTAGGCCCCTGTATAAAACTTTGTAAGTAATGTCAGACATAATTTTGGATTCAGTGGCAGGATTTCCCGATTGTACTGTGTCCATCTTTCAATAATATTTTTAAATTTGTGCTTTGTCAGCAGGTAGTACTTTGTAGGCAGTCATGAGACGTTTGCTTGCTAAGAAGATAAACTGGCTGACCAGAAACTTTGTAAATAGTTCTGATATATTTTTTTTGCAACAAATAATGAAATTGTTGAGATATGCAGTGTCTCCTTACCAGTAATGTTCACAAAATGAAAGCATGACAAACGCAAATGAATTCAACAGACTCCACTGTATAGAGTCAAGGAGTAGACTAGTGGCACTCCAACCAATGTCTGGTGATGTGTGAAGATCCACTTGTGCACTTGGCTTCTCTTGGCTGATCTAACGCATGCCTCTTTTTCACTGTTGATGATTTGAGCTTTCTGTTCCTAGTTTAATGTGTAGTACAAAATGAGATGCCACACTTGAAGCATTACCCAGAATCCTCGTACCTGTTGGGCTTGGGGAAGATGGTGGTGTTGGTGGGTTTTCGGATGAAGTACTCATCGGCGTGATGGCTGATGATGGCAAATGTTTCCTTTTTGGGTGGCCTCTCCAGAGACAAGGGGGTCTCCACCTTGGGCCGCAGCATTCCCAGATAGGGAGGGAGCAGGTGAATAAAGATCTAATGATCAAAGAGAGAGGGAGAGAGAGATTTGTTCTCTTTATTTATGGGTTTGTTCAGATAGATAGATAGATAGATTGATAAAAGATGACAGAGACAGATGATTGTTGATTGACATTTAGGGTGAAGTGTTCCTGTTAGTGCTTTGGTCGCTGCAGACCAATTTATCCTAAGTCAGTAAACATTTTGAAGTAAATTTGTGCATGAGTCCCAACTAAGGCCTGATTCATAGTCAACACAAGTACAGAAACGTCGCTATGGATGCAAGCTCAGCACATACTTGCAGCGGAGGCTGAATATGCATAGTTTGGCATGCTTCCATTGACTCCTATGATATCACATGCATTGTTGCATTGCATCAGAAAGATTTACCCCCACACACTTTTCACATCAAGCCGTCCTTATGTTTGTGTCTGCAAACTAGGCATTGCATTGACTATGAACCGGCCCTTTCCTCTCCCACTCACTTCCTGTCTCTCTCCACTGTCCCTTTCTCTCAAAGAAGGCTAAGTAAGGCAAGGCTTGGTATTTTGAACAACGCCAATTAGTCCACCATCCAATACAGTCACACACACACACACACACACACACATACACACACAGGTATGATGCAATCTTCTATATTTTGGAGGTTTTCTCCATTCCAAAACTTTTAAAAAGCTTCAATTTCTCAGCTATCTTCTGTTAAAAAAATATTTTAGCCTAGGTCTATGTCGAGGTCTGGATGTTTCTCAGATAAAGAGTGGCCCGCCTTATGCTTGAATACAAACTGTGGAGTATGACACTGCCAGAGAGAGAGAGAGAGAGACTGTGTGGGAAGAAGCGGAGAATAAGATTGTGTTAGGCAGATCAAGCTTGTCGCTTCAATGCAGCATCAAGACAAGACTCAAGGAGACTAAATCCATCCCAGAGCAGACGTCATATCTGTTGACATCAAGCAGAGTGAACTCAAATACTCTCCTTCACACACACACACACACACACACACACACACACACACAAACACACACACACACACACATTTTTTCACACATTCAAATCAATTTTCATTCTCAAGCATCTGGTTTATTATTCCCTTTCTATTCAGCTGATTCATTTCCTCAGTCTTGTGACCCTTCACCTTAATTCTCCTGCACTTAAATCAGCTTCTCTATTCTAGAGTGCTAATCTGCTCATCAACCTGTGAAGGGGTTGCCAACAGTAACAAAGTGTCCCTAACATTAGTGTTAAATAATGAAAGGGGCCACTGTCTCCCTGTTAGAGGTTAATAGCACTACAAGGAGAGTAAGGTGTTTCTCTGTCAAACACACACACACACACACACACACACACACACACACGTACGCCAGCATACACATACTGTACACACATGCAAAAGTAGAGCTCAGCACTGCTGTGGAAGTAGAAAGTGTTTCTCTGTCACACAGAAACACATAAACACTCTCTCTCACACACACACACACACACATTTCCCACAACCTTTTTGTACTTTTTCTTGATTATTCTTGTTTGTTTGACTATGCAATGCATGCAAACACACACACACTTCTCTGCATGCCTCATAACTCATCTCTAAACACACACACACACAGTCCCTTTTCCGAGTTAATGACAGCTCACAACACACACACACACACACACACACACACACACACACACACACACACGCACACACACAAAATCCCAACCCCCTATAGTCCCATTCCCACAGCTAGATATGGCTCATGACACTTCCCTAAGCACATTTACTGAGCCTAATATAATTATTCAACCTCACAAACATCAATACAATGCACTGCCACCAACACACAGTGACACACACACAAACACACACACAGACATACAAAACATCATAGTATAAGTAGATAAAATTGAGAGAGTGACCAACACACACACACCTTTACACACATTCCTTGCACACCCACACTTAGCACTAATGGAGGCTGAATAAAACCATGTTGGGCATTGTGCAGAACATCACTCTTAGGCCCACCCCCTCCCCCCACATACACACACACACACACACACACACCTTTACACACATTCCTTGCACACCCACACTGAGCACTAATGGAGGCTGAATACAACCATGTTGAGCATTGTGCAGAACATCACTATTAGCCCCACCCCCACCCCCCACATACACACACACAGATTAATGCACACTTCATACTTATTTAAAAGCACACACCCTCTGCACCCACATGGGCATCTGATGAGTGTTTGGCGAGTGGTGATGGAGGTTGAGCATATTTACACTGAGGATGACAGAGAAGGTGACAATCACACACATATGGACATGTATACACACACACACACACACACACACACACACTCCTTTCCAAACACCTACCCTGCGGACCCACATGGGCATTTGATGAGTGTTTGGTGAGCGGTGATGGAGGTTGAGCACGACCACGCTGAGGATGACAGAGCAGGTGACGAGGATCATGGTGAACATGAGGTAGTTGACGATGATGGGGACGCCCAAAGACGTCTCTGGGACCTTATCAGCCAGTAGCAGCAGAAACACAGTCAGGGTCAGCAGCACGTTAATGGACAGACCCATCTTCTCTCCTGGGGGTGTGGTTGGCAAAAAAGGGTGAAATGAAACTGCTGACTGAAATTTATGTCTGTGTTTGAGTGACATCTTGATAGTGATATCTAACACAATCAGTGGGTCAGCTGCAAAGATAATGGTTGGACCCATCTTATAGGTTTACATCATGTTAATGGGCTGACAGACCAGTCTTTCTCCTGGTGTGTGTGTGTGTGTTTGAATCTGTGTGTGTATGTGTGTGTGAGTGTGTGTGTGTGTGTATAGGCCATTTCAAACAACATAATGACACTTTTGAAATTTTGATGACACAAACACACACACAGATACAGACACATACATTGACACACACACACGCACACACGCACACACACACACACACATTCCACCCTAATTCTATTCTGTGCTATGAGCTGACAGTAAGTCCAGGTTGGGTTGTAATTACATGCAAAGTGCTTTATAGAGTGCAATGGCTGATCAGAATGGGTATTAACCTCGAGCCAGTGGCCTGCTAATGATTTGAAACATGTCGGCAGCGGGGCTCTGGACCACTGCTGCAGTCCTACAGGAGATAATGCACCAGTAATGAAGCTAATGAGAGATTCATCACCATCATCACCCCCCCCCCACACACACACACACACACAATGCAAGGGCACCGTTCAGTACCATTACCATTACCATTCAGTAATCTACACACACACACAGACACACACACACACATACACACACACACACACACACACACACAATGCAAGGGCACCATTCAGTACCATTACCATTACAATTCAGTAATCTACACACACATACACACACACACAGACACACACACACAATGCAAGGGCACCATTCAGTACCATTACCATTCAGTAATCTACACACACATACACACACACACAGACACACACACACACACACACAATGCAAGGGCACCATTCAGTACCATTACCATTACCATTCAGTAATCTACACACACATACACACACACACAGACACACACACACACACACACACACACACACACACACACACAATGCAAGGGCACCATTCAGTACCATTACCATTACCATTCAGTAATCTACACACACATACACACACACACACACAATGCAAGGGCACCACACACTCATTCAGTAATCTACACACACATACACACACACACACACACACACACACGGCCGGCTCACCTGCGTCAGGTGGCAGGTAGAAGTTGAAGATGGCAATGATGGTGATAAGGATGCAGGGCAGGACAATGTTGACCACGTAGAACATGGGCTTCCTCTCGATGATCAGGTAGAAGGTGATGTCCTCGTAGTTGTCCTCACCAACGTTCTTACGTGCCGGCTTATGGCGGATGTACCATTCCCCGCTCTCTGAAGGGATGAGAAGGAGAGAATAGAGGGCTCAGAACACACACACACACACATGCAGACAGACACACACACATGCACAGACACATATGCACACACGTGCACAGACACACACACACACAAACATGTACACACAGACAGACACATATGCACACACACAGACACACACAGCTTCCAGTTGTTTACCGCTGAAAGTGTGGTCAAAGAGGATCTCTTTGATCTCCCTGCCCTTCTCGTCTAGTGCATACTGTAGGTCTATCTCCGATGCGTCATACGTGTACGAGCGGAACACCATGGTGCAGTTTTGCCAGTCGAATGGGAAATAAGTGACCTAGAAAGAGAGAAAAGTGTTATGACCCTTTGTATTTGTGTACGTGTGTGTGTGTTTCTTAGTCGTCCACAAACACACTTTTGTGTGTGTATGTGTGTGTTTGTGTGTTTATGTGTCTTTAGGCCTCAACAATACTGCACCATCCACATACATTTTGTGTGTGTGTGTGGGGGGGGGGACAAAGAGCAAGCAAGCACACACACACAAACTCTTACACACACAGCCATCACTCTCTCTTCCACACATCTTTTAATCACCGCTCAGTCGCATTTTGTTGCTTTTTCAGACTGAATATACACAGCTTGCATTGAAAATGAGACTGTGAGTTCAGACAGACACACACACACACGCAGGCATACATATGCATGCATGTACACATAGGACACACACACAGGACACATGCAAACACACACACACACACACACACACACGTACAAGGGAAGTACAGCACCTTTACTCCACAGGAACTGCGATATAGAGCAGGAGGTGTCCAGGTGACTCTGCCATCACTGTGGGCCTGAACATGGACTTGGAGGGCAACATCAAACACTCCATCATTACTGAGGAAAGAGGGAGAGAGAGAGAAAGCAGGAGGGAAGGAGGGAGGAAAGGTAGAGAAAGGGAGAAATAAACAGAATGACAGAGGGGGGGGAGAAGTAGAAAGAGAGGGAGAGAAGGATAGGAGGGATGGCAAAAAAGAGTGACAAAGAAAGAGATGATGCAAAAAAGAGGAAAAGGGACAGAGTGAAGATAGGAGAGGAGATAAAAGAAAAACAGAAAAAGAGGGGAAGGTCAAGAGATAGACAGAATACAAATGGACAGAACAGAGAAAGAAAGCAACACAGAGAGAGAGAAAGCGAGAGAGAGGGTGGGGGGAGAAGAAGAATGAGAGAAGAGAAGCAACAAAGAAGAAAAATAGAGAACATGAGAGAGAGAGTCATTTTGGTAAATGTGCTCAATGCAAAAAGAGAATGAGGGGCGGATCAATAGAATCAGCTATTACTGCCTGTCACATCAAATGAGAATGTATGGCAGCGCCTGTGCAGAGACCTGCACTGACCCCAAAGGCCTGCTGTCTCCGGCTGAGGCTGGATGGGGGCCTCACCATGGACACAAACACAAACACACACACACACACACACACGCACACACACACACTCTCAACAGTGGAGGCAGAACCAGCTCACTCAATACATATAGGACTTATGATCACTTATGATTATTTTCACAGAAAAATATATGTATTTTTTATGGATAGGTTTGATTAAATTAAATGTATAAATAAAAAAAATAAAATGTAAAAATGAATAATGTCAGTCTGTGTCTCTCAAAGTCTCTCAAATTTCTGGTTTAGTCATGACACTAAAGATATTTACTTCACTGTCACGGCAGACTAAGTAAAACTCTACACATTTAAGTGTAAGAAGCTGTAACATGCAACATGTAAACTGCATCATGACAATACAGAAAGGCCCAGTTATAAAGGCCTTCTTTAAATATGCGTCTGAATGTGCAGCATCCTAACACAAGTGTAGAAACACACACACACATACACACATATTGCGCAAACACCCCCCACTCCCTCCCACACATATATACATCTGAAGAAAATCAAACATTTGATGCTTGATACTGAAAGGTAACTGCATGATCCTGTACGCTGGGGAAATTAGAGCTTGTCTCATGACCGGTTTGCACTTAAGAAGCTCCATAGAGAATACAAGGCAGAATTAGCTCCAGCAAGCAGCTTGTCTAGGGAGGAAATTGATCTTGAGAGGTGCAGGGAGCCATGGCTTCCGCCCAGGCTAGCTGGCAGAGTGTGGAGTGAAGTGTGGAGATGGAAACTGCTATGAGGAGTGTGTTTCCAAGGTAAATCCCAATTTCTTCACCCAAGCCCTAACCCAGCTTCATGATTGGCTGATTCATGCCAGTGAAGTCTTTGAGGGTTGAAGTCTTCAGGGTTAGGGAGGACATTGGGATTCAGTCCATTCAATATTGTTGGTCAAGCACACGTCAGCCACAAAGAAAGCCAACATCAATATATGTATGCTCAAATTCACACAATACCCCCCCCCACACACACACACACACACACGCACGCACACACACAGTGGCTACCACTACTGCGTTTAGGTGTGCATGGACAGTCCTGGACACTAGGAGCCATACTTAATGGGAAGTATAAGCCAAGGTAGGTGTATTTGTGATGCTACTGCTGAGATGTGCTTTATAAAGCACAGTTTGTGAGTATGTGTGTGCGTGTGTGTGTGTGTGTGCGTGTGTATGTGTGTGTGTGTTGTTATTGGGGAGTTGTGCTGTTTAATTGCCTATAAAGAAGTGATGAATGGAGCAGAGGGATATTTACGGGGGAGGTAATAGGACACACTTCACGCACACTTCACACACACACACACACACACACACACACACACTGCATGACAACCACTGCATGATGCCTACAGGAACTTACGAATACAACAGCACAGATAAGTGTTGGTATGAGTGTAACTGTATTCCTTTTCATTTTTTGCTTATTTTTGTGTCTGTGTGCATGTGTGTCTGTGTGTGTGTGTGTGTCTGTGTGTGTGTGTGTGTCCCGGCTGAACGGTCCCATGAAATTAAAATGGGTTGTTTACAGCCGCAGCAAGGCGTGTGAGTTTTAGACAAATTCAACAGCATCTGCTTTCTTTAAACGGAGGCCATAACCTGAATTGTATTCTTTTAATGAGACACACACAACTCCTGCTAAAAATAAACTACGCGACTAAGTGACTCTGCCTCAGGCATAAGGACATACTCACTCTCTCTCTCTCTCTCCCTATCTCACACACACACACACAAACACACACACACAAAACACAAAAATGCAAACATGCGCAGACAGACATGACACACACACACACAAAGAAAGTTTGACATGCACATTATGCAAACAAACACATACATACTTGTTCATGAGGACAATATCGGGAAGCCATACTTTTCCAGAGGCAATACGCAGCACATCAATCCCATCATGTGTTGCTGGGTCCCAAGAGAGTCGGTGGTCAGTCCACTCCTAGAGTAACAAATCAGAATTGGGTGTAAGAAGGTGTTTCTTGTGTATGTTTACCTCCATATAATGTGTGTGTGTGTGTGTGTGTGTGTGTGAGAGAGAGAGACAGAGAAGGAAAGTGAGTGAAGGCACAGTTCACCTGCCCATATGTGTTTGCAGTAACTGTGTGCACGTCTGTGTAAATGAGAAACAAATCCAAATCAACAATCACAACTCGGCATAATCCAATATATTAGTTCAATACATACATACCCACACACACACACAAACACAACCACATCTCAGAATCAGTTCAGTTGTATCAATTTAATACAGCTTGAGTTGGGCTTCAGTTCTGAAACCAGAAGTAAAGTCAGTTTATCATCTCATCGAATTACTTCACATTTTCCCCATTTTTACATTAATTATCGGAGGGTGCAATATCTCACAAAGTCCGTCCATGAATAACACCCAATGCATTTGCATAATTTTTCATTTTGCATAAATTGGACCACATTACGGCAAGTGTTTCTGAGAACCACTGCATAATGCAAGCTTAAAATGTGTTGCCATTTCAGCTTGCTAAGCCGCATTGAGACAACACACACACACAAACTCTCACTCTCTCTCTCTCTCTTTTGGGCACACACACACACTCACAAAGACATACAAGAGAGCTGGACTCAAGGCTAGTGCTGACTAGGAGACCAAGGCCCTCTATAATTACAATCAACTAAGTACATGATTTGGTGGTTTAATATAGCCAAAAGTGATTACAGTATATACACTGCAAACTGCATACTGTTGCAATCATTATTTCCTTTTTTTGCACTCTGTAAACATTCTTTGACTTTAGTCAACAATCTCCAACTTCTGCATTGACAGTCAACAATCCTGAACGTCTGGAACCAGAATTAATATTGCTAGTGACATTGTCTAAGAGCCTTCGTATTGGTCAAATAAATACATCAGAGACACACACTTTGAATAAAAGCTCCTTTATGCCTCATCTCATTATTGGACTGTACAGCCTGAATAACCAATATTTTGGTGTAGTTACTGTGAATCACATCCTGTCACAATCCACAACCTTTTCTGGACCACAATCCACAACCTTTTCTGGACCACAATCCACAACCTTTTCATATAAGAAACCCCAAACTGACTAAAACATACATGATTGATAACTTTAAAATACCATATTTAGCGTTAGAGTACAGTAAGGGCAAACTCAATAAGAACTGTCTAAGTGGCTATATAATGATAACTGTATCAGAGAGGGATGAAGCAGAGTATTCAATGACCTTTGACTGTATGGAGCACAGTGACCTACAGTGACTTGCCATTCTCATCCATTTCAGGGAATCTAACCAGCACCATTCACATCCCCTGTGTAACATAGAATGCACACAAGGGATAAAGGACTTACCAAGTTCATGATGACAATAGTGTTCATCTCCTCATCTTTCATGTTCTGTGTAAAACAAAAACACACACACACACACACACAAAGGGATGAGGGAAGTGCAAAGAAATGTGTACTTCACACCTACAGTACACGTCATACTGTAAGTTAGACACAGAAGTTAGCACCAGGTCAAATTTCATTCAACTGGTTTTATCTGATTTCTTTAATACACCAATACAGAGTATACCTGGCTATGCATCTATGCCAACTAAGGTCAGTATGTTCTATCAAAAAATAAGATATAGTTGTAATACTGAGACAGAGGAGGACTCAGGTCACACCTATTTGTTACACTAACTGGAGAAAATGCAATGCATTGTCTCTGTCTATTAACTTAACTGGATTTTGCAAATCCTATTACTTGTGTACTGAATCAGTCCTATTAATTGTGTACTGAATCAGTCCTAGCGATGTGCAAACGCTGAATGCTACTTGAAGCACTATTCCAATTTACATGTAAATTAAACCATAAACCATAAAACAGATAAGGGTTCAGCTGCTACTTGCAATGAAAGCTCTTTGTGTTTATATGCAAAATGAAATTACAGATAGTTCATGACAATCTCTGACCTTGTTCCAGTAGACATCTATGATTGCAACACATTTTGGAGCACATTTCCATGTTATACATGACAGTCAATTGAGTTCATTCTACTCATGTTTACTTAACAGATGGTTTTATCCAAAGTGACTAACTACTGCAACAACAACAACAACAACAACAATAATAATAATAATAATAGTATTATTATTTATTCACAAAGGGGAATAGGCCTGTCACTTATATTTGAATAAACAAGCTACCAGCTCACTGACACAACCACTCCAAACAAAAAATGACTGTGTAAACAAACAATAATTACACAGTTATCTGATGAGGTGGCATTAGGAATCTTGAGTGGGTGAGTGGGGTCGAAGTAGACCAGTATGCAACAGGTGGCATAGGCTCATAGATTACAGTGGACAGGTGGGAGGATTTGGGAGCCATTCTGAGAAAGCTAGTTTCTCCAGTGAGTGGCATGGGAAGAGAACAGGACTGGAATTAAATCTTTCCTTCGTGTGGAATGGAGTGGAGTGAATGTGTGTGCTAGACTCTGTAGCGCACTTTATGTATGCATGCTTTAGGCTTACACAAGTGTGATAGTAGGTGTGTGTATGCATTTGTTTTTGCTATATGTATGTGTGTATGTATGCAGGTTTGTGTGTGCATGTATTTGTGTGTGTGTATAAGTGTACTGAAAAGGGGCTGAGGGTAGGAACTGAGTGATTGTTTAAGCATGGCATAGCCACGCCTGGCTATTTAAAGACAGCCCAGGAATGCGAGCAGGATGACAGCTGCCTCAGACCCCCCTGTCCACCAGAGAGATCACACCACAGCTTCATGGAGAAAACTGAGGCAACTGTCAAAATGCTACACTTTGCTTCCTGAGTGCTGTACAGTGTTAAAGTTGGGATTAGGGAGGTTGGAGTTGGGAAAAATTTGAACGTTAGGTGCATGAAACCTCATCTGGAGACAGAACGCTGAACGGATCTGATTTCAAAGAGGTTCCGCTTCCAATTCCAAAATGTTGGCAGCTTAGAACCCATGTGACGTCCTCTGTAATGTAGACATGGCCTTGATTGGGGTTTGCTCTGTGTGTGTGTGTGTGTTTGCCTGTACATAAGTAAGTACATAAGTGTATGTAGCCTACATGTGCATGAGTTACTTGAAACTTAAAATACAGCGACAAGGATATCTTGACCCAGTCAGAGTCAGTGTGTGTGCAACACTACCCCACTATTTTCAGATGTGTATTCCAGGCATATATAGTACATCCGGTAAATTAATGAAACAACTCCGCCTCCTAGCTTGACTCTGAGTCCCAAAGAAAGTCAGTCAGTGAACAAACGCCCAAAATGATCAGAAAATGAATGAAGGCAGTGGCAGCTAAAGTGCCAGACACACACACACACCAGAAGGTTTAAACAAGCATCATTTCGGAGGAAAACAACTTACAAGAGATTATATGTCTCATGGAATTTACAAAGTCACAATTTTAACATTTAATGAGGATACCTAGAGGACTATACTGCTCTGGATTCAGAAAATAGAATCACACACACTTCAAGGAAATTATTAAATAATCCTTTCTTATTAAAAAGTTAGTTGAAAATGAGAATTACTCAAAGTCCATGTCCTTGAGTGTGAATATACCACAATGTTTAGATGCATAGCCTACAGTCGACTCCGTGTGTGTGTGTGTGCGTGTGTGTGTGTGCACACATCAGTGCCTTACTAGTCAATCACTAGTGGATCATGGTCAACCTTGACATCACTTCACTGTGTATGAGTGTGTGTGCGTGCATGTGTGTATGTGTGTAGATGTGTGAGTGCCGGTGAGTGTGTACAGGGCTCATACCAAGGCAACAAATGATGCCAGGACCATGCCCACTCGCACCACCACCTTCTGGTCTGGTGTCACGGCAGGTCGCACCTTGACGTTATATCCACTGAAGAGGCTCTTCATCAGTTTATTCTCTGCCTCAGAGGCTCCTGTTGGTGGGAACATGGTTCAGTTCTTACTTGTACTTACATGTAACTATTTCATGCAGAAATATGTATCAAATTGTCTTTTTTATGCAATATAGGTTGCATCTCCAATTTAATTTTGATGGTAGCCTGGTCAGGTCACTTCAGCCAACTTCAACTTTAGTTTCGCTCCTAGTTTATTTAGCTAGTGATATTTCTTTTTAGTCTCTGGACATTACACTTTTAGAGAAAGTTTCTTTGGTAGTGTCATATGGTACCTCTTCTACTTAAATCTATCCAATAACTATACCAAAAACTGGGTTTGATAGGGGTCTATAGTCAGTTTGGAGTGCTTAGGTTCACAGAATGAGTGGGATGAGGCCTTGAGGGTGCTTGCACCGGCAACAACATTGATGCCATTATTCTCCTGTCTGGGTAACGGATATTTTTATGCATAACTCCTGTTTTTTCTGCTTCCGGAAGGTTAAGAGCATTTATAACCGGCAGGTGTGGCGGTGTCGCATTTATCAAGTCTCACCAGCTCAGCGGCCCTAGGGATCCGAGCTTTGACAAGAACAAATGACAGCGATCACCCCGCGTGCCACCTCCATTAGCAACGACTGGAACAGCCGGTAACGGCGCGTCAAAATTTCAGGTAGCTTCTTCCCGTCTGACAGAGGTTAGGTGCCAACTAAACCTGAAAGTAAACCTTGGCTCGTAAGCGCACTCAAAATTAAACTCAAACCGTCTACATAATGGTAAGGTTCAAAATATGTCTGACTAAATTCATGTTTTCAAAATTTCAAAAACTGAAAGCTACCTACAGGTCGGCCTGTGGCTTCTGCCTGTTAAGAATTCTCCCAATGCAGGCAAATAAATGAGGCCTCACGGAGATGTGCCATCTGCCGCGGTTGCACCGGAGTTCTCTTGTAGTCTTCCCATAAGAAGTAACAAGTAATTGCTGTCATTAACCTTTTACAGACGTTTTTAAATTACCTCAGCGTTCACACATGTACGACATACCTGCTCTCTTTCTGTCACTATTTCTGGGTTTTTCTGAAAGACCAAAATATGTGGACTAAGTCTAGACTAGACTGCCTTGTTCCCAAAATGTCAAAGTTTAGAATTCAGGCTATGCTGGTGTCCATAACCCGGATTAATTCTTGTTCTAACACTTTTGTTTAATCTGAAACATCGTCAGTAGGCTAAAAGTTTGACTGAACAACTCACCTTTTTGGGGACATTGCCGTTTACGATCAGTTGGCGTTAGCAAGGCAAGACTTGGCAACAATAATGTTGTGTGTTGACAACTTACCTCCAAGATAGCAGAGACCATACATGCAGAGCACGACGAGGAATATATCCGACGTCTTCATGGCGAACCAGAAATCTAACGATTAAACTCCGTAAAGAATTTAACGTTGTTGGTGTTCAGCCGTTTGCTCCAACTTTTACTATTGTTTAAAATCAAATGGTGGTTCAGATCATCCACGACACGCCGGCCCCTTCTGTGCGCTCGGGTTACATGCTTGCGGGCAGACAGATGAAGAGAGGTCAGCGCGCGCTTCGCGCAGACAGGACAAATGTCTGTCTCTGCGGAAGTAGCTAAACCACTTTTCTGTAGAAAACAATGGTCTCATATTTTATTCCTAGGACAAAAGGATGAAAACTAAAAAAGATTGTCTCCTCTTAACAGACAAGTTCTGGCCTCCACCGTTTTCTTGGCTAGAGGGTGTTCGACTAAATTATGCCATGGCAGGGCTTGTTATAGTGGATGGAAAATAGCAAGTTATGAAATATGAGTCGGCAAAGATAACCTTGGTTTTCCTTGCTGTAAATCCACTTATTTTTTCAGTATCTCAAATGATACTGTTTTAAGTGATGCAAGATGCGATCTGTATGATAATAGGCTGTAAATATGTGTTGAAGCATACACCAAAAGGAATCGTCTTAGTGCAATAATACTGATCTTAAATGACCATGTTGACAAGGTTTTACAAATAACCAAATAACCTGTCTGAGAATTCGGAGGTGCTTGGATCTCCAGTCTCCTGCCTGTAACCTCAGGCCTTGTAATGTAATGTTATGTCAATCTGGATGCCGTGTATTTTAAAATAATTTAGCGGTAATGCCTCAGCCTTATTCAGATTGGATGTCTTGAAAATCAAGATGCATAGCCTTTTCTATATAATTTACATATTTTAAATTGTAGTAGGGGTTTGAGGTTTTGCCAGGTTAATTATGTGACTGAGGGTGTTTTAGACAAGGAGTCCAATGCAGTCATTTGTAAATGCCCTTACTTAGACTTATTAATACAAATCATGCATGGTTATCGTGATAATTAAAGTAAAAGTTTTTAAAGCTGAGATTTATGCCCTTGATGAAATCTTTTGACTCATTTTAAGGACTTTCTGAAGGGAAGAAGGCTGGTGCACAGGCTAAATTGCAGCCTCTTGCATACGCTGTCACTGTCAAAATAAAGTTGTGGGGAAAGGGCTTGCACCTAATGGGCTCTGGCAGATATTCAATTGCGTATACGGTCCATGGCTCAGCTGGAGCAGAGACCCCTTGCTGGAGGGTTTGACTGGCCGAGACCGAGGGCATGCCGCATCAGCCTTAATACCCGCACCTAGCCCTCTACACCGGCACGAACAGACATGTTCGTCCACGCTTTTAGTTTATGTTCGCAACTTCGTTGATTCCAACATTCACCATAGGCCAGGCCTATTTGACTGTAGTTATAAATTATGATATGCTGAAAAGTGAGTTTATGAGCAGTTTACGGTAATTCACTTGGGAAACATTTTGCCTGCAAACAAGGTGCAGCTATTTTCTTGTACAGAGCTCCTGCTGAAATGTCTTAGCGCACATAGTTGATGGAGTTCTGAGGCATCTAACAAGCCTGGTACATGTTAGCAGGAAAAGGCAAAACGATTGCCTTAGCGTTGTGTGTTTTAATGATGTAGTAAACGCTAGTTAACCCCTTGTTCGCTCTGTCGCTTTTTTGGCTAAATTATTGGTGGGGATAATCCAGCAATCGTTGGAAATTGGTGAGGACACGTCACTTTCCACCCAATTCTACGCCCTTGAGTTAAAGAAAACTAACCCTGAAAATCTATGTGACCGTTTCAAAACTTGACTCCTGCTCTGCACTTCTGTAGATCAATGTGCTCATAGAAATAGAAGACCAATTTTTATGCCTGTCATTACACTGAGAGAACAGACAAATAAATAAACACACAAAAGACCAGCCTATTTTTTACAATCATACAAATATATTAGTTTTATTCAATAATATCTAATAGTATGTCTCCCTTAGACTGTGTAAGTTATTATAGAAATAAATACAGATCCTATTTCAAATGCAGAGGCAGGGAGCTTAGGGAATAGTTTGTAGGAGTAGATACTAAATATTGAATAGGAGTCACTTTTTATTTTTATGTGTCCAGTAAATGTTGGTGCATGCATGTTTTTTTTTCCCTTCCAACTTTCCGTAGCTCAGTTTGTCCTCTTGTCTGTCTGTCCTCATCTTCCCAGCAGCATGTCTCAATGGAGTTTTTCGCTGTGTTCTCCTTCAAATGGTGTTCGGTGGCCCTAGATGGCAACTGACCAAGAAAGAAAGAGAGAGATAACCGGGTCGGGGCCAGTTCAGAACCACACTTGGTCCAGACTGGAAGTCAGCTGCCATAAGCGTGTCGGTATGTGGGTGTATGACACAATGAAGCAAGCCCTGTCTCATGTCCCATGTGGTTTAGTCCCATTTGCTTTGTTTTTTCATATAATTAGTGGTACAAAAATAGTGTCATTGTGGCTTCGGCTGGAAGACTGTCATGTCCTTTCTCTGTCCGCAAGACAAGACAAGAAAGGGTGCTGTGGAGATTCTTTCTCTTATTCAGTTGTTTTTGGAAGACTTTGTTACAATACCTTGGATCATCCATGCAGTACAAAAAATTGAGAGGGCTGCATATACAAAGTTGACCCCCTCTCATAGAGTATATCACACACATGGTTATAGTTGTGTGTGTGTGTGTTTTTGTGTGTGCGTGTGCATGCCCACACATGTATTTGTTGTGTGTCTGTGCAGTCCACAAATCTGCATGAGATCCCAGTAGGTTTCCAAGGTGGTTGACTCCCCCCCCCCCCACCCCCATCACTGAAAAATGGTTCAGTCTGCCTTTTGATTGACAGCCCTTAGATTTAAGATGCCAATGGAGAGAACAGTCCCATTGGTATGGGCCACTGGCCCCAATTTGCTGCAGTATGTTTTTCTTTATTATTGACCCCCCCACCCTCTAGTATTGTCCTCAGTATATCCCTCCCTATGTTCAAACTTGCATTGTTGGCCAGACTTTCACAGGAAATGGCTCATATTTGACAAGTCTCTGATAGAAGTAGCTCTGGGCTCCCTGTTGAGAGACACAGGTAACCTTGTCCCACCCCTTAACCTTGTCCTCTTCCCTTCCCCTCCCACACAGTCTAATGCTCCATTACAAATAACCCAGACAGTTCAAATAAAACAAAATGGACACATGGGAGAACAGCTTCAACACAAAACATGGTCTCAAGTCAAGTCAAGTATCCATCTTACAACACCCTACAAGAGTCAGCAGCCTACAATAGTCAAATGCAAATCTGGGGTGGGTTTCTTAAAGCAATACGCTGGCAGGCATCAGCTGTAGGCTGTGAGTCAGACATTCACACAAAGACAAAATTACGTTGGTTGCTGCCTTACAGAGTTTGAGCGTTCTGTATTTTCATGGCTTTCAATGGGTGACCCCAGGACACTTCGGCAGACACATTCAAAATGCTATTTTTAAAACTCTTGGAAGGTTTGACATCACATGACACTTCACACAAAGTATTATCAAGGTCTCTACACATAGAGAACATTGTTGGCACACACAGAGATTAGTAAAATGTATGTGTCTGAAGACAGCACATTTGGAATAAAAGTTCATCACTAAACACAATACTTATGTAACGTGAATTCAGTAAAGAAGAAATGTGGAGAGCTCTTGAAGCATAGTTCCATGACGATATATCAACAATATGTCATTTTTCGTGAATGATATCTTTAAAAAAATGTATTTTTTTACTTTTGTTCTACTTCTACTTCTACATCGACAAGAGGAAGTTGCAAAACAGGTAATGTGTTGTCTTCAGAAACATACATTTTACTAAACTCTGTGTGTCAACAATGTTCTCTAAGCTTGAGTTCATGTGTAGAGACCCTGATAATACTTTGTGTGAAGTGTCATGTGATGTCAAACCTTTCAAGAGTTTTAAAAATTGTATTTTGAATGTGTCTGTCAAAGTGCCCTGGGCTCACCCATTGAAAGCCATGGGGCTGAAAACACAAAGAACCCTCAAACTCTGTAAGGCAACTACCAATGCAATTTTCTCTTTGCATGAATATTTGACTCGTGCCCGTGCAGACATAGAGCCTACAATCGATGTTCACCAACTTATTGCTTTAATAGCGTTGTTGCTAACATTTTAGTAGTTCTGCCATTGGAGTAAATGGTTTGGTATTCAAGATAGTGACTTAGCAACAGCACTTTCTAGAAACCCATCCCCACAGGACAGACATCACACACACACATACTCAAACACCTGTTTCCCTACATCCACTCAGCACAAGACACTCAGAAACCTGTCAAATATACTTTTTAAACATGGCTAACCAAAGTAATCACAGAACCATAGGAAAGAATGAACCGGCAGCTAATTGCAGGAGGGACCTAGCCCAGGTCTGACTAGCCCAACAGTTAGGTCTATACAATTTTGGACAGAGACACAAATAATGTCCACTTTGCAACAAGCCTCAAATGGCTGTAATTCCTAAACAGTTGATGCAGTGTTTTTTGTGCAACCCCTTGAAAGGCAATTTTTCAAGTACACTTTGGTTGCACAGATCCATTCTGGTGATGTACAGAGGCAAAAATACACTGGTTGTGACACTGTCCAAATACTTATGCAGCTAACTAGATCAAGCCCTGGATCTGGCATGATTGTGGCCTTGACCTGGCCCAGATCTGGCTCCAGAGTTAGCTGATCACATCACTGCATAGCAAACATGCTCAGAAAGGTCACCTTATCACCTTAGAGAACGAGGGAACGGACGAGAGGGGGGGGGGGTGAGAGCAAGAAAGAGACCGATGAGAGGGAAAGATGAGATGAGAGAGGAAGAGGAGAGAGAGAAAAAAAGGAGAGATATAGTGCGAGAAAGAGAGAGAAGCACTGTGTGTGCACTGTGGAGGCAGAGTCATGTGTGTGCACTTGTGTGTAGCACAGCAGGAGCAAAAGGCAGAAGGCTGGGGAGGAGTGTGTGTGTGTATGTGTGTGTGTATGGCATCTACAAGGGGCTGAGTGACATTCACAACAGGGGCTTTGACGCCAACCTATGCTTTTATGAAGCTCCCTACCCGAACAACTCCTGCTTGAATCTGAGGTGTTCGTGAGTTACTGTAAGAATATCAGTGCGAAGGGATCGCTCGCTTTTTGTCGAGACACGCAAGGGAGGTGGGGGATGTCTCTCTCATTTCTATTTTTTTCACTATGTCTCTCTCTTGCTTTTTCACTCTTCTTTTTTCATTTCTTTTCTGTCTCCTCTGCTGCATTGCAGATGTGGGAGAGGGGACTACACCTCAAAGTGATGCACACAACAGCAGTTCAGTTCAATTCACTCCAAAAAAAAAAGAGAAACAAAAGGAAAAAAAAAATTACAGAAAATAAAATATTCTTTCAAAACTGATAACACCCAAATGTACACTTAGCTTATATTAGAACATGAGCACACTTGAATAAATGAAGAATAAAAAGATATATGACAACTGTATGTCCTTACTCTTTATCTGATAATAATTGCAAGAGTTTGCATTTTGTTCGATACAAGCCCACCAAAACAATGTAGACAGACACCCACATTTATACTGGAAAACACACACACATACACACACACACACACACACTCAGCCATTCAGACCACACCCATATAAACCAAGTGACCCACAGTTAACATAGCCATGGACAAGAGGACACTATGCAACATGGCTTGTGTCTTAAACATGTAGAATGACGTTAACAACCACACAGAATTCCCCTTTCTCTTTAACCTGTCCTGCATCTCTCTCCCTCCCTTTTCCTCCCATCCTGCATCTAACCCTCCTATACACTCTCATTCTCTCTACATCTTTCTCTCCTTCTCTCTCACTCTTGCTCTATGTCTCTCTATCCATCCCTACCTCTACCTCTCTCTCCCAGTTTGGGAGGACCCCAGCTGACCCATAATGCAATTCTCCCCCACTCATCTGCCAAGGAGGCCCTCAGAGTGGGGTTGCATGGATACAGCAGAGCGCCTGAGGGAACTCACAGCAAATGATGAGTTTCAGAAGCAAGCATAACTGCCACAGAAATGGCATCACTTAACCCTGCTTAATATCCATCCACACCACAGCTTTCATCTGCATGCCTCCATCACTGCCATGGACACTATTCCCGCCCCACTACACACACACACACTAGCTTTCCTGTTTAAACAGGGATACTAATCTAGGTTTATGTGACGTACTGTTTGCCAGATCTCTGAGTGTGTGTATGTGTGTGTGTGTTGTCTGATAACATTTGATGATGGTGGATGGTGTGCCATGAGGGACAAACTGAATCTAAGCCCTTTAGTTTAACACTCAGAACAGCCATCGCTCACCAGACGAGATAAAGGCAAAGGCAAAACACACAGCAAAAGCCAAACCACACAGCTTTCCAAGGGACACCATAAATACAGAAAGCCAATACTTGCAAAGAAGATATAACAGCATATTCTCAAAAGGTCAAACACACACTTCAACACACTCTGCGATAAAATACTTTTGAAAGATGCACTTGATATCTCATAAATGCCCTGCTCAGTATCCATGACAGTGTTTGCCCGGCTCTTTCAAAATATCCACGTAAACTTTTATGGATTATCATACACACACACACACACACACACACACAAAAGCACATGGATTGACAAAAAGACAGACACATGCACGAATATGTATATGATTTAACACAGAAACAAACACACACACACACACACACACACACACACACACACATCTTTTTGCTCACTAGGAGACATGAAAATGCCTGCCTTTGTACAACATTAAGGTTTAAGGTACTGCAGAAGCATATTGCTGCAGTCACGGCTTGCGTTTATCACTGTGATGGCAATAATGTGACTGCACTGTTTGGTATCCCCAAGGCAAGAGTCTGTCTGACAGGGGAAGATGAGTGAGGAGAGAGGGAAACTCTTTTAGATGAGTGGCCTCTGAGTCCTTCTCTTACAGAGCAGTCAGAGAACTCACACTATACAAAACTACACAGAGTGGCCTTATGGACAGGAACTGAATGGCTGACTTTGAAGAGAAACAGGTATGAATGGACTTCTGCAGAGAGAGGTAGATAAACAATGATGTACACACACACACACAAAGCAAAGAAACCATGAAACAGGCTGCCTGAATGTGCTTAATATCACATTTACACAGCTGTTGAAAGGATTGAAAGCTGAATTGAAAGGATGTTGCTAGAAGCTATGATATCCATGAGTGATCACAGATTAGGAAACAGGAATATTGAATCAGTTCATTTAACAGCGAGCAAGCCATGCTATAATGTTCACATCATTCAGCTTCAGTGGAAGAGGCAGAGACAGCAATGCATTCTGGGTAGAAACGGTCCTGAATTTCCTTTACATAATGCTCAAATTTGGAGTGATCTATATGCCTGTACTAGGGTCAGTGTTATTGTTTGCACATTTCATTGGATCTGAGAAACATAAAGTTTGCCATCAGAGGGAGTATGCTCAACTCTGAAGTCCAAATTTGTGAGACCATGAGGCCACTACACTAAAAGGAGACCAACTTAAGAGAGTCTAGGCAGATTAGAAGGATTAAACACAACTAACCATCTGTGATGTTCACAGCTGTCTGTGTGTGTATCTGTAAGTGGGTGTAATGAGGCCTTGGTTTCAGCCCTTCACTCTTCTGTCTGTGAATTTGTGCACTAAGTCAGCAAAAAGGAGTTAGGGGTGCGCTGTTTTAATGCACAGCTAGGGGATTAGTATTACGGTAAGGAGCAAATAAAACCATGTGCATAAAATCAATGTGCAATTAAGGTATCAGGAAAAATGAGAACGCGGAGAAGAATGATGGTGATCGATCAATTAATTTCAGCCTTCTTATGCTGTGGTGACATACACACATATGTATATACCAACACATAACTGGTATCTAAACTTGTGCTCAGCCTCAGCACAGCGCTTTGGAGCCAACTGCAGATCACTCTCCTGGCCTTGCAGATAACAAACTTAAGACAGAGAGAATCACGTCGACCTCCCACTGATACAGAGAACCTAAAGACCCAAGACTAAGTGAAGATGGGGTGGCGGTGGGGGTAGGATCAGTGAAATAAAAAGCATCTATCTCAGTGCCTCTCCCTCTAATTGGAGTGCTGAAGATTTAGCGTGGACACTAAGAGAAAGTAGCGGCTCAGATTTGTAAAGTTAATAGGGGGAACGGGCTGCCCCATGCACACTCTGCCAACCTACCAACTCCTGAACACATACACACACACACACATACACACACACACACTTGGAGAAATACATCAAAAAAACAGAGACCAATTTAGCAGCTTAATGGAAGTCATTAGTCTGGACGTGGGTTCTTTGTGTTAATCACACTACAGTCGTGGCCTTGGAGACCTCCATTCTTTTCCCTCTCTTTCTTTTTCCTTTTCTCTGCCCTCCCTTATTCTTTTTCTTTTTCCAGGCCACCTGCCTTTGGTCCTGCAGGGGCTGCACAATCAGGTATCAAAGAAAAAAAAGGAAGTGAACTTTTTGTAACAGTAATTGTGAGGTAAGATTGTTCAAACTACTCTGGAAGGGATTGAAGTGGAACTTTTTATAGTTCCAGGTGGATAAGAACTTTCTTTAAAGGCTATTTCTGTTTGTAAATGGGGGGCAAGGGCTGTATCACAGCTTTGTACAACAGATGACCAAGTCAAAATAGGCCTTTGAGAACCTTTTTCTCCTCAGAATAAGCTCAAGAGGCATCGTAAAAAAAACGCTGCTACCAACCTGTTTGTCTATCCCTACAGGCCAATGACATAAAACAAGACAGTATTACTACATACATCCCCAAAGACACCAAGATGGCTCTTTTTCATATTCGGGTCCTTCAGGCAATGAGATTCACTGCAAAAGAAAGCACAGACACAAGAAAGCGAATCTGAAATCCACCCTCTCCGAATGATATAAATAAATATTCCCTCCTAAATCTGTAAAGTCACTGAAGATGCTGAGATTATCCCTCAAGCAGGCGAGTGGGAAAAGGGCAGAGAAGCTTACTAGCAGCAAATGGGATCCGCTTTCCCTCGCTAGCCAAGGATTTTAGGCATTATTGCACTGAGGAGATATGTGTTGCAATTATATGTGCTCTTTGCTCTTCCCATGACCAACATTACAAGTCATTGACTGTCTATAGGGCTACAGTTTGTGTGCATGTGTGTGTGTGTGTTTCTGTATGTGTGTGTTTGAGAGTGTATATGTGTGAGTATTTCACGTTTCTTGCAATGTTCTTTTTTATGTTCTTTTAACAACAGGCAAATAAATATTTGTCTTCACTGAAAAAGTAAGACAAGGCTTGGTTTTCCTTTGCATACTGTGTACTGAGTGTAGTATATTGTGATAAAGTTTAGGCCCAGTAGATCAGCTTATTGTGATTACTTGAGCACGTAGTAATGTTGCATGCTAACAGCTAACAAACAAACAAACCCAAAAAAATCACTTTTAAGTCAGTGTATCAGGCACTAGCTTCTCAAAGTATATCTAGTTGGGTCAGTGATGATGTTAAGTGGACCGTCTGATGTGTAGGTTTAGCAATGGCCTTAATTGTTGTCTCTGCATTTATTGTGTGTCTATTCAGTTGTTTGCTAACATGTAAAAGAGGTGTTCCCAAAGATTTGAACAAACATATGTAACTTCAAGAGTGCAAACAAGTTCCAGAGTGCAAAGGCAAAGTAATGCTGATAATTGAGATTTTGTATATGGTCAGGAAGTATTCACTGGACTGTAAACCAAGGACCAATACAAACAACTGGCTGTTGTTCTTTTGGTTTGATATGAAGCAAATTGCCATAAACTCCTTAAATTCAAAATTTTACATAGAAATATTTAAAATATTAAAAATAGAAGTAAAAGAAAAACTCCTAACATCTCTTTTTCTTTTTCCAAGACGTAACCTTTGCATTTGGCACTGTCTTCATTCTGGGGCGTGCCAAGCATGAACAGATACTGTTCACCTTGAGAGGACTCTACTGAGCTTCTCTCATTTGGCTGGCATCACTGCCGCTTGGCACACACTCGGTGCTAGTGTACCCGCCTGTGTGCCTGCCTGCCCGCCTCGCCGTGATTCATCCTGAAAATGTTTGGACAGGGAACTTTCTTTAAGTGTGCTCTTAAAAAGTAGTGGATGAGAGGAGACAAATTACCATGGGGGAACAAAAAAAAAAAACAAAATAACAATCTCACCTAGTGAAAGGTGAGAAAAAAAGGAAAGAGCTAAGAAGCATATTTACACCTGGAACTTACACTTCTATGCATGTGTGCTCACAACACACACACACACACACACACACACACACTCACTCTGCAGTGCTGATGCAGATCATAAAAAAGTGGGATGGGTAAAGAGGGATAGCCTTTCGTTAACGCTTTGATGAGACAGTAAAATACCGAGATTGCTGTGTAAGAAAGTTCACTCTCCTCCGATTTTTTTTAACTCATTTTCTTTCCCCTCTGCCCAATGGAAGGGGAGAGGCATTTTCTGTGGTGTGTGTCTGCAAAAAGGCTCCCCCCTGGAGAACACGAGTGGGGTCTTTCTAACGCCATCAAGCGGAAAATTGACAAGTTGAAAAAGTGATGAAGTAATCAAACTGATGAAGAGGTATGGAAGAAACAGAAAACAGAAAAAGAGGCCATAGAGCTCAGATCAAACATGAAGGAGCTGAGAAACATGCCTCTTTGCAAGTAAAACTATAACTGTGTGTGTGTCTATGTGTGTACTGCATGTTAGTGTTGTGTGTTTGTGTGTGAATATTGATTTTGGAATATGAAGGTTTTCTAATAATACAACAAAATAATAATAGAAAAAATTGATGTATGTGTGTGTGAGAGCATATTGCTTCGTGGGAGCAGCGTATTTTAGAAATGTCAAAAACAATCAAAAGGATTTTCTTTCTTTCAATTCCTTGTCTGTCCAGTGGGAGGGAATGGTACTGTTATGGGCCTCAACACTCCCACATCTTCTGTGTTGTCTCTTTATTGCTCTAAAATCTGCAGTGTATTTCAGGGCGGGGAGGGGGGGTGGGGTGGGGGGGGAGGGTTGGTTGTTGTCGGTGGGCAAGTAGACGGGCCAGATTTCCATGGGTCCCATATCAGTCAGGTAGGGTTCAGTGATGCCCCAGAAAAGTAGTTCTCTGAGGTCAGAGGCGTGTAGTTCACACTGGTTTGATTTGTTTTCCTCATTTGTTTGTTTTGTGTTTGTTTGTGAGTGCCCTGCCCTGTGCTCTTGCCCCATGGTCACATTTACGTTCGTGCCCCAGTCTCGGCCGGCGCTAGGAAGCGGCCGTCTTGGCGGGCACGTCTTTTTTGCTGTTCTGGTGGATGGGTGAGTCAGACGTCTTGGCCGTTTTCCGCGGCGGGCTCTGCTCTCCGATGTCATGCAGTGAAGGCTCCCTGTACATGGCCACTGCAGGAAGACAAACAAAAAAGTGTGTGAGTGTGTGTGTGTGTGTGTGTGTGTGCGCGTGTGTGTGTGTGTATGTGTATGTGTGTATGTGTGAGAGAGAGAGCGAGAGAGCGAGAAAGAAAGAGGTAAGTTCAGAAAAGAGAAAGAAAGAAAGATGAAAAAAATGAATTGAAGTAGGGGAAGTGTTACAGGAATATTTACATAGAAAAGAAAGAAAGGCTCGAGGAACAAAAGTATGGCCAAATGAGGTAAGACAGTAATAGGGGAAAGGAGAACAGATAATGAGATACCAGAAAAGAGAGAAACAAAATTGGATTGAAAAGTAGACAGAGGAATGGAAAGAATGCCAGCTCTTATATATACTCTTACTTTCAATCAGTAAGAGAATAAAGATAATATTGGATCATGGCCAAGGAAGAGAGAGGTCACAAGCAGAAATATTCTCTCAGACACTCTTGCCAATGGGCAAAAAACTGCAACAGATAACAGAAAGCCCCTCAAAAGCTACTGCAAAGTCCCACTGCTGAGCTGTGAGATGGATAGAAGTCTCGGAGAGAAACCATCAACAAGCCTGTGATGACAAACACTTCAAACCACATTACTCAGTCAGCATGAGTATGATCAGACTCCCCCCTTGGCTTTACACGCACAGCCCATTTTGAAAGAAATTATCGGTAGGACTGTAACACTCATTTGGAAAGTTTAGCATAAACAATCAAAAAGCTCAACTGTACCTCAACTGTAACTCATGATTACAAAACACAAACACACCTTAGCTACAAATACAATTACTGTTTCCTGCCCTTAGTGTTGACATAGAGTTAGAAGATGGTTACCTATGGTTGGGTATTTATGATGACTACCAATTCAACATAGATTTTCATAGCATTATAGGGGCCGAGAGAGCAAGGTGAAGGTGTTGGGGGTAACTATCCTCAACAACAGCACATGATCTGAGTGAAGCAAAACTCCATAAGCTTTGTAGAGATTTTTAAGGAAGAAAATATGTAAATAAGTGGATGTCGGATACAAAATGGAAACGGATTTAGGTTAAATGAAAGGCTTTGTCAACACATGCCAACAGATTAAGCCATAACCCCTTTAATACTTTTTAAGAGGTGTGGTATAATTTCAAGGAAAATTAAGATGACTACAAGGGCATATTAAGATGAATAAAACATGGATTTTAAGGAATTTGTAGGACTTTGGGTTTGGAAACCTGACAGACATCATCTGTTGTGTGTTTTTCATCATTGTTGTATATTTCCAGGGCTCCCATTGAATTAGATCCCAATGGGTCTCACGTGGATAAATAAAAATAAAGCATGATTACTTAGAATAAGTTGAGGACAGTGTTCCCTGTGAAGATAAGGTTAATGATGCCAGAGAGAGATATTGGTGCTCAACAATTAAACAAACAGACCCCTTACTTCTGCGTCCCATGGGTGTGGGTGAGGGGGTGTGCAGTAGTGCCACCTGTTGCTCATTGGCTACACAGGTGTTGTATCCACCCACACACACACACACACACACACACAAACACACACACACACTGCACATATCCATAAAAATACCAACCCTCTATGAGTTTGGGTAGGAAATGAGCAGCCCCCTTGGTTTTCTTGACACGGTTGCCCTTCATGACCTGGCCATCACGGTTGATGCCAATATACCAGGCCCGGCCCGACTGGGTCTGTCGGTACAGGATGGATGAGTAGGTCACATAGTAGTTCTCGAACACACACTCCTTGAACTTACACTCTGGCGTAAAGTGTTCCTGCATTGTGGGAAGATACACACACACACACACACACACACACACACACACACACACACACACAGAAAATGATGGGTTAGCAAAAGTAACTGAAATGCACACTCAATAAACCTAGACAGATTAATGATACTACTTCTGTAGACACAGATCATATCTATTGGAAGTAAACATACAGATAGAAACACACACTAGGCACACACAAAGCATAGGAGAGATTTGTTCCTGACACTTGAAATCCAGTGTGCTCTCAGGACTAACAGATTTGCGGAAATCAACAAACAAACATGCACGTACGCACGCACCCACCCACACACACATACACACACCCACCCACACACACACACACACACACACAGAGACCGATCACAGAAGTGTGTGTGCGACGTGTGTCTAGCAGCACAAAGTTCCAACAGATTGTGTGTGCTGGCTGTGTGATTGCTTGCTCTGTATTTATTTATATAATTCTGTGCCATCTGCAGTGGTTCAATAGGGAGTGTAGCTGAATGGCCCCCACCACTCAAAGTGACAGCAATGGGAGGAACATCTGTGTCCAGAGCAGCGGAAAATCATCTCTCCCTCTCCCTCTACGTGTGCTTGTGTGTGTGTGTGTGTGTGTGTGTGTGTGTGTGTGTGTGTTTGTGTGTGTGTAAGAGAAAGAGAGACAGAGAGAAAGAGAAAAAGAGAGACAGAATCGCACATAGAAAGGGAGAGAAACACAAATGGGGGTAAATACAGAAAAAGACATATATACCAGACATACATAGAGATGAGGACATACACACACACACACACACTAAGACATTTCTTTCACAGACAGGAGTTTACTGACTTTATCTTCACTCAAGCACCCCTGAACACTAAGCTACACACACACACACATTTATTTCTCTCTTTCCACTTCAGTCTATCTCTTGAGGTCCATCCCTCCTCCTACATCTCTCTGTTTCCACTCATACACACACACAAGCACACACACACACACACCACCTCCTCTTTCCACCCTCTCCGTCATTTCGTAACCTTGTCAGGGAACAAACCAATTTCCACGATTGATTTGGAGCCTTGATGTGGCTGGTAAACTGGAAAGAGAGAGAGATAGAGTGAGAGAGAGGGGAAGAGAGAGAAAGGTAGAAAGAAAGAGAAGGAAGGAAGAAAGAAAGAAGAGAAGTGAGTGAGAGGAAAGGAAGAGTGAAAGAGACAAAAAGGGTGAGAAAAGAAAGGGTGAAGAGGATAATGAGAGGAGAGAAGTAGTGATATGAAGAAGGGAGGAAAGAAAGAAAAGAAAATGGTAAGAGCAGAAGAACAAAAAAGAGAGGGAGAGAAACAAGAGAGAGAGAACAAGAAAATTATGGAGCTGGGTGGAGAGGGATTGGGAGAGATTTAGGGGGAAGAGGAGTGAGGGAGGAGAGAGAGGTTTAGAGAAGGAGAGAGAGAGAGGGCAGTGACTGAGGGCCTCATTGCTCTGTTCTCTGTTTGTTTGGAGTGAACATACATCTGTCATCCTGAGTAGAGGAACTGCACTTATGAGAAAACACACACACAGACACACATGTGTTCAAATATGTTCACATGCACATGTACACATGTTCACACACACACACAAACCCAGCCAGA
>JAIFZK010000136.1:4035000-4037500 GCA_027481765.1 Tenualosa thibaudeaui | reverse complement strand
CACGGACTCAGAGACAAACCCTGAGATCCAAAGACACAGAGAGAGAGAGAGAGAGAGAGGGAGGGAGAAATGGACTAAAGAAATAACGAGAGAGAGGTATGGAAAGAGAGAAAGAGAAGAGAGACTTTGGAAGAGATAGATGAAAAAGCAAAAGAGTGAAAGCAAGAGATAGAGAAAGGGAGGGATGGAGGGAGGAAAAGAGAGGGATACCCTAGGGTCTTCCTCATATGAGAGGATACTCTTTCATTCCCACACACACACACACACACACACACACACACACACACACACACACACACACACACATACAGTCAGACTCCTCAGTAGTTTGGAGATAAAGAAAAGAAGGTCAGAGAAGAAGAGTGAAGACAAGAAACGAAAAAAGATGACCAGAGAAGAAGAAAAAAGCAGAGGAAAAAAATATGTGTAAAAATCTGTAGTTACAAAACATAGAAGGATGGCTAAAAAGAGGGTAGGAATGAAAGAGAAAGAGAAAGAGAGAGAGAAAGAGAGAGTTTCCTACACAGCCAAATAAAACCTTTCCAACCTTACAACCATCTATTCACCTTTGAGTTGCTCTGACATTAACTTTCTGAATCACACTGCTACTCTAGAGAGAGAGAGAGAGAAAGAGAGAGAGAGAGAGAGGGAGAGAGAGGGAGTGGGAGAGAGAGAGTGGGAGAGATAGGGAGTGGAAAATGAGATTCTGACTTAAAGCCTTTATTTTGAAACCATTAAAACGCCCCACATGACTGCTTTCGAGTCAAGTTTTCAGAGTCATTTAGTACCTTTCCAACAGTCCACTTGCAGGAGGAATAAAACCACACTGTGAGATTGCTGGGACTGCAAATATTCAAAATCTATCATTAGATACGCCATAGAGAACAATATGATTCAAATCTACCCTTTCATATTTGGTGTGTGTGTGGGTGTGTTGTTGTGTACATTTGTGTTTGCCTGTGTGTGTGTGAGAGAGAGAGAGAGAGAGAGAGAGAAAACTAACCACCCCCACTCCCAACATACAGTACACACACTAGCACGCACACATACACACACACACCCCTCTCTTGGTCATGGCTTTGACATTAACCATGGGCTGATCCCCCTCTAAGCCTCCAGTCACCTCATAGAGCAGCATTGATTTCATGTTGCATCCCAGTGCCGTGTGGACATCAATAGGCATTAGGGGCTTAAACCCCTTAGCCAAGTCACCAGTCGACCAACGCAACAACACACACCAGGAAGCCAAGCATGACGAGGGGCCCTGAAGAAATGCTTGCACACACATACACACACACACACACACACACACACACATACACACACGCTTACATTTACTTTTACAAGCTCAGGACAACCAGTCACATGAGCTTTCACAACCCCTGATGCTTATTGACTCGCCCCTTGGAGGACAAAAGTATTTTCCTGGGTTGTAAGGACGTCCTGTGCATGTCAGGCTGCCTGCGGAATTCTGGGACAGAATGTAGAACGCACAAGGTTACATTTGACCTTTAAGAGTTCAGTTCTACTGTGAGAAATTCACATACTTGTGAAAGTTCCCTCTGGGTTCCAGATAGATAGACAGATAGATACTTTATTTATCCCGTAGGAAATTCCAGGGCCCAGTCCAGGGCCTAATCCAGGACAGACAATCTCAGGCAGTTTTATAAACCTTGACATTCAAGTATTCCACCTATCTAAAAACACTGATGCAAAAGTGACACGTGGTTATATTGTGGAGTAGTTCAGCCATTATAAGTCATTTAAAGAGAGATAAGATAGCATTCCGACTGAATGTTCTGAACACTCCAGATCAACCCCAGTCAACTAGGCTGTTAATGGGGGGAGCAGTGATACAAGATGCACCACCTCTACCACAATTGGGCTTGAATTTCTCACTGGGAACCTACAGCTATTTACCAGTCTCACCCATCTCTATCTCCTTCGTTGCCTCCTGTCGTTATATCAACTCTCCAGTTTCCATGAAAGCAGCAGTCAAAACACAGGCAAAACTGAGACCAGTCACCTTGAGTCCTACCAGCCAACAGGCATCCATAGCTTAGTGGTTAAGAATCATACTTGTAGATTTCTGATTGGTTAGTAAAATTCTCACCTCTCATGTCCACATCCACAGGCTACACACTGCTCTCTCTCTCTTTCTGTGTGTGTGTGTGTGTGTGTGTGTGTTTGGTAACCAAAGATAAAATGCAAAGGGAAAAGAAATGCAGAACAGAACTATACTAACAACTACCATCTTGTGTTTCCACTTCTTTGTTTCCAGGGCACTATTTTGCCTTTATAGACACTAAACTCCATATAAACACCAGGTGCCTATGAAAGTGGGTTAGCTAAAACAGGTCCATGATAGCCGCTGAAAGGGAAAGAGGGCACTACTGCCATGCAGCGAGAGGACAGGCGGCTACCTGCAACATTGAGGAACTCATAAGGAACGTTCTCAAAGCTGCAAGGGCTGAAATATCTATATGTGCAATGGAATGTT
>JAIFZK010000136.1:3972500-4030000 GCA_027481765.1 Tenualosa thibaudeaui | reverse complement strand
AAAATGGGTCAGAACTCAAGCTGAACACTATTTTTATCAAAAACCAATTTCCATCCTCTGCCCACAGGTAGCTTGGACCTTACACACCCACTCCATACCTACTGTACACACACACACACACACACACACACACACACACACACACACACACACACAGAGCATAACATCCCAACACATACACCCCAAAATGTGCTGGCCAACGACACAGAGATTCCCTTACCATAGAGAGAGAGGGAGGGCAATACTTCAAATTATTTGCAGAGAGGATGATTACATGTACAGACAGACAGATGAACAGACAGGTAGATGGACAGTCAGACAGAGATTTTCCACAGACAGTAAATCAACATTATTATGAACTCAGTACACACACACACACACACACACACACACACACACACACACACCTGGGCTTGCTGCTTTGGTTGTTAAATCTGCTGTAAACTCTGTCCTCATTTTTTTCTCTCTTCCTCCTCTGTTTTTTTGTCCATGTCCTGACCTCCTCCTCTCTCTGTCACTTTTCTCTTTATCTCCTCACTTTCTGTCCTTCTCAGGGGAACACTTTTAGGTTTTACAATCATTACCTTCTCTCTCTCTCTGTCTCTCTCTCTCCTTTTTTCTCCTTCTTCCTCCTCTCCCTCCCTCTTGTTCTTACAGCAGTCCCATTACAGCACTCTCCCAAAAAGCTTTCATATCTCCACAGCAAGACACCACAACACTCTCCACCTTTTTCTGAGCTCTTTTCCCTTTGCGTGTGTGTGTGTGTTTGTGTGAAAGAGAGAGAATGCTACACTAGCGCATTAAATAACAAACAGACACTTTGGATTATAAACTTTTCTTTTCCTGGAAAAAAGGAGGCAGAGTGAGAAAGGATTTGGGGTGAGCTGCCTGGGACCAGTGAGCATGGAGGTGATTTCTGTGTCGTGTGGCTGGGCCGTCAGCCATGAGCCAGTGAAATACACCAGCAGCCCCATCCCATCCAACAACTGGAGCTTTTCTGTGCCCCTCTACATTATGTAGCAAGTGAAGGGATGATTCTATTGATTGATTTGGAAGGACTCACCAGCAGTTTGCTGATTGAGTCGTTTTCTGTAACATTTTCTGTAAACGATTTTTGCAACTTTCACTGAACTGAACGAGGACTGGGCATCTGGGCTAAATCTGATTTATGATTTATGATGTGTTTTGGGGAGTAAATTGAGCTCACTCAGGAATAAAATGAGCTGTGATGCACATTGACACCAACTTACCACAACCCCCTGCCCCCAAAAAAAAAAAAAAAAACACAGACACACACACACACAATAATAGCCACAGTTTTTCTGCTTGGCAGCCTGGCACCTTTGTGTTGTCCTTATGGAGTAATGAGTTTCATAAACATATATGTCTAATTGAGGAGAGCTGTATGAGCGTTGCAGTAATGTTACACTGATGATTTATTAGGTTGGAAACAAGTGCGAGAGCACTGCTGTTAAATAGACCTTAAATGCCATCCAGATGCTTGGTCATTACTCTTTTATTCACACACTGGCTCAGGGATTTGAGCTATTTGGGGGCTAAACAAGAAAGATGAGACTGGAAGAAGCAATGAAAGAATGAGAGCCCTGCAGAAAAAAAAATAGCCAAAAAAACTGCTTATTAAAAAAAAAACGGTTTTAGTTCAACATGGTCTTTGATGGTTTCATATCAGTACACCAGGAAGATAAAATACAGCTTAAATCTATAGCGGATGCCACCTGGAAACAGCTGGAATGACCATCACGAGCTGGGCAGAGCAGTTAAAACTAAACCTGTACAAAAACGCACCTTAAGCTGGTCAAAAAAAACAGCCCATGATGATCAAGCTGGATTTTTCAGAAATGCAAAAATGTAAAAAAGGCATCTTATTATTTATACATTGATATATTTGATACACACACACACACATACGCTGAATGGATGGATGTAAAAATAGGTGTGCATCTAGGTTTGCATGTCTGTGTGTTTCAATTTGTTTGTGTGTGTGAGTGAGTGAGTGAGTGAGTGAGTGTTTGTGTGTGAGCATGTGTCTGCACGTGTTTATGTGTGTGAGCATGCACATGCCTAGGGTTAGGTGTGTGTGTGTATGTGTGTGTGTGTGTGTGGTTTTACGAGGGGTTTGCCAGCCACAGAGACATGCATTATTGATGGAGAGCAGTTTAGTGCAGATGTGTCTGAGAGCAGGAGTGTTCTCAAGGCCATCTGATCCAACACAGCAGTTTCACACTCTGGGCTTCAACACGTGCGAACACACACACACACACACACACACACACACACACACACACACACAAAACACATACACATTTGTGCAGCCACGCTCCCAAAACCCTCTCACTAGCATACAAAGACATTCCTACAAACCACACACACACACACACACAAGTCAATAAACACCAGCTTTAATCCAGTCATGTGTGAACACGCTGAAGTTTACAATTTTATATGAAAACAACTTATTTTCATTATTGAACAATACACACACACACACACACACACACACACACACACACAATGGCTAAAAGTCTTCTTAGTGTCTTTTCTTTAATGAGCCTGTGGTTGTCTAAAAGGCTCCATTGCATCCATCTTGCTGTCTGCCTCTATAACACGTCTCTCTCATGTCAAACCATCTCTCAAACTTATGGCTATCAAAGCCTTCTCAGATCACTTTGAACCCTCAGACACACACACACACACACACACACACACACACACACACACACACACACACACACACACACGCACACAGTGTCACATCCCCACTAGAATCTGAGTTTAGAGTGATTTGAAGCAGATTACAACGGATCATTTATAGAAAATGTATTGTACTGAGCGCTTGTCCACGGAAAATTTAAATACCTGTGTGTGTGTGTGTGTGTGTGTGTGTGTGTGTGTGTGTGTGTGTGTGTGTGTCTAAAACGAATTTACAGGAACTCAATTCAGTTCAATGCCACTTTGCTCACTGACTGATTGCTTATCGAGTGATGTGTCAGGTACTCAGCCTAGTTTGACACACTGAAGACATGCCGGGATATAATTCAACACTCTAACACTCACACAGTTGGCAAACCGTGGTCATGTCCAGAAGGGAGTTACTAGAAGGCGTTGTTGCTAACTTCCATCGCAATCCTGGTCATTACACTATTTCTCCCAATGATGCAGCTGTACAGTTAACCAAAGTGTTTTTCAGAAACTCACCCCTAGTTGCTAATGCCTGGATTTTGAAATCACCTGGTTTGCTGGGGAGGGTTTCATGTGTCAGAACCTCCCTCTTGTTCTTACAGCCGTCCCATTATAGCACTCTCCTGTGTTAGAACCTTCATTCCATATATGGACAACTCAGAAGTCCCACAGGGAAGGCATGCAGAATTGAGACAGAATTGAGAGGTGAGAGATGCCCTGTGTTGGTACAGTAACCATAGCAACCCCTGCTTCCTGTCTCTTCATGTTCGTGTCATGGCTCGCAGCCTCAAGCCTGAATGGCCAGGACGACTATTTCTGGACCCCATGTCCACCACACACACACACACACACGCATGCATGTACGCACGTACACACGCACACACGCGCGCACACACACACACACACACACACACACACACACACACACAAAACAAATGTGTATAAAGAGGTAAAAGAGAAAACAGAGTGGCCAATAAATGGCATCTAATTTATCTCACTCACTAATCCACAGAAAAGGGGAGAGAGGGATGAAGGAGAAGAGTGAGAGAGAAAAGAGAGAGAGGAGGGAGAAAAAGAAAGAATAAGATAAAAAGAGAGAGAGGGAGGAAGAGGAAGAAAGGCTGGAGAGGAGAGAGAAAGGAAGGGAGAGGAAAATAGGGGAGGAGAGAGAGGGGAATAAGGGATAGAGAGAAGAAGAAGGTGTGTGTGTGTGTGGGGGGGGGTGGGGGGGAGCTGCCACTCTTTTTTCAGAGGGATTTTCTCTCCGTTGCATTTTTTTGTCATTTCTTTTTATTCCCCACCTCTGAGGTGGTTATTTCCCTGTGAAAAAAATGGGTCACCTTTCTTCTTGGAGGATGCCTGTGAAGTCAAACACAACAGCTGCTCTCTCCCTACTTCAGAGAAAGTGTGTGTGTGCGTGCGTATGTGTGTTTGTGTGCGTGTGAGTGTGTGCATTCTTGCTTATTGCTGTGTGACAGGAAAAAAATAGGGTATACCTTGCATTTTAAAATGCTTGTGTGCATCTGTGTGTATGGTGAGGGTTTGCACCAAACCATGCTGTCTTAGTGTGTGTGTGTGTGTGTGTGTGTGTGTGTGTGTGTGTGTGTGTGTGTGTGTAGGGATGGAAGCTATGGTATGCAAAATCCATTTCCTATGTTTCCCTAAGGACTTTATAGTATACTGAGTGTCTTGACACACACACACACACACACACACATATGCTTGCTCTCACACACAGCGGAAGTGGAGGAAAGAGGAAAGTGGTTTTGGCTGCATAGATGTATGAATGCTTGATGTGTGTGTGTGTGTGTGTGTGTGTGTGTGTGTGTGTGTATGCATGGGAGAGAGAGAGGTAGAGAGAGCTTGGATCCTGTAGTTGATGCAGATTCTTCCTTTGAGCTGGTTTCACCTATGTAGACTACAAGCAGGCAAGCAGTATCTTCAGACTGCAGTATGCTTTGAAGTGTCTCTGCTGAAGAATTCAACTTCAAACAGGATCTCACTCAAACACACTCTCACTCTCTTTCTTCCTCTCTCTCTCTCTCTCCTGTCTCCTCAACTCTCACTCTGTTGTTTTCTAAAGTGGAACACAAAATGGGTGAAAGCCTAGCCTGGGTGAAACCAGACCGCACCTCAGTAGAGACTGATAGTAGGTCTGGAGTCAATTCATTCACTCCCCATTTCCAGGGGTGAACAACAGACACACTACTGTTTTTCATGCACTGATCAGTGTTGAGATTATGGGTTATTTTTTGTGCCATAATTCGATCTCTTTCAGATAAAGTTCAAATCACACATTTGAGTTTCATGTTGATAAATTTCAATTACAAACCTTATTTTTAGTCAAAATTAGGTTATTTTCATATTCTGAGGGAAATATATCCACTTGAGTTACACTGACACACCAAACCCACCAGTTTTGTTCAAAACCATATTCTGAACACTTTTCCAGAGGGGGCTGGCAATATATAATTCATAAAAGTTACATAAGACAAAACATGCCAAAAATGAGATTTTTGTAGTGATAAAAGTCATTTCCAAAATTACTTCTGTAAAACTTTTGTAGACAATATGTCAGCAAAATGCAACAATATTTTGAATCTGACTTTTTTCTGGAAATATATGCGCATATTTAAGTAGATTAGTAGACTCAGAGGCAGCTAGACACACACATCAACTCTAAAGAGGCAGACACAGGCATACAAGTCTAAATTTACAGTTAATAACTTCTTGTGCGGTGGTAGCGTAGCGGTTAAGGAACCTGGCTAGCATGCAAGTAGCCTGAAAAGTTTTGGGTTTGAATCCCAGCTGCCACCGTTGTGCCCTTGAGCAAGGCACTTAACTTAACCCTAAGTTGCTCTAGGGGAGACTGGCCCTGAACAATTGATAGTTGACAAATTGTAAGTCGCTTTGGATAAAAGCGTCTGCTAAATGCGTAAATGTAAATGTTCTCATTCATTGATCCATCCATCCATTTATCAGCTTCTTCATCTCTTTGTTTGTCTCCTTCTGTTCATCCATCCATTCACTCACCCATTCACTTACTGTATAGCTCTATCAAAAAACAACCCTAAATATCCTTTGGCCTGCAATGTGAAGTAAGGTTTGCCAGTCAGATGTGTTTGTTCCATGGCGTGTGCAGTGGTCTGTTGTTGTGACTTCACCTACCGAGGCGTAAATGTAGCCCTCACTGTTCATGGCCACGTAGAGTCCTGTTTTACTGCTCTGAATGGCTACAATACGCAGGCCCACTGGAATCAAGTTGAACAGCACTGGAAGAGGGGGAGGAAGCAGAGAGAGAGAGAGTTGGTTAAAACAATATAGGTTCAATTATTAGCCAGGGCCCTTGAAACTGAAATGGACGGAAAGTGAGAGGGAATGAAAGAGACAAAGAGAGAGAAGCACAGAGAGAGGGAAAGAGAAAAAATGAGAGAGGAGTAAAAAGGTTATAAGTAATTATCTCTCATGTCTAGAAGAAAAGGTTGAAACTTCTTTTAATTCCACAACTTTAATTAATCCCATTCTAACGACCCAAGGAAATGAAATAAACGGCCATAAGTGCAAAGACAGAGAGCAGGAGAGCAATTGCACACTTCCTCTAATAGTGTGTGTACTTCCTGTGACCTCAGTGAAGGTCAAACTCAGAGCAGAGACATCACTGTGGAGACAAAGCCAAATGTGTGTGTGTGTGTGTGTGGCAAAACACCATCTTCAGGGGAAAAGAAAATAGATTTTAAGGAGGGAGCCATATCTAATATTCCTCAATACTCGTTGTTAAGTTATTGAACTATTAAAGTGTGTGTGTGTATAAGTGTGTGTGTGTGTGTGTGTGTGTGTGTGTGTGTGTGTGTGTGTGTGCGTGTGTGAGCTATTTGCACAGAATAAAAAGCAGGGGGACTGAAGAATGTACTGGCTATTTTGAGAACAGTGGTGTTGACTGAGGAAACAAAAAAACGTGACCATGAGACCCTCCTGAGTGTGTGTGTGTGTGTGTGTGTAGATGTGTGTGTATGCATGTGCATGTGCATGTGTGCTCATGCACACCCACAATTGTGTTTGCATGTATGTCTGTGTCAATGAATCTGTGTTTGTGAAGTGAAAAGTGTCAATGTTTGTATACCATGTAAGCCTTGAGTGAACCTGACTGACAGTCAAGCAGCTGTAAACACCTCATCCAGACGTTATCCTGTTGCTATGAGCACCTTGGAACACTGTACTGTGTGTACACACGCAACACTCAGTAATGACACTACACACATATTAATGTCCTCTTCAGATGTTATTCCATTGCTATGTACACCTTAGAACATGGTGTTGTATAGGGGAGTTTAGAATGCTGGTAAAGAATGGCTCTCTGCCACCCAGATGTATCTTATTGCTAGCCCTATTAGATGTTTTTACATATAGTATGTATATAAACAGCGTATATCTCTTTTGCCATTTTGAAGCAGGTGTAATCCAAACTGCAGTGTGGTATATGGCGGTGTACGGTGGATGCCTGAGTGAAGTGCGGATATTGACAAATTAGCCCCCAGCTCGACCCCTTACACTCATGCCGCATAAAAACACACAGAGACACACACACACACACACACACACACACACACTTACACAGATACACACTGTTTAGGCAATGGCTTGAAGCCACAACGATTGTTGCCATGACAACACAGACCTTAGCTGAACCCTGTCATTCAGTGTCAGCTGAAATTTACAACCTCATTTAACCCTGCCACTCCTGGATTCACACACACACACACTACCACACCACACACACACTATTACACCACACACACACTATCACACCACACACACACACTATCACACCACACACACACACACTATCACACCACACACACACACACACACACACACACACACAAACACACACACTATCACACCACACACACACACAGACACACACACACACACAAACACACAACCACATCCAATTGGAGTCATGTGGAAATATAAAAAAATCATGATCTGGTTTGGCTTCTTATCTGGTTCTGAGATTCATGATGCATGACTCTCTCTCTCTCTCTCCTGATCTCTCTCACTCTCTCAAATTCAAATTCAAAGGAGCTTTACTGGCATGACTCAAAAGTGCTGTTGGCAAAGCTGACACATGACAATTCATAGTTTTCAGTGACGTCACTAGAATGGCCACCTGACGGGCAAGAAAACACTGTCTGTAGCTCTAATTTGGCCATTTTACACATGAAGGTAGTTTTAAAATAAAATAAATAGTTTTAAAGCACACAAGTACAAGTATCATTATTTTTTTGTGGGTCTTGTGGGCAGTTAGGGATAAACATTTCAAGATTCAACACCCAAGTCTTTATTACAGCTCATTATACTAGTACAAGAGAGTAAAATTCTTGTGTTTTTGCTCCTCAAAAATAAATAATAAATAATAAATAAATAGTATGTTACGTGTTGAGAGAGAGAGCGAGAGAGAGAGTGAGGTAAAAAATGGAAAGAAGTGAAAAGACTGACAGGCGTAGGCTGTCATTGTTTAAGTGTTCATAAGACTTGTCACTTGGTGGAAAAAAAACTGTTCTGGAGTCTGGTGGTCCGAGCCTTACGATATCGCCTACCAGATGGTAGCAGCTGAAACAGTCCATGACTAGGATGACTTAGGTATTTTGGCCTACCTGATGATCGCCTCTTATACAAGTCCTGGATTGAGGGCAGATCACATCCACAGATGCTTTGTGCTCTGTGCAGTATGCATTTCCAGTTGTTAGCTGATTATTTTCTGTAGATCTAAGAGTACAGTAATGTTAGCCTAATCCCTAATTAAGTTTGCACTTGACACAGGCTTATCTTGTGCCTACTAAAAAGGGTTAAAAAAAATCTATGGCTCCCCCTACAGTCTCCAATTCATTTTTTTGTTTACACCAACATTCTGTTCACCAATGCATTGATTTTGTTTGCAAAGCCAAGAATATGAACCAGCGATGCTCAGTTTTGAGTTATGCTGACTGCCAAGGTAATAAACTCAGTTTTATAAGGCTCATACATCAGGTAGCCAAGGTTTCATTCACCAAGGCACAGATGGCATCTTGCAGTAGCCGGTCATAGGGGGAGAGAGAGTTTCATTTAACCCGGCCCGTAATGAGTCTTTTAACCATCAAAGTGACAAAAAGTTGTTCAATTAGCCTAAAACAACATAAAATCTTGCCTAATGTGCCTTAGGAGAAAATGCCTATGGGAATGAGAAAATGTTACCCAAATAGCCTACCTTTCTGGCATAGCTCTCTTCGTATGCTGAACACATTGCCTTTATTGGTATTCCACAGCATTTAAGTTGAACGTGCATTAAAATGCAGATGCTGGCCAGGAAAATAGCAATACAAACACCTAGCATAGCAAATGACAGCTTGATCAATAATGTCACTCAAGTTTAACCTAGGCCAACAGATAACTAGCTGCTAGATATCGATTTCAGCTTGTGCAACTGACATCTAGTAATCAGTCCAACAGTGAACAAGATTACTAAAAACACTAGCCCTGGTTCTGAAAGTTAGAAAATCCTAGAACTTCATCAGCTATCTGGCCAAAGCAGAGCCTCAGGAAAGACAAGCAGCCAACCTAAGCATCAAGTGGTTAACTTGCCTTAATGTCATAACCATAATGTCCATGTTACCACGCTTGAGCAAAACTGAGTTAACATTTTGCCTTTAGCAAACTGATAATTGTTAAAATCCAAGGGTTGCAAGTCAACCTTATCCTTCAACAAGTAACCTATACTGACTAACCTATAAGTAACCTATTAGTTACAGACAATTCTAATGAATCTAATCACTGCTACATTCAGGTACAATGGGAAAGGCTATTCACACCCACACATTGTCTTTGGTCAACTTGCATTTCAGTTGTCAGTGTAAAAAACAAAAACGCTTATATTGTAAAGAGAGCAATGGAGAGAATCTGTTAGAGGAAAACCAAAAAGAAGGAAAGAAATCAAATGTGGATGGAAATGGTAATGATATCTTAAAACATAATTAAATTATAATTAATTAAAGTTAACCTAAATTAACCTAATGAAATTAGTTAACCCAAGCTAAAAGAAAAGAAACTTATTTAACCTACCTTGTTCTCTGATGTTAAATAGAATGTATTCAACTTTTATTTTTCTAAAATAAGTTGAAGTGCAATTTTACAGGCCTAATTACAGACTTATGTTTAGACAGGGTATTTAAATGCTCTGTTGGTTGAATGGCGCCCTATTTGGTAACCATAATTGAACTACAGCTGATTTGTGATGGATCTATTTGATATCACATGTAGGCTTTGTTCTATTCACCAGTTTCCATTAGTGTCCATTTCAAGATTTCCATATGAAGAAGGGCACAACCATATCTCATGTTTATGATAGCACTTTGGCCATGCTAAACCTCTCCTGATTCAACCAAGGCAAGGCAAAAATACAGGTTTCTCTCTCTCTCTCTCTCTCTCTCTCTCTCTAAGCCATACTCCCAGTGTTTTTCCTATTGGTTGTTTCCCATACATGATTAATGACCATTAGGAGGAGATCATTCAGTACCTTGGCCCCTAGACTCTGAAACTCTCTCTCTCAACATCTTCCTGCCTGCACAGACATCGCCCAGCTGGAGACCTATCTCTTCATGCTGCACCAGTCAGAAATACACACAGTCCTCTCTCTCTTTCTCCCAACACATCCTGTATCTCACTCTTTAACTATCTATCCTCCTCTCTCACTCCCTCTCCCCCATCTCCCATCTATCCCTCTCTTCTTTCTTCTTTTCTCACTCCATCATCTCTTCTCCTCCTTTTTTATCCTTTCTTCTTTTTCTCATTGTATCTAATCCTCTCTCTCTTCCTTGTCATCCCTCTCTTCTCCTTCTTCCCTCCTTCTCATCTCTCCTCTATTTGTTCTATCAATCTTGGGATATGAGCAGCCGAGCTCCAGAAATGAGAACACTGCCATTAAAGATAGACAGTGATGAGAACTCACTTACACACTCACACACACTCACACACACATACTCACACAGACACATACACCCTCCCACACTCACACACACAGACACACATACATACACACTTGTATACAAATGTGTTCTGTATAATGCAGGTACCCACCCACCAACCCACAAACACACACACACACACTCTGACACACTCCTAGTCTGTCCTCCTCTTCCCCATCTTCACCAGACACACCCCACTAATCAGCTGGATTACTCTGCCTCTCACCGCCATAATATGCCAGTAGGTTTCTCTATCTCTCTCTCTCAAATACACACACACACAGACACACACACACTCTGATCTCTCTTTCATTCTCATTCTCTCCTAAGCCTCTATCTCACTTGGTTCATTTCCTCCCTTACTCTCAGTCTCTCTCTCAAACTGCATCTTGTTCAGTTTTGGTCCACCCCCTCCTCTTGCTCGAACTTTATCTCATCCACTGTCTCTCTTTATAACCCCCCCCCCCCCCCTCTCTCTCTCTCTTTCACCCCACCATCTTTGTCTTCCTTGAAATGTGTCCAACAGGCTCTGAGGAGCAGCTAGATTAATTAAAGTCTTTGGACATTTAGACAGATCGTGGAAGAGAGAGAAAGAGAGACAGGAGAAAATAGGATGGAGGAGGGAGACAAAGGATGAGAGAGTGTAAGGGAGGGGAGGAGAGAGAGAGACAGAGAGAGAGAGAGGGGCTAGGGCAAGGGAGGAGACAACCAAAACAAAAAAGAAGGCTGGGCCTCTGGGCCTCAGCTTTCAGAGAAAGAGGAGGAGGATTATCAGTCTGTGTCAAGCCCAGAAAGACAGAGAGAAGAGACTGAGAAAGAGAGAGGAGGAGAAGGGAGTGCGTGGAGAAAGAGTGAAAGCAAAAGAGTAAAAGAGTGAGTGAGAGAGAGAGAGAGAGAGAGAAGGAGAGAAACAAGAACAGAGGATGGTAGAACTTCTGAAGTGTGACGGTGAGGGTAGGAGGTGTGAGGTTGAGCTGAGGACACACACACACACACACACACACACACACACAAACACACACACACACAAAGCCAGCTTTTGCTGTGTAACATAGAAAAAAGAAGTAGTAATTGGGTTGACTGGATCTTCAAACTTGTCAGCCACAGGATTACTGTTACCTTTCTGATTGGAAGCTTTAAGAACACACACACACATACACACACACTTATTGTATACTTACCATTAGACCATTAGACTTAACAGTAGGTAACTGGTAGTGAGTCTATGAGTAGAACTGTCAGTAACCTGTGACTGAGAGTGCTAATGTGCATGTGTGTGTGTGTGTGTGTGTGTGTGAGAGAGAGAGAGATGTGGGCGTGAGTGCATATCTGTGCGTCATTGCAGCTGAATAATGACAAGCTCATTCATTCAGTGCAATCAACCTGCAGTCTGACGCAAAGCAGGGAGACCATATGAATCACTTCCCAGCACTGACCGATTCATCTGATCGCGTGTGGGTGTGGTGTGTGTGTGTGTGTGTGTGTGTGTGTGTGTGTGTAGGTTAGGCCCAACTATATGGATGAGAAGAGACACCAAGAAGGAGGTCTCTCAATCTGCCTCTCTTCCTTTCACAGTTTCTTTCTTAGTGTATCTGTATGTGTGTGTGTGTGAGAGAGAGAGAGAGATGGTAAAGTGTGTGTAACATGACTAGATGACATTAAGTTTCTAAAATGGAGAGAAAAAAATGTGTGGGTAGCAGGCACATGTCTTTTTCTGCACGATGAGAGATAAGCGAGTAAGGTGTGTGTGTGTGTGTGTGTGTGTGTGTGTGTGTGTGTGTGTGTGTGTGTGTGTGTGTGTCAGCAAGCTTGTTACTGCGACACGGCCGTATGGCACTAAGACACACACACTTGTCTTGCTGTCAGTCATCGTGGAGATGCTGGCTGGCGGGTGACAACCTTCCGCCCCATGCTGGCAACTCTTCCATCTGTGCACAGAATCTGTGTGTGTGTGTGTGTGTGTGTTTGAGTCTGAGTGTGTGTTCAAGTGACTGGTCATGTAAAAATGCATATAGTCAGAGGTTTCTGTATTTATTCACCGTGTGTGTGCGTGCGTGTGTGTGTGTTCAAGTGCATAGGAAATATTCTGAAATCTACAAGTATCATGACAGCTCTCTGCTTTCCTCCCTTTCTTTCAACTCTCTCCCTCCACATCCTCTCCCTCTTCCATTCCCTCTTCCTCCTCTCCTCTCTTCTCTCTCCTCACTTATTATCTCACTGTCTTCCCTCTTCCTCTTTCATCAACCGTGAGAAGAGAGGAACGGTGTACCCAAAGGCTCAATGCATGACTGAGAGTTGCCTTTTACACATACACATTCACACAACACACACACACACACACACACACACACACACACACACACACACACACAAATACCCCACAAAAAAAGTGTATTTCAATGTATTCAATGTTTCAATTTCTCTCCCATCAGTTTTCTTTTCTTCTCTCCTTCTCTCTCTCACTTTCTCGCTTCTCTCCCCATTTCCTCCCAACACCCTGAAAGTGGTTATTGAGTATCGAAAATGCTCTGTCAGTCGACAACAGATTAACAAACATTCCCATCATCCACTGCTGTGATGGGGGTATATAGAGAGAGAGAGATGGAAAGAAAGAATGTGCCTGAAAATGAGAGAGCAAGAAAGACAGAAAGAGGATGAGATAGAGGGCAATAGTGTGCCTGAGAGACAAAGAGTAAGACAGCAAGGAAGAAAGAAAGAGCAAAAGAGAGAGAGAGACAGATAGAGAGAGAGACCGAGAGAGAGAAAGAGAGAGCACTGTTGTGTTCAAATCTGACGTCTCATGAGGTTTTCGGTGGATCACTCAGCCCTTGCTTGCCTCCTCCAACAGCCTGTCCAAACACTTTTTACACTTCCTCCACAAACACACCTTTAGACAGACAGAGAGCCTGGGCAAGCACACACACAGACCCAGACAATCAGACAGACAGGTGCAAACAGACAACCAGACTGACAGAGAGCCAGGCATGCAGGCAGACAGACAGACAGACAGACAGGTGCAAACAGACAGGCAGACAATCAGACAGATAGTCAGATGGTATGTATCCAACAAAGAGGGAGCCACTCCTGTGTATTTAGGTTGCGTTCATTTCATGCTCTTCACTCTTTTCTTTTTGCTGTCTCCTTCAGACCATCATTTCGGTAAATTTACCTTTGAATCTTTCTTCTTTTACCGTTTCCTTATTCCTGTCTTTTACTTTTCTTCCATGTCTTTCTTTCTGTGTGTCTTTATTTTCTCACAGACCTACACAAACATGCTTCCCCTTCCATGCACACTACACCTCAAGGACGCATTTAAAAAAGTAAGTAAGTCACAAATACACACATGCACAAAAGAAGGGCATATTCAAAATAGCAAACACACATACACACACACACACACACACACACACACACACACGTATTATTAGCTTAGCTGCATAGCTTTTCTTTCTGTTGCTCTGTATTTCTCGTCCTCACATCCCTCTTCTCTTTGCGTGTGTGTCCTCTCTGGTGTGTGTGTGTGTGTGTGTGTGTGTGTGCGTGTGTATGTGCCTGTGGTATGTGTGTGTGTGTGTATACACGTGTATCTTGTGATTGAGTGTTCATCAGTGTTCGGCCAGCTGTTCATCTGGCAAAGCACCCCAGCACTCCTCGACCTGCCCTCTGTGGCTAGGCAACATCACCGCATTTCACCCCTCTGTGTGTGTGTGTGTGTGTGTGTTGGTGTGTGTCTGTGCTGGGGAGTATGTGTGGAATAAGGGTTCTTGATCATGTGCTATAACAGAGAGATGGTCTTGTGAAGAGCTGTCAGTGTTTTTGGTTGTGCCCCTCCTTACTGTTCATGAACAGCACCCTATGGCAGCGACACTGACCAGGTTCTAAATGTGACATTTCTGTGTGTGTGTGTGTGTGTGTGTGTGTGTGTGTGTGTGTGTGTGTGTGTGTGTGTGTGTGTGTGTGTGTGTGTGTTTGTTCAGGGTATTTGGACATTGGAAGGGGGCCCAGTCCAAAGGACCACTGGGATCAATTTACAGGACAGCTTTAGTAAAATGACCAATTAACTGGGAGAGAGTAGCAGACACCATGTGTAATACGTCTGGACACACACACACACACACACACACACACACACACACACACACAATGTGTGTTATATGCCTGATGTTATGCCAGCCCATCAGTATCACCTAGTCTCTTCCTGATCTCTTGCCCCTCCCACTCACTCACACCTCCCAGATGCAATTACTACATGCCACCTGTTACTTGTTATCTGTTGTCTGTCCTCTATTTAAACCCCTGTCTTCCAGTGTTCCCTGTCAGACCGTCCGCGAACCTACTGCTACTCACGCAAGGCAAGCATTTAAGACCCTGACTCCTGCTCCTGCTTCCGATTCCCATCTCCCGAATATCCTGTGTCTCTGTCACCTGTCTGTTCCCGTGTTCCTGTCCTGTTACCTGCCTGCCCCCGTCCTCTGTTTTCTGTGACCAGCCTGATTGCTTCTCGTTGACGACCTCGGACCGATTGACCACCGCGCTACTCTCCTGCCCCTGGTAACGACCTCCGTCTGTCCCTGGTAAACGTTCTTCTGCTCCGGCTTTTGACCTCTGCCTGCCCCCCGACTCACGCTCTGATCTCCTGCCCCGTCACCTGACCCGCTGCCTGCCCACGACCTTCGCTCTGCTCCCCAGTCCTGGTTAACCGACTTGCCACCCGAAGAGCATCCACACACTCCCTTTCCCCATTTCCCTTAATAAACTGTGTTTTACGTGATGCATTTGGGTCTGACTCGCTCTGTTCCGTGATACCTGAGCACTGTACTCCAGCTACAGGACTAACTGTGTCTGTGTGTATGTGTGTGTGTTTGTGTGTATGTGCAAATGTGCAACTGTACATGTGTGTGGGAAACACAAAAAAATCTGTTGAGAAATTAACATCTCTCTTTCTCTCCCCCCCTGCCTCTCTCTGTGTGTGCATGTGTGTGTGTGTGTGTGTGTGTAATATTATACACCAGGATGGTCCTCATCTATATTTCCTGAGGCAAAGTTCTGACCTGATGTTTTTCATAAAATATTGTTCCGAAGAACAAATCTGATCCCAAATTGAAGTTGAGGAAGAGGACAGGAATAGAGGGATGAGTAAAAAAACTCACAACAGACTGAATTTATGCGTTTGTGTGTGTCTGTCAGTGTGTTTTGCATGTGTGTGAGTGTTTGTGCATTTTTCTCATGTGTTTTATGATGTGCATTTAGCATTTTGTGTTATTATGTTCATACTCTTTTGTTTGTGTATCTTGTGTATGTACTTCAATTGTGTGTATGAGATTGTTGATCCCTGTGTAGACCTATGTGCATGTGTGTGTGTGTACAAATGTATGCATGTGTGTGTTTGTGTGTGTGTGTGTGTGTGTTTGTGTGTGTACACAAATGGATGCATGTGTGTGTTTGTGCATGTGTGTGTGTGTCTCCCACACACACAGTAGATGCCTCCTGCAGGACAGCTCTCTGCTCCTCATGTGAAACTCTTTGTTGCCTCCTGAATTATTCATGCTCACTGGCTGCTGACTCCACCACTTTTTGGGGTGGGGTAGTCATGTGTGAGTGTGTGTGTGAGTGAGAGACTTGCCTTGCCTTGTATGCATCACTGTGTGTCCATGTGTCTCTGTGTGTGTGCGAGTCAGTTTAGCATACGCCGCAGTGACTTGCATAATTACGCTAACTGACCCACCCTTACACCACTATCTCCTCAGGTTGGTGTGCTAACAAGGGGTCAAGTGTCGTGACCTATGTCATGACCTGTGCCATGACCATTGCTTTGCCCTGCAGGGCAGTGTGCCCTCATGAGGGAATGGAGGACAAATCATTGGTTTGTGTGTATGTGGTGTGTGTGTGTGTGTGTGTGTGTGTGTGGATCGGATGTGTGTGGGTCTCAGTAAGTGACTGAAAAATCTGCTGACCAAGTTGTCTGACCTCTCAAACAGGAGTGTCTTGTTGTGAGTCATGTACACGCACGCACACGCACACACACACACACACACACACACACACACACCTTGTTACACGTGCATCATGTCCAGCGTCTTAATCAAAACCTGTGTGTTGTTGCACTTGATACTTCTCCACTGCACTCCAATCTCATGTCTCTAGACCCCTCGCCTATTCTAAACACCCCACACCAGCTGATGCCAGACACAATTTGGCACATGTCTGGCCCTTCTCTAGTTCTGGTCTAGCTAAGAGACTAGGGGGGCATTCACACTAGACACTTTTGGTCAGGGCCACGGGTCTGTTTTGACCATTGGTTCATTTCATTTTGATAATGTGAATCACAATGTCACTTACAAAACAAACGCTTTGTCTCTCCCTCTACTGAACAAAAGATGACATAGATACACAAGGCATCCTCCTCATGTCTCCTCAGATGCCCTGCCAGGCTGACTGGATGCGACTTGGGGAGCCTGTTTACATAAATATTTATTTGTTTATTCCGAGCATTATGTAAGCCGTGTGGCGGCATAAACAAAAGGCCATCACTTTTTAAAGTGTGGTTTACCTCAGTCTGTGAATCAAAACTCTCTCTGATATCCACAGGGGGATAGCCAAGAAGGCCAAGGCTATTTGCTTAGCAAGAGAAGAGATTGTTTTTATGTAAACAGATTTTAGAAGGAGATTTTAACTATCTTAAAAATAAATACTTTACATGTTCCTCTTTGATGGTGGCTCATTATAACTTAGGCAACAGTTCAGGATGCAGTTACTTTAGTCCACACCCACAGGGTACTAGGACTTGGGAAAAACATATTTGCAATTTAAACAGAGACATATTCTTATTTGAGTTATCTAATGAATTTAAGTACTTTGGAAACTTTCAGTTGTTTTAACACTAAGAGCATGACAATCCTCAGAGCTTCAGGGCTTTTGGTATGATTCAAGGTAAGGTGTTTGTGAAGTTTGTCTCCTGTGAGCACCAGCCCCTACCATATTCCTCACCTGACTTGTACATACACTGGAATATATTTTTAGCAAACAGTCTGTCTCAAACGGTTGAAAAGCAAATGTATCAAATGTATAAGATTATGGTTCCACTTGCTGAAGGAAAATGTATTCTCATATATTCTTACTCAATAGTCGCAAGTTGGCTAGATACTCTGCTCCAGTGGAAGTAGTGTGAGCTTAAAATATTTTTGCGGTCCTTTGTGTCTTCATTCAACAGCCACACTTCATGCCTCCTGTTGTTAAATGTGACTGTCCTGAATTTCACTTAGTCATGGTGTAATTACATTGTAATAGAGCTGTGCAAATTAAATGTAGCTTCATAGTGTAGCTATTCTGTAACACACATAATACACTGCCAGTACATGTTATGTATAGGGGACACATTATATGTCCAGTGTGTGTAAGTGTGTATAGGTGGCAGGACACTTACAGAAGGAGCTGCTTTCGTCCTTTGTGCCGTCCATGGTGCCATCGGGGAGCATTTGGAGGTAGAAGCCATGGCGGCAATACAGGCGTGTAACAATGCCTTTCAGCTGAGGCTCTGGAGGACAGAAAGGGATGGAGGGAGGAAGTGAGAGAGGGGTGAGGGAGGAATGGAAGGAGAGAGGGAAAAAGGAGAGAGATTGGATAAAGATAGAGAGGACAGAAAAGGAGGGAAGGAGTAAGAGATGAAGAGAAAGAAAGTGGGGAGGGAAAGAGGGAGGCAGAGAGTAAGTAGCAGAAAGATGTTTGGTGCAGAGATAGACATAGAAGGAGGGATGGAAAGAGAAATGCACAGAGGGAAAGAGAGAAAGGGGGATAGAGGAAAAAAGAAGGAGAGAGATATGAGCGAGAAAAAGAAAGGGAGAGACAAAGAGAGAGAGGGACAAAAAGAGGGCGAGACAGGGAGGCAGAGGGGGGGTGATGTTAAAAATTACAAAGTACAATTCCTAAATAGGTCTTGTAATTAGGCCATTGGCAACTCATTGTCCTTCTACACAGTGGTCATTGTGTGAATTTCAAGGGCTCTGTGTCTGCTGCGGTGTGCATGGCAAAACATGGATGTCTCTGGGACTGTGGTGGGTGAGAGAAGAGCGACATGAAAGCTCTTGCACATGTGTGTGATCATGTCTGTGTGCTTTCATGTGCTGGTGTGTGTGTGTGTGTGCTCTGTTTCTCTGTATTTATGTCTTTGTGTGTGCTTGTACATGTAGAAAGCATTTTTGTCTACAACTGTGGAATGTCTGGATATAGAAATGTAGAAATGTGTTTGTACACGTGTGCATATGCATATGTGTGTGTGTTGTTGATACAGTGATTGTGGCATTAAAGATAAATACTGCAAAAACTGCAACTTTCCATCTGATGAAACTTTAATGAGAGAGGTTTCTCTTCACTTGTCTTTTGCACACACATACACACACACACACACACACACACACACACACACACACACACAAATATGTTGACAAAAACACTGACTAGCATAAAAGTTTTTTTCAGAGGTGACAAACATTCATATTTAAGCACCGTCAAGTCAAACAGTGATTTAAACACTCGTCTAGCATGAGCTATGGCAAGCCTGTAGGGGCAAAAAGGCAGTTGTTGTTTAAGTGCAAAAACAGACACGGGCCTAATCATTTCCCTGACACTATCATCAAGAGAGCACAGGAGAGAGAGAGAGAGCGAGAGACAGAGGGATGCAGAGCGAGGAAAAGTGTGCAAGAAAAAAGGACTAGGATGCCAAAGCCCCACCACAATGAAGATTTAATGAGCCAAATCAAATATGGATGAGGATGGATTGTGTTGAAGCATTTGGTAAAACAGCTTCTCTTGGCATAAGGCCTTTAGATGAAGGGGCAGGATGGGAGTGGGGAGGTGAGGAGAGCAAAGAGCAGTGAAGAGAACAATATCAATATCAAAATATCATCCACAATGTCAGTATCAAAATAACATCAAAGGAGGGATGAGAAAGAGGGAATGATGGGGAGGAGGAGGGCTGGAGAGAGGGATGAATTGCAAAGGCAAAAAGGAAGAAGAATATAACAGAGAATCATGAGAGATATAGAAGTCATATTAAAAACATGCAGGATCTCCTAGTAGAATGTGAGCACCATGCAGTATGTCCCTATATAATAGTAGTACAATCCCAGTCAACATTTGTGTATGCATGGAGAAAGGGAGAGGGAGAGAGGAGGGGGGCAGGGAGAAAAATGAAGAGAAGAAGAGAGGGAAAAAGAAAGAGAGATATTCCATAGGGTCTGCATTGTTGTGTTGGAATGTTAGCTTTTTAGCTAATACTGCTCACTAAGTCATGCCAATGCTGAAGCTGGTTTAAACTGAATCAAATTGAAAATGAGAGAAAGTGTGTCTGTGTGTATGTGTGTAAGAGGGTGGAAGGTAGGGAGAGAGAGAGAGAGAGAGAGAGAGAGAGAGAGAGAGAGCATTTAGACATTGTCTAGTGTCAGGGGGATTTAACCGTTTGTGTGCATGAGCTGAGGGACAAAATGAGTGACAGCCCACTGGGAGGATGAGACAGAACATGCAGTGTTGTTTAAACAGGAAACAGGAAACACACACACACACGCACACACACACACACACACACACACACACACACACACACACACACACACACACACACACACAGACACACTCCAGAACAGTCATGCAATGTTCCAGTTGTGGGATTGTATGGAACATGGGAGTACATAACTACACATGCGAACATGAACTTACTAAGAGGTGTGTGCGTGTATGTGCACACACACACACACACACACACACACTACAATTCTAATCTTTATTTGGTAATATCAGATGAATGAGTGAAAGATGTGAATCAGGCACTGTCCTGCCTTATTTCACAACTATGGCAATTATGTCCATATGATCACATTTTAGGAGCATTATACATTAAGTACAGTGCTGTTCCCCCTGCCTTGATTGATTTTCAAAAAAACCTTAGAAACCCTTTTAATGGTTCTTTTCAGATTTTTCTTTTTGTGCTGAGGATGCTTTCCATAAGATCCTATACCAGAGCAGTCTACACAGACCATTCTCTTGTCTTTCCCCTAAACAGCCTGACTTGTGTGTTCTGTACCTTCCCCATGCAGTATGCAGGAGTCATAAAAGCTTCATAAGCTCTGAGGCTTGATCACATGATGCCCAAACCAAAGCCAATTACAGAAAGCACTTTACAGTACATGGAGCCAAAGTGCCATCCTTCCTTCCTACACACACAAGAGGGATACAGGTTCAAATATACATACATGCATGTATGCCCCTTCCAAAGTATAGCAGAGGAATCACAGACCACTCTAACCACTCTCCTTACGCCTTGTAACAGCACCTGTAACAGCACTTCATTTACTTCATTTACAGTCTCTCTCTCTCTCTCTCTCTCTCTCTCTCTCTGTCTCTCTCTCTGCTTGATTCTCTCGAGTCTACTTCATTCTACACTGCACAGTGACCCCATGTCCTATGCCTGGACCTCACCTGGTCTGCTTTTTACTTTTCATTTTTACTTACCCCAAACCACGACTGGACTGGATTATTACTGGACACTATTAGCCCATTGCCCAGGCCCCCCACCCCTCCCCAACACACACTATTCTATTACAACATCTTTTCAGTTCTTACTTTTGCACTGCTGACTTTTCTGTAATTTCTACAGTACTTTACTACATATTGATTTTTTTGAAGTAAATAACTGTAGTTTGCATTGCATTCTGGGAATTTTGGCTGACAGTTTTTATCATTTTTTGAATTTGCAGTAAGTCAGTGCTTTTCGTTACTTTTTAGAACACAGTAAGGAAGCACTTTTTAATGTTTTTTGGCACTCCTCTCTCTCCGTAGCTGCCAGTTAGAAGCAACTTCTGCAACTCAGACACAGAAGGATGACCACAGAAGCTACAGAACGTGTAGGGAGTAGGGGAGCAAGATTTTCACAAAAAATTATAAGAAAACTAAACCAAAAGGTATCCTTTAGTTATAAGGAATCTGAAAATTCAGAATTTCATCATATTACTGTTCAGCATAGGCTATAGGTCAGTTGTGAAATTAGCAAAACTAACAAATGCAGTATAGACAGATAAGCTAATGTTAGCCTGACAGCATCCAAAAGGTAAGATTGGCTCGGTAGACTTTAATAACTTATATGAAAACTCATCAAATTGGAACAGTACTCCTGAAGATGAGGCACTTTGAAAATGGCAAATCCATCTTCAGTTTGACAGATGTAAGGACCCAAATAATTTTGAACTTGATTTCAACATTCAACTTTATCAGCTAACATTCAGTTTTAGCAGTGTTAGGGTAACTGTTTGTCTCTGCAGTGTCTTTTAATGGTGTGCTTTTTCATATTGTAGGGAACACGCAGGTTTTGCTGAGGCCTTTGTGTTAAGAAAATATTAATTTCTGTATAAAATAAAAAAATAAAAAAATTTATTTTGATTGATATAACAATTATATTGTTTTTTTTATATTGCTGTGTTATATATTGCTGATTATACTTATACTCTGCCTGGAACAGACTCTGTGCTGGAAATGTACTTGCACTGACATTTTTGCATTAGAGTTACCATAACATCCTCACGCGCGCACACACACACATCCAAAATGTCTTTTTTTGTTGTCAAAGAAAACTTTTCAATGCATTTGCTCTTCCTTTTGCAGTGCAGGTTCAGTTATTTTGACTCTTGGTTTTAGATATGTCCAGTGTAGACCGAATGAATATAAAGTGCTGAATTTTGAATTTTGTGTCAGGAGAAAAAAACAATGTTGACCATTGGCATGATGACGTGGTAGTTTTGTTTTCCTGCTCTTGCCCAGAGTGTCAATTGATCTCTAAACCTTTGCAAGATTTGGAATCTTTTGAAGAAGCTTTTTTTATGTCACTGACAAAGGATCACACTTGGATGTTGTTCAGGATTCTGTTTTTGTTGCTGTTGTTGTGGTGGTGTATCTGTCTTTTTTCATATATCTGTGTTTTATACATATTGATTGATTGATGCCTCTGCAGTCAGCACTTTTTGATAAATAGTTTTTTAAAAATCAAAATTTCTTTTTCAGCAGCCCTCTATTCCTTTCTTTCTCTATCTCCTCCTTTCTCTATCTCCTCCTTTCTTTACTGATGTCTCTTCACCCATCTCTCTCGCTCTCTCTTTCTCCCCCTCCCTTTCTCTCTCTCTTTCCCTCTCTTTCTGAGTCCTATGGCAATGAGTGCCTCCTTGTGAATAACTCATATATCAACCAATCAGCAGGGAATACAGCAACATTACTTTTTCTCTACTGAAACAGAGGGAGGGAGAGAGAGAGGGAGAAGGATGGTGGAGGGGCAAAGGGGGAATGACAGAATAGAGGAGAGGAATAAAGGAGGGAAGAGTGAAGGCGTTTTAGAGAGTGAGGGAGAGAGATTGTTTGTGTGTGTGTCTGAGTGTGGTGGGTGGTTAAATAAGCTAAAATGTGTGAAAGAAGAGAGAGAATGACATGGCAAGAAAGTGGGGAGAGTGAGGACAGGACAACAAACAGTGTGTGTGTGTGTGTGTGTGTGTGTGTGTGTGTGTGAGACAGAGCAGTGTGCAGCGTGGGAGGTTGAGCTGGCGGTTATTTCATTAGAGGAGATTCACACTCCAAATAAAAGAAGAGGAGTGTGCTGGTTCACATACAGCCGTCAATAAGCCACTCAAGTGCAACCGTGCCGAACAACAACAGTGCCCATCCCCCGGGACCGACCACACAGCCCTACACCACTGCCAGCAGGGTGTGTGTGTCTGTCTGTGTGTGCTCTGTGTGTGTGTGTGTGTGTGTGTGTGTGTGTGTGTGTGTCTATGTGATAGAGAGAGAGAGAAAATGATGGAGAGTATGAATGTGGGTGTTGATATTTTATGCAGTAGTAAAAGACCATGAGAGAGACAGTGAGTGAGTGAGACAGAGAGAGAGAGAGAGAGAGAGAGAGAGAGAAATATGAGCACATAAAAAATAAGTCAGAGAGAAAGAGAGGAGGGGAACAGTTTGCTCGGGGTGCTTTCAGCATGTGCATGTCAGGGCTAACTAGTGCTCTGCCTGACTGTGCACACCAACACATGACTGGGCTCAATTACCAATGCCATCAATATCAATGCAGAGGCTGCTAGCGCCACACTAACTCACACTCCCTTGACTGTAGCAACAGCAGAGGCAATAACAGCTGTGTCATCATCATATTGAATAATATTCTCCCACAAACACAAACATACACGCACATATCTCTCATACAAATCCATACACACACATCACAGATGTGTAGATGATATTCTCCCCTACACACACATACATTACCTGTCTATACATAAATAATTCTTGCTCAGAATTTTCATCTTAAATCTAAATCTATGTATAACGATTTAGTCCACAGTGAACTAATCCATCTTTACAATAAAACCAAACAAAGAAACATATTGACTAGAAAGAGGCAACTTTGCCACAAAAAACTCTATACAGATAACATATAAATCCTCTTCCTAATGTACTTCAGAGTGAGTCCCATTCTAGATTATATTAGATTATCAATCTGACTGGAGACAAAGACATTCTGCAGCCTGCCTTAGATGAGAAATACAGTGTGAATCAATCCATAGCCCTGTATTTTGAGGTCATTTAGGAGTGTCTTTAGGAAAAACAACAAGGAAATTTGATGCAACGTGGACGTAATAGTGAACTGACAGCTAACACTAACTGAATGGGAAACAGTAAATTACCAAATTAATTTGAGTTTCTTTTTCCTATGCCCCATTCAATGAATGTTAGCTGCCGGTTTATTATTATTGTTGTATCAATTTTTCCTACAGACAGCACTCTGTGACCTCAAACAATAGAGCTGATTGATTCACACCGGATTTCTCCTTTAATTTCCCTCTGGCTAAATAAAGTATCTATATATTTATGTTGAACAGGTTTGCCCTAATTTATTAAATAAAAACATTAAATAAAAAGTAAATGCATTAGTGAATATACAGAACATTCTACAAAACAAAGAAACAAAAAAGCAAGCACTCTGGACCTCACTTGCTTATTTCAGCGTTTTGTGCCACAACTATTTACTACTATTTAATAATGTCTCAGCTCAAATGGTTTCCAAATGATGCAATCAGTCAGTCTGCTTGAATCTCAAGGTGTTAATGATCTCACCATCACTCTCATACCATAATTATTATTTTATATTAAATCATCATCAAGAGATGATAAGATGATAGAATAAGCATGTGAGCCATCCTCCCTGATAGCCCATGTTTAAAGGTTGTATGAGTTTAGTTGTGCTTAATGTATGCTATCTGTACAGGTTTATGGTTATCTTTATTTTTCTAAAAATCTAGAGACAAATCTGCTGGGAAGTTTGTAGTTACCACCGTTACTGTGGTGTAACATTACAATGAAAACCACTGAAAGGAAGTGACCGTCATGACATGAAAAAAGGCTTGACAACATTTGGCATTAGCCCCCAGTTACTCACTGATAATAGTGTTAGCTTGCTAGCATAATCATTAGATTTCATTCAACCAGGTAGGCTAGCTACAACTACATTACATAAAACACAAATCTAACATTCTTATAGACAGGATTATTTCCTAAACCCCCTTGCTCCTTGCAAAAAGGTGAACTAGGTATTTGGGCCCTGGGTGGGTTGATACTGTAAATGTTGCTTTGCAATGTAGACCTAATTGACACCAACAGTGAGAGCCATAGAGTCATAGTCACAGTGAAAATTTCATATGGCATTATTTCCAAACATGTCCTTTACCACCTCAGTTGGAGCAGCCATACACAGTAGAGGTTCTTCCTGAGATCGTATGAAGCAATACATGATTCAGAGTAAAAAAGAAAAGCAGGAAAACAGGTGTACTGATGAATTCCACTGGAAGCTTCCACTGACATGCATGCAGTCTTCCTGATCGAATACACCACAGTAATGGCAACGACGTTCACTTCCGCATTTTGACGGATTTGTCTATTACCAATTTGTTTTTTTTTTTCATCAGTCAGCGAATCATGAAGTTGATTTACACCTGTTAATTCTTTGAGAGCTCAGGGCTTAAGGTTTATGGTTGTCATACAGCCACTAAGACTAAGCACAATACAATACAATACAATACTGTCTAGTGGAACGGATGCCAGCTAGCTTAGCTGGGCGAGCAGAACATTGGTAAACCTCCCTCCTGAAAGCCTGTTGTGCTAGTGAGTGGAGACATGCTAGTGAGTAGAGAGGTGCTAGTGAGTAGAGACATGCTAGTGAGTGAAGATGTGCTAGTGAGTAGAGATGTGCTAGTGAGTAGAGACATGCTAGTGAGTGAAGATGTGCTAGTGAGTAGAGATGTGCTAGTGAGTAGAGACGTGCTAGTGAGTAGAGATGTGCTAGTGAGTGGAGACGTGCTAGTTAGTGAAGACGTGCTAGTGAGTGGAGACGTGCTAGTTAGTAGAGATGTGCTAGTGAGTAGAGACGTGCTAGTGAGTAGAGATGTGCTAGTGAGTAGAGACGTGCAGGTGAGTAGAGATGTGCTAGTGAGTAGAGATGTGCTAGTGAGTAGAGACGTGCTAGTGAGTAGAGATGTGCTAGTGAGTAGAGATGTGCTAGTGAGTAGAGACGTGCTAGTGGGTAGAGATGTGCTAGTGAGTAGAGACGGGCTAGTGAGTAGAGACGGGCTAGTGAGTGAAACTGGAACTCTGGGGTTTGAGCTCACTCGCTAGCATGCTGGACTCCCTGTCAGTGGTGCTGCTGAGTTGCAGGTTCAAGCCCGGGTATGTGCAGGCCTGGACCGTGCAGGATGACACAGGTTACACTAACAATATTGCCTAAACGTTCAAGCACCCCTTCCTCCAATATGTTATGTGCTTACTGTGTTGATCTCATATAAGTCTGCTCCTACTTTGAAGCACGTTAAGCCTTTGCCTGCCATATGAAATATGCTATACAAATAAACTTGACTTGACTAGAAACAGAAGATTTCCTCACTCCATGTTGCAATATTTTAGAATGTGGATGCAGAATTTCAGAATCTCAGTTGTTAATTGGGTCGCTAGTGAGAAATTCAATAATGACAGCAATCAACCAAAACCAATTTATTTATATAAAATAAACCACTTTATTTTTTAAACTGACTTGAATCAAACATTGTTTTGCAAATTGAGTTAAACTAGCTCCTGTTTGAAAAATGCCCAGAACTTTTCTGTCCTGATTTACACTGTCCTGTCATTCACTCACTCACTCACACACTAACTCATTCACTCACTCACTAACTGACTCATTCACTCACACATTCACTCACTCACTCACTGACTAAATCATTCACCCACACATTCACTCACTTACTAACTGATTCATTTACTCACACATTCACTCATTCAGTAACTGACTTGCTTACTTCACTTACTATGCACTTGCTCAAATGCTCATTTACTCTCTCACTCACTGATTGATTAACAGCATGTCTTGAGGGAGTGAGTTTTGGTATTTCACTTAATTAGATAATTACAGCAAAGGTGCTCCCTCCTGTACCTTGTGGTCCGAGAGGGAGAGAAACAGAGAGAGAGGGCGAGAGAGAGAGATGCAGCACAAGGTGGAGAGGGATAGAAAGAGAAAGAGTGAGTGTAATGGCGATGTTTAGCGGCGCAATCGATCATTTTCAGATGCGTCACTGAAAGGCCCCTCATCGCTCACACACACACACACGCACACACACACACACACACACACACACACACACACACACACACACACACACAGCTGGCTGGTGAGGCATTCTTAAAAACAATGTCTTGACTCACACAACTAACTCGCATTGCTTCGCTGCGCCATACCGCGTTCGCTCGTTCCAGTCTGCAGTCAGCCGCTCACAGGCTTTTAGGGAGAGCGATCGATAATGATGCATAATGTCATCAGCGGAATGGACGCTCCCCCACACAGCACTCACTGGACGCTGTCTATGTGTCTGACAAACCACCTCCACCATGGTTGTGTGCTGTATACGTGCGTGTGTGAGTGTGTGTGTGTGTGTCCTACTGCAGTAGCAGAGCACACACTATGATTGTATACCTTTACTGTATGTCGCGTGTGACCAAGAGTCTGTACAACAAATGAAGAAAAGAGGGAAAGACTATGTCATAATATGTGTATGTAATGTTAACATACAGTATGTATCTGTGTATTTAGATGTGTGTGTGTGTGTGTGTGTGTGTGTACGTGTGTGTGTGTGTGTATGTGTGTGTGTATTTGTCGGACAGAGAGAGTACAGATGTGGATGTGTTCAAGTTAAGAGGAGAGTGCACAGAGCAAAGTTGTGAAAATGTGTGTGTGTGTGTGTGTGTGTATGGCAAAAAGATGGAGTGTGTGTGCCAGAAGAAGATGGAGTGGGCTTTTGTGTGCCCACTTTCAGCTGCCTGTCTCCATATGCCAACAGTGGCTCAAGAGAGCGTGCAAACACACACACACACACACACACACACACAGTTTGAGAAAAGTCACATCTATTTCAGTTTATCTGGTTGTCTCTTGCTGTCTTCTTCTTTTTACTTTCCCACTCACTTATCAGTGTCACCCCATTCTTAACACACACAAATACACACACACATACACACAAACACAGACAGAGATAGAGCGACACACACAGACACACACACACACATACAAACACATACACACAGAGAGACAGGGATAGGGATAGGGACACACACACACACACACACACACACACACACAGAGACAGGGATAGGGATAGGGACACACACACACACACACACACACACACACACACACACACACACACACACACACACACACACAGGAGAGGGATGGAGGGGTAGGTGCTGCTGAGGATTAATTAAAGCTAAAGTAAAGGTTTTTCTCTCTCCCTTTGTAAAGCCTAATGATTTGTAGCAAAGCAAGCAAACGATGGATGATTGAGGCTGGCCAATACAGAGGCACTAGGGAGAGATAGAAGGAGAGGGAGAGAGGTGGGATGGTGGTGGTGGGGAGAGAGAGAGGGAGAGAGAGAGAGCTGGAGGAAATACAGATAAGAGAAAGAGATAATGGGGGAGAGAGAGAGAGAGAGAGAAGAGAGGTAGTGCAAAAGGCTTGTGGCTTGGCTGATTTTAGAGCAGGAGAGATGCTTCCCTCAGGGGCATGGGTTTTTGAAAGAGTTGGAGGTGAAATTGTGTGTGTGTGTGTGTGTGCGTGTGTGTGTGTCTGACAGAGGTGAGGTTGACAGAGAAAGCCACTGCGCAGAGTTTCAAAGGCGAGCCTTTACAGATGTTAATTACTTTAACGATTACACACACAATGCCCCAGTCACCAGCTATCGCCAAGTCCCTGACAGCACAAAGGTGTGTGTTTGTGTTTGTGTGTGTGTGTGTGTGTGTGTGTAAGTGTGTGCATTTGTGATGAATAGAGAGGAAGATTGATAGAGAGGTTTCTAGATATCAGTGATTTGTGCTTGTGTTTGTGTTTGTGTATGTGCGTGAAGAAAAGCAAGTCTGAGAGAGAATGTGTGTGTGTGTGTGTCTATATGTGTGTGAGTTACCTCTTAGTAACTGTGTATGTGTGTGCATGTGCATGTATCTATGTGTGTGTGTGTGTGTGTTTCCTCTTAGTAACTGTGCTGCATCTTTAATTCCAGAGCTGTTAAGAGGGAAACGAGCTTCTTAACGAATGCCGGCGCATTGACCTATTCTGCGATACATAACTATATGCACATCGGCCCCCAGGAGTATACACCATGCCAAGTACACACACCCCCAGCACACGCACGCACACACTTACTCACACACTCCTTCCCTCTCTCTTTTGAACTCCTGTTACTATTTCTCTCTCCTTCTTTCTCTGTCATTCTCTCCTACTTTCTCTCAGTCTCCTGCCCTCATCTGAATCCTTTAGGGACAGACAGACTCCTGACTCCTTCTCCTCTCTTTCTTGCTTTAAAGTATTGGCATATACTTTCCTGTTTCTGCATCGCAGGGCAAATGGGCACTTTTTGAGGGGAAGGTCCCTTTCTATTCAGTCTTCAAATAATGCCTCAAAACTCACTGCAGTAATTTTTACCATGATAAGGAGAATGGTGATTGACCTGGAAAGCCTGGTATGATGTACAGTAGTGATGGTTTTGATGGGAGGAGTTTGATCCTTGCGGTCATTGGCTACCCCTAAGTGCCTCATAGGTGACCATTATGTTCCATACTGACACAGGGGAAGGTTTAAAGGTACAGCTCTTATGTCTATTTGCTGGAAAGATGCATGGTTCAGTTTAAAGAGACAGATTGTAAGTTCTAAAAGGCATAAGAGAATACATACACAGCTATAGAATAGAATGCTATGTATTCTCTACCGACAGTGACTCTGAGGTAGGTTACAAGTAAGCTTACATCTTCACAAAGTAAGTGTGTATTTTCGAGTCAAGTCTAAATCAGTTTTTAGAATGCCATTGAGATACAGTACATGCAGTGCTGGAGATGGGCCCAGTGCAGAGGAAAACATCTGTACTGGAGGAGCGCCAGCTCCACTGCATATGTGTGTGTGTGTGTGTGTGTGTGTGTGTGTGTGTGTGTTTGTGCAAAGGTGGGTGTGTGTTTCAAAATGTGTGTTTGTGTTCCTCAGTGCAAATGTGTGTGTGTGTGTGTGTGTGTGTGTGTGTGTGTCTCTCTCTCTCTGTATGTGTGTGTTTTCATCAGTGTGTAGTCTCTCAGTAGGACTATGGTCCTGTTGTATAATCAGTAAGATGGCATAAATAGGGTGGCCAATTCTAGCACATGCACACACACACACACACACACACACACACACACACACACACACACACATCTATAAGTGTGTGTGTACACATGTATGTGTTATGTGCAAGTAACTGTGTCAAAGAGTGTATTCATTCAGGACTAGTAGGCACAGGCACTGGCAGCACTCATCTTCACATCAGTGGGTCACACACACACACACACACACACACACACACACACACACACACAGAGAGAGCATGCTTACACATTCACCACATGCAGAGACACACAAACCTGAAACATTCTCACACAAATATTCTAATAATTTGTGTGTGTGTGTGTGTGTGTGAGTGTGTGTGTGTGTGTGTGTGTGTGTGTGTGTGTGTGTGTGTGTGTGTGTGTGTGTGTGTGTGTGTGTGTGTGTGTTTGGCACCGGTGGATGACAGAGATCGATGTGGTTTGAGCGCCAGACTCTGGACTGGTGTGCTTTTGCGTCAAAGCCCCTGTAACCCAGCAACCCCTCCCAGCCTCTGACATGGACCCCCACTATGCATTAGTTAATGACCGTGTGCTTGTGTGTGTGTCTGTGTGTGTGTGTGTGTGTGTGCGTGTGTGTGTGTGTGTGTGGGGGGGGGGTGCTTTATCTAGTTTAGGATGCATCCTCAACATCAAACAGCAGGCGTGAGAGAAACTGAGGGAGAGATGTGATACTGGAGACAGAACGATAGTGTGTAGCTCCTATGCATGAGAAAGAGTGCTGGTAGTATAGAGAGAGAGAGAGAGAGAGAGAGAGAGAAGAGGAAAAGGAAAGAAAAAAGACCAACAAGCTAACCTCATGAACAGGACGAATGACAAGCCCAGCCCTTTAAAATAGGACTGTCAGAGGGAATAGAGAGAGAAAATCAGAAGGGTCTGGCAGTTTGCAATTTGTGAGCAATGAAAAAGAGAAAGAATGAGAGAGAGAGAAACAGAGAGAGAGAGAGAGATAGAGAGAGAGAGAGAGCCTGAGTGAGTGTCAACACTCCTTTCCCTGCCCTTTGTCTCTTCATCCCTTTATCTTTCTTCACAAGTTCAACACTGTCTCTCACCTTTCTTTTTCTCTCTCTCCCTCGCTCCCTCCATCCTTCTTTATCTATCTCTCTCTTTCTCACCTCATCTCCTGTATATCACTCTCTTCCTCCATCTCTTTCTCTATCCCTCCATCTCTTTCTCTATCACTCCCTCCATCTCTCTCTTTTTCTTTCTCTCTCTATTTATCTGTCTCTTCTCACCCCTTCCTCCATCTCTATCTCTCTCTCCCACGTCTTCCTCTCTGTCTGTCTCTCTCTCCTTTTTTTTCCTTTTCTTCACCTCCATCCAGGCCTCTGTAAAACTGCTGAGCTGGTGACTCTGGCACTTTCTTTCTCCATTCCTCTCTCTCTCTCACTCGCTCCCTCCCTCCCCTTCTCTTTCTCTCTCCTTCCATCTCTCTCTCCTCCCTTTCCTGTGGCAAGGCAGTCACGGCAGTGGGACATGGGCACAATGTTAATCAGGTCTTCTAGAGACCATCTCTCTCTCTCTCTCTCTCTCACACACACACACACAAACACACACGCACACGCAAACAAACAAACACACAAGCATGTACACATACACACGCACACACACACACGCACAAACAAACAAACACACAAGCATGTACACACACACACGCGCACACACACACACACATGTGCACACACAACAGAGAATAAAAACACACCGCTGTGCCCCTCCCTTTGCACCTTCACTATGCATGGGCCTTCTCTTGATGGGTGTGTGTGTGTTTGTATGTATGTGTGTTTGTTTGTGTGTGTGTGTGTGTGTGTATGTGTGTGCAGAGGAATTAAGTGTTTCTAGGCAGATATCCCTCAATGGAGACTCTATGTGTGTCTCTCTATGTGTGAAGTCTCTCTAAGCAGATGTCCATCAACAGTGACTCTGTGTGTGTGTGTGTGTGTGTGTGTATCTGTCTATCTGTGCGTGTATATGGATGTGATTTTGTAAAGAGATGTGATATATGTAGTGTCAATGGGAAGCTGTCTTGCTGGTGCAGTGGTTCAGAGTTTGTGTGTGTGTGTGTGTGTGTGTCTGTGTGTTTGAAAAGCCATGTACCATCTCTATGTAGCTGTCCCACACTAGTGCTTGAACAGCCACTCTCCTCTCCTATGACAGCTTCTCTGTTCCCTCTGCCAGGGAACGTATCTGCCAGCAGTCACAGCACACTGTCACTGTATGTGTGTGTGTGTTTGTGTGTGTGTGTGTGTGAGAGAGAGAGAGAGAGAGAGAGAGAGAGAAAACAAGGGAAAAAAAGTCAGTATCTTTGTGGATGTGTGTGTAGAAGTGGGAAAGATACTTAACACAGCATGTGTGCAAAATAAAAAAAATAAAAATGTGTATGTACGTGTGTGTGTGTATGTTAATGCAAAAAATCTGTGCATAGTATTCTGAGAATGTCTGTCTGTATGTGTGTGTGTGTGTGTGTGTGTTGCAAGGTGTGAGCAGTGGCTTCTGGCTGGCTGCTTTTTCTGCCTAGTCACCGTCTCTCGCCAGGCTAATTAGAATCCACTGGATGTCTACCGCACTCGCACAGCATCCCATAGTCCTGTCGTCTCGGCGACAGGAAACACCACCAAACCCCCACCCCCACCCCAACCCCTCAACTACCACCCCCACCCCTCTTTGAGGAACAGGGAAACCACCTCTCTCATCCTGGACTGGGGCTACCATGCTGACCAACTGCTTTAAAGGAGGCAAAGGGAGGGAACTCCCTCTCCATTGCTAACTTGGCCATCCTGTCTTTCTGTATTCTCTCCCTCCATTTCTCTCTCTCTCTCTTTTTCACACACACGTACTCACACACACACACACACACACACACACACACACACACACACACACACACACACACACACACACACACTTACATCCAGTGTTATCATCTTTCTATCTCTTGCTTGCATGTGTACATGCACACACTCACACTCACACACACACACACACACACACACACACACACACACACACACACACGCGCGCAGCTGTCCTTTGCTTTCTTACACAATGTAATCACATCCTCTACACTGCAGGATCACACTCTAATCTCATGCATCGATACTCTTTAATTAATCTGATTTGTGGAGGCTTTTTTTGAACAAGCTGCTTCTTGTCACCCACATCTCCTTCGACCATCACACACACACACACATGCACATACACTTTTATATTCAATGCTATCTCACTTACAAGAACACACACACTCATATTACGCTCAGTGCTATTAAACACACACACACACATGCACACGCATGCGCGCACACACACACACACACACACCCACAATGGGAGGCCTTCTTCTCTCAGTACAGACCCAATCCCAATCCACTTCATGCAACCATGAATATCTGTACACACACACACACACACACACACACACACACACACACACACACAAACACACACACACACACACACACACGCACACACACACACTCACACACACATACATACAAGGTGGGTTTACAAGAGGTCCTTTACAGACAATGCTTTCAGGAAACTTAACCCTGACTGAGAACAATATTGCATATAAATGTGGATACACACACACACACACACACGCACACACACACACACACCTTGCAGGTCTTAATCACCTCCTCTCCTCTGTTCTCCTCTCTAAAACTGCCGGCACAATCAGACTTGACAAGGAAAACAGAGGAAAATGCAACCAGGGCAAACAGGCCGTCAGAAACGATGACAGGCGAAATGAACACGGCTCCATATCCTCCCTGACACCCACATATGCGACACCTCGGCCTGCCAATACAAGATGCCCAACAAGAACTGGCCAGGGCACTGAGACATTTCAGAATCAGAATCAGAATAAAGATTCAGAATCAGAATTAGCACCAGTATCAAAATTAGAGCTTGAATCCTTTTTATTGGATATATGGGCTCACCCATAAAGTACTGTAGCAGAGTAGCCTATGCAGTATAGACACTATAATAGACCATATACATCACCGAAGGTAGTAGGGCTAAGGCCTGGTTGGAACACTAATAATTAACTAATTAATAAATAACTAATTAATCCTATATTGTAAGAACCATGCCAGAGCGAAGCAGTGTGCTCTCAATGTTACCTCTCAGAGCTCAGTGATTGCAGGCCAGATACTGTAAATGTGGAGGTAATCGCCCATATCACTTTTCAATTCTATTCAGTATGTTAGGCTGCATACATGCTTGGAAAATACCAGTAAGCCTTCTTTTTTAAATTAAAAACAAAAACATATATGGACATGGTGCTGTAAGTGCACAGTTGGTAATGTAGTCTTTTCTGTGTAAACTTTGAATGTTAGAATTGGCTTGCCCTACTTCACTTGCATAACTTCAGTTATACTGTATGTAGTTCAAACAGCAAACTGTGACATGTACTGCAATATATGAGCACATGCTCATTAGAAATAGCATACTGCATCAAAAGCTTTCACATTGTCTCACTTTGTGCAAAGCATCTGAAACCTATCCATTGGCATTTGTTCACTCCGCCGTGGGCAGATACTTTCTGCTTCAACCAATCGCTGCTGTTTGGTCGTGACGTAGTGTATGTTACGCGGTGGAGCGCACCGTCTGAATTCAATGTTGTCGCTTCCAGCCCTCCCTCTGTTTGCTGCTTGAACACAACTCACAACTGTGAGGCTGTCCTAAATTACAATCCCCACCACATAACATTATATATATTTTGGCTGTGTGTTTGCTAACTTGGTGGTTGGCGGAAATGTTCATTTTTATCCGCCAGCTCACCTTAACATTAGCTCCCTCTCCCTTGCTTTTTAATTCCAGAGTTAGCAATCTCGTTGTTGTTTCTTTCCCAAACACATCAGCACTGAATAAAAGTGCTTGTGGTTGTTTTATTTCCATTTTAGCATGGTTCAGCAGAAAAACACTGGTGATAATTTTATGATATGGAAAAACACAATGATTTTGCTTCAATCTGTATCTGTATGAAGAGACACATGGTTCCGATAAAAGGTTGCATCAGTTTCATCAACTGAGCAGCAGGAATATAACTGAAAACCGATGCTATATGTTGCATTTAGGATTTCCTAACTGAGATAAGATAGGATTCCTAAATTTAGTTAGGACAGGACAATTGAGTTAGTTGTTCTGTAATGTCTTTTTTCCTAAATAAGATCCTAAACTACAGTTACCACAGTTACCAGACAGTTAAGATAGGATTATCAAGTTAGGAAGTTTCTGTAATACGGTCCCAGATCTGGACTAGATTCAGAGTGGTTCTGGGCCAAATCCAAACCAGGCCTGATATCAAAAATGGGTTCCAAATCCAATCCTCCTTATTGGTGCATTTAGTTAAACCACAGAAAAATTGTTGCCAGTTTTTTTTTCCCTCAGCGCCTCTGCAGCTGCCTCCTCAGACAGCAAAAGTTGCCCAGAGCTGCTGTTGGTTCATAGAGGAGGATCAGAGAGTTATCAGGCAACCTGTGTTGGAGCCTGAGACTCCCACCCCTGGATTATGCGCGGATGATGAGGATTGTCATTGTAATAATTGCAGTCTTGCACTTCGGCAGGAAAACAGAAACTAATTGCTTCCTCCATTTTCCCAGGGGGTTAGTTAGTGTACATAAAAGATGTGCTTTTTCATGAAGAGGGGAGAGAGAGAGAGAAGTTTTCTTTCCCACAAAGTGGAGACAGAAAGACAGGCAGCTAGAGAGAAAGAGAGGCAGGCTACAGAAAGAATAGGAACTAGGGGAGAGAAAGAGTTAAAGACAGAGTTAGAGCAAGGGAGAGAGTTAAAGAGAGCATGAGAGCGAGAGAGAGGGCATTGTTGTTCTATTTTGCCAATACTGTGATCAGTTGCGGCTCCTCCTCACTCTGCGTTTTCTCTTTCTGATTAGTGGCTAGCGGAGGGGACCTCACATTTCCCCCGGCCTTTGTTCTGGCTTAATTGGACAAATTCTTCCCCGGTCCATCTCCCTTTATCATCAAACCGCTCCAACACTTCCAGCCTCACAGGAGAGAGATTAGTTTACTTTGTCATCACTGCACACACATAAAATAAAATAATAATGAAAAACAAGTGTTCAAAGTGCTTGCCAATTAAATATGGTATTTTGTAAAACACCAAAAGCCTTGAATTAATCCAACAAATTGGAGTCTTGGAGGGAAGCCTAACAACCCACACACTACACTGTCTGCAGGGTCTTTAAGTTGCATACGGCAACGAGGCCGTCTTTAACGGTGTGATTAAGCATCCAGTACACAGACACCACTGTTGCTACAGCTCTACAACTCTCTTCTTTTTTTTGCAGTACAAGAGGACTCATTTAGAAATGGCCGAGAGGAGCGCTTGCATCCAAAGGAAAAAAGGAAAAGAAAAGAAGGTCTGCCCTGTGTTTGTGTATGTGTTTTTGTTAGTATGATAGCATTGAACAGAAATGTGTGTGTGTGTGTGTATGTGTGTTCAGAGGGTCTACTGGATGACTCACCAAAATAATTATTTTATTTTATTTAAAAGGGCAGTGTTTACTGTATATTCTTTTTTTTTAAGCTTGGCAGACCCATGTGGCATATAATGGCAATCTTTAGATATGCACATCAGACATGCATGGCTGAAACCCTATGTCCTCCCTAATCACAAGCCCTGAACCCTCAAAATATCACAGGAGTTCTGCCAGCAGAACTGTCATCTCTATCAGGTCCTGCTAGCATACAGGGAAGGACATCATGCCAGAAAGAGCTCTAGTGCCTTACTGCCAGACACTTCACCTTCTGGTGGGTGACTCTAATCTGTAGTGACTTACAGGGTGGTGGTGGTGGGGGCTTACTGTGCCTTGCTTCACTGCATTTTCAAACTCATGTGATGAACTGTGTGCAAGTTTGTGTACGTGTGTGTGTGTGTGTGTGTGTGTGTATGATGTGGTTGACACAAAAAACCCATAGTGGACAGATGTTCCATGTTCGTCTGCTCGCTCATTCGTTCGCTCACTCTTGTCACCACAAAGCCAAATGGATTAAGTGGGTGTTTGAACAATGAAAACATGCAGGCTCGTAGATGGATGACATGGTAAATATTTTATCAGGGCTATGTTTACTACCTACGGGGCTGACCTCAACATATCCGGGCATTAGTGGCAGAGAAGAGGAGGAGGAGGAGAGGAAAAAAGAGGAAGAAACAGGACAGGCTGGTGGAAGTAGTATGAGTAGTCAGAGATGAGAGGGAGAGATAGGACGGACACACACACACACACACACACACACACACACATATATATATATATATATATATATATATATATATATATATATATATATATATCCTATTATACTATTATACAACAGTTGGGTTTGGTTGAACTATTTACCAATTTCTGATTGGACGAGACACATTCTACACGGTGTCATAAGGAGTGAGGCTATCCCACCACATACCATGAAGGGTGGCTCATCACAGCCAATAATTACTCCACATTCAGCTTTGTGCCTGCAGCCAAACCATTCCCTTGAGGATATTCACAAACAACCTCACTCCCACTCATGTCATATTGCTTAAATATATATTTGCTGACTGACAATATTTTCATATAGAATATATAATTATATATATACACATTAATTCTCCATTGCCTATCCATACCGCAGCAAGAGAAGATAAGTGGAGAAGAATGCGAGGTCAGGAGCCTATTTTAAATCTTGCGTTAACTCTGTGTGTACAATGTGTTTATACACAGTCTACAGTCATGTATGCCATGTAGTTATATTGAGGCCCATGCACACCAGCAATGATAACTATAAAAACAGCTGTAGCTATAATGATATGAGTGCTCACAATGACAAGAAAAGTCTCTCCTCATGGTGATAACTGGGAATAAAATAATCAATGCATTTTGACTGGTCTGACTGTCAGCTTTCTATCATTCTAACCATACAACTATATGATATGGTTCTTGTTCTGCTATTGTTATAATGTTCAATTCAGATGTTTTGTTTGTCATATTAGCTTAAGCTTAACTGCCAAGATCATTATAGTTACTGTTCCCAGTGTATATAGACCTTTGGAGAGTAGATTTGTGGAGAGTGGTGCAGAAGACAGGAGTACTGTAGTCTAGTTTTGCCTTCCACCCAATCACAGTCAAGCAACCACGGGGAAATTCTCTACAGCCAATTACCTGCCAGAGGGATAATGCCAAGAGCCAATCACCAGCCAGAGGGAAGTACTGGAGTAATTCATTCAAGAGGAGCAACTGCAGTGATAGACGGAGCAATATGAGCGGAGGTGAGGTCCTATTCACACAGGCTTATAGTAAGCATGTACACATGCATCTACAAATGGGCTAGTAATCACCTCCACAAATGTGAGTGAGTGTGTGTGTGTGTGTGTGTGTGTGTGTGTGTGTGTGTGGGTGGGTGGGTGGGTGGGGGGGTTGAGGGAGAGAGAGATTGAATGTCATGCTGTCATCTGACTGTGAATGCATTGTGAATTTCTCCAACATTTCACATCTGCACACTGACAGCATGCCATCTCTACAAGTCATAAGTCATCTGCACAGAGATGTTGGTATGCATGTGTTTCTGTGTGTGTGGGTATCAGCTCTGTTCAGCTTTAGCAGGGGCATCTGTAAGTCATCTGCATCATTTGAGTCTGTGTGTGTGTGTGTGTGTGTGTGTGTGTGTGTGTGTGTGTGTGTGTGTGTGTGTGTATGCAAATCTCATCGGGGACAGAGGTATCTTCCAAGGGTCATCTACATGTAGGAATACCTGAATAGTACTGTGTCTTTGTGTGTGTGTGTGTGTGTGTGTGTGTGTGTGTGTTACTTGTGTATGCATGTGCATTCATAAAATGTAGTGGCTTATGTTTGCTTGTACATGTTTACCATGCACACATTGATCTGAATGTTATTTTCTCTTACAGTGAGAGAGATCATTTCAGTTTGTGTGTGTGTGTGTGTGTGTGTGTGTGTGTGTGTGTATAATTATTTTCACCAATAGATGCTTGCTTGCTCTCCCTCCCTCCTCAGTGGCCTTGTAAGCAGATGTGTGCCCTAGAAATGCCGCCTCTCTTTACCAGGGCATGGCAGCACCAGGGGAACACACCATTTCTGTGTCTCAGCAGCTAAACGTATCACTGGCCTGTCCAAACGTTATGACCAGCAACTCTCAAACTTCAAAACACCTGGCCCTAACTACTTTCTATAGCAACATAGCATCATTACCCACATTGTTACAGTTCTTTATAACATTGCATCATTAGTCACATTATTATTCACTGTTATTGTGTCTGAAATTGTCATTAGGTGATGTTAAATCAACAATCCATTATGCACAAGTCCAGATCTGTAGTCCTAAGACCTAAGTTGCATTATTACCCATAAACCTCCATACTTCCTGTCACATTCCTGACAGAGCATTATATTGCTGACAGCATTAAAACAGGCAAAACTAATACAGCTGGTTAAATCATCCTAGTTTTTTAAGGCTCCACACTAATTTTTTTCTAAAAAGTGACCCAGGGATATAGTTTGTTCAGTTCTCTACATGACACTACATCTATGGTGCATCTAAGTGCTATGTACTCTAAAAAGCACTGTGACAAAATAAAACAGTTTTCCATTCTCAAAATGTATATTTAATTATATACAAGATAAAATATTTGATCTGCATGACTTGCTCAAAGTTATTCGGTTGAGCATCCTCAAATGCCAAAACCAATTTTAAATATTGTAATGATTGAAACCGCTGAACATTATACAGCTGACTGCCTACATCTGTTTTTTTCTACACACAGAAACATTCCAAAACTTATATGAAGACACTAATTGAACTTTACCACTCAGTAATTTCAATTTCCAAAGAGATTTCCAGTTTTACATTTGTCTTGTACCTACCTCTGTCTGGGTTGTAGACTCCAGCTCTCTATTAAACAGGCCTATAAATCCATCCTGTCTGTCCATGCCTCGCTAAGTCACTGTCTCCTTCTTACCCTCCCCCCTTGTTATTTTCATTAATAGGTCCATTAGCACACTTTTAATTACTTGCTCCTTATCCGATCCTTCTGAGACAGAAAAAGACATAGACATAGAGAGAGAGAGAGAGAGAGAGAGGAAAGCACTGAGAGGGAGAGACAAGTTAAAGAGGAGAGAGGACTCAGACCATTGAATCTCTTGTTGATCTATCCTCTCTCTCTCTATTATCATCCTTTTTTCCCACCCCTCCTCTGTTCCTTTCCTTCCTCTCTCTCTCTGTTCATTGGTATTTTTCTGCTGACGAGGAGGCCCCTGGCACTGGAGCCAAGAACACCCCCCCCCCACACACATACACACACACCCTCGGCACGATCATCACAGGGGGCTGGTGCAATTAACGGAGGGAAAAGTGGAGGATCCAGAGGAGAAAGAAAAACAACAACGAGGCGAAGACGCTGATGGGTGGAAGAAGAGGAGGGGAAAAAAACGAGAAAAGAAAAAGCCTACAGTAATCAAACCACAGGAAGTCTCCATAGACTGAGGAAAAACTGCAGTCTTTCTTTTCCTGCCATCCCCTTCCTCTGTCTCTTGTTATCCCTGTTTCTCTCTTTCTTTCTTTCTCTTTTCTTTTCTGTCTTTTCTCTGTCAGCATTAACAACCCTCTATGGACCTTCTCTCCTCAATCAACCTTTGCTTTTATATTCAAATGTATATGTGAAATAATTATTTCCACCATGTTGTTCCATATTTAGGCTGCTAATCGTGCCTGTTGGGAGGTGACAGGATGCTGATGAGATTTTTGGGTGTTACTTTGGCGACAGCTGGGCTGAGGTTATTGTGGTGTGTGTGTGTGTGTTTTTATGTGTGTTTGTGTGCATGCACACTATTTTGGAGGTTATTTTGTAGTAAACCATATTTTGAAGCTGTGGTGGGTGGGGAGGTGAGTGGATACAAAGAGAACTCTGAAAGTGTGAATTCCACTGATGCCATTAAGAGAAAAAAATATGAATGAAGAGAGAAGAAAGATAACGTGAAGAAGGGAATGGGAAAGATGGAGGGAGAGAGAAGAGAGAGGAAGAGAGATAGAGGATAGAGTAGGGAAAAGAACTTAAGGAAGGAGGAATAGCAGACAGAGCTATGCTGGAGAAAAAAGAGGGAATAGAGAGAAAAGCTTTAATTCCCCCCTCAATGTGTGTGTGTGTGTGTGTGTGTGTGTGTGTGTGTGTGTGTGTGTGTGTGTGTATGTGTGTGTCTGATGCCTTTAGCTAATTAGGCTCTACCTGTCAGCAGGACTCTGCATATGAAATATTGGGAGGAATGTTGATTGAAATGTTATAAATGATGTGCATTTGTGTGTGTGTGTGTGTGTTTATATGTACTGCACTTAAAAGTAAGTGCACATATGCATTTTTTTTAATATCTGTGTGTCCCTTGTGAGCAATGGTGAAGTGCATGCATGCGTATGTTGAATATGCATGCATGTGTGTAAGTTTGTCTTGATGCATGCCCCTGTATGTGTTTCTCTCTCTCTCTCTCTGTTCAATATGCATGTGTGTGTCTGTGAGTGTGTATGTATATTGTATGTATGGTGCATGGTGGTGGTATGGTACACACACACACACACACACAGCTTACATATAATAATGTAGCAGAAGGTTGTGTCAGCAGAATTTCATGAAAACACTTTTTCAGTGATCCTGCAACTGTGATCAAAGACACTAACACACACACACACACACACACACACACACACATACACACACACACACACATCACCTCAGCTTTCCTCTCTCTTTTCCTTAATATACCTGCTCCTCCCTCTACCTCTCTCTCTTTATTTTCCCTCCCTCCCTCACACTCAGACACACACACACACACACACACCTCTGTCCCTGTGTCACACCTCTTCTGAGGTCAAATGCCCCCCATTCCCATCTCGTCAGCTTTAAATGGAGCGCCTACAATTTCTAACCGGGCCGCCAAGAGAGAGCAAGAGACTACTGTAAGCTTTGCTAGCATATTTTAGAGGGTCTGTCTCTGAAAACTTTCAACAAATATATTATTCATTTAGTGCTGAAAATGAAAATATCATTAATCACCACTAAAATTGTTAGAGGTGCTGGGTGACGTTTAGGGTAAAACAGAAATTAATGCCTATGTGCTGTGTAGTCCATACATCATTTGAAGTTAGCAAGCAAACCATATAGCACTGGGTCAGATCTCTCCTGTAATATCATGGACTACCATGTGGGGCCTCGGTATGGAACACAATATTAGTGAATGCAAAGACGTGTTCAAAACCAAACGTACTCCCTGAAAACATCATTTCAGCTTTAAGACAGGATGGGGAAGGGCTTTTCTATGTCACATAAACATTCTGCAGAAGTCAGGATAGCATGGGCTACCACACATGGCTGTGTTAAACACAATGTGTGCAAATACAAAAGTTGCCATTAAGGCATTTAGATTAACATCTAAATCATCAAAATAACATAAAATACTAAATTGTTCTATCTACATACTTTTATGAACAGTAAGCTAAGAGGTAAGCTAACAGCTCTCTTAGGCCTAACTGTAGCAAGGAGGTGTTTCTGCTAGTTGTGTAGACAGCTCTGTTAGCCAAGGCACTGCATTGGTAGATATACTAAATATGTTGTCCCACCCTACTCCCCCTTCCAATGCATTTAGTCTTTTAGTCTTATACAGGAAGATAGAGTGAGTGACCGTGTGTGTGTGTGTGTGTGTGTGTGTGTGTGTGTGTGTGTGTTTGTGTGGCGTGTATGTGTATAAGAGAGTGAGAGAGAGATGGAGGGAGAGAGAGAGAGAGAGAAATGGAGGAAGGGAGGGAAAGGGACATCTTAAACCCTTCATATAATGAAGTGATGCTATCTAGACCTTATGTTGCACAGTGGCAAGCTTTCTGTCAGCCACTTTAGCAAGGTCACTCACACACACACACACACACACACACACACACACACACACACACACACACACTTACCTCCAAATTTGATTTACGGAGAAGATTGCCAGTAATCTGATTTTTCTTATACTGCTTTGTTGGATTAAGACACTTTTGCTGTAGATGTTGTATTTTGTGTAATTGCATACATTTCATAAAGATTATGTTAGGGCATTTGAGATTATGTTAGGGCATATGTATGGTATATGTAATTATGTACATGAGGTGCTGGTTTGAATCTGTCAGTTGGATCATTGGTCAAACAACACTACCACTCTCTAATGTATGTCTTAAAAACCTTTTTAGTTAGTTTGCTTCTGTATGTGCCTCAGGGTTGTGTTGTTGTGTGTTTGTAAAATGAAATGCTTTAATGCTTTAATAAATATATGTCCAAAAAAAAAGACACTTCAATCCGAAGCGACTTACATTTATCAACTATCAATTAGTTCAGGGCCAGTCTCCCCTAAAGCAACAGTTAAGTGCACAATGAACTGGCAATCAAACCCACAATTTCCAGGCTACTAGCATGCATTCCACCCCTACGCTACCACTGCCACACATGTCGCATGCATTAAGTTGCACAGCAGAATGCCACTTCAGAAACAGCAATAGATACTAATAACACACACACACACACACACACACACACACACACACACAAACACACACACATAAAAAATAGTGTCCATCTGTGAGTAATTGAGATAGCTGGATGGGGCTGTGTTTGATGTTTTGGCCTTGTGTCTGATTTTAGAGCGCTATAGCAAAGAGGTAGACGTGAGTGGAGGATAAATGTTTTATTTTAGTACCCTACTTAAACCTCACGCTTCTCATACAATATTGAAGTACTGTGTGCACATACACGACAGGATTATTGATAAACAGCTTATGGGAGAAGAGTCCCCAAAACACTAATTATGCACATTCTTTATTCTGTCATATATGTAAATATGTGTGTGTGTGTGTGTGTGTGTGTGTGTGTGTGTGTGTGTGTGTGTGTGTGTGTGTGTGCGTGCGTGTGTGTGTGTGTGTGTGTATGTGTGTGTGTGTGTGAGGACATTGCAATGCATTTCTATATGTATGCATTTTTATGACTACATATGATTGCTTCTGTGAATGCATTCTATTTTTCCCTGCACAATGTTTTTTTCCTTAGGAATCAATGTGCATACTGATGTATATTACTGTGTGTGAATGGGTGTATTTGTGAGTTTATATGAGGAAGCAATGGACAACACACACATTTGTGTGTATGTCTGTGTGTGTGTGTGTGTGTGTGTGTGTCTGTGTGTGCTTTTGTGTCATAAAGGCACCTTGCTGACGGTCATGTCTACCTGGGTGTTGCAGCTGTGAGCGAGAGCAGGAGCTCAGGTGCGTAACGTGTCCTTCAGTTTACTAAGCCATCAATCTATCCTACTGACTGGGGCTGTGCCAAAATGCACAGTAACACACACACACACGCACAGACACACACACACACACACACACACACACAAACACACGTCTTTGACACACATACATACACACATGCACAAATGCATGCATTACACCCAGATTAAACTGACTAACTGTACAATGTCTACTAGAGTTTGTCCCAGTATGACACTCAAAGGTGGCTTCATCAGAGTTATACAATTCCTCAAAAACCTCCTTTATTCTAGCTCTCTCAATTATACTCTCTCTCTTCCTCTCACATAATGCACCAACACACACACACACACACAGAGAGAGAGAGAGAGAGACCCAGACATGCCATAAGCCAATGTATGGATGCTATAGTGAACCACATGTGCTTTCTATCTAACACTCTCTCTCTCTGTAACACACATGCAGCACAGACAATATGCATAACATGCATCTGCACTTAGGCTGGCAAAAGCATAGAGGTAGTCTGGAGGGACCACTGACTAACACACACACACACAGACACACACACACACACACACAGCCCACATGGGAACATACACTAACATGCTAGACAGACTTACACTCATTGCAGACGCGCTCAGGCTAGCATACCCTTCCACACATGTGTGACAGGATAAAAACACACTACAAAGCTCCTTGTACAGAAAGCCTGTGGACACACACACACACACACACACACACACACACACACACACACACACACATATACAGAAATACATTGATATGTGTGGGCTTAAAACATACACACACAGGCACACATGCACACAAAAGCAAATGGTCTGTGAATGTTTAATGCAGACATACCCTGAGAGGGAAAATGAACACACACACACACACACACACACACACACACACACACACACACACACACACACACCGTAAGGAGGCCCTTGTCCAGTGTGGTACAGCATGTCCCATCCCCTCTGCAGCATGAAGAAGTCTGCCTGCCTCATAGGAGGCCTGTGTGCTGCTCCACTGCACTGCAAGAGCACCACACACACCAGGCACCACCACAGCCAGTCAAGGTTACAGCCACAGGGAACACACACACACACACACACACATTAATACACAACACACACACACACACAAACTTGCAATAATGCAACTCAATCATATACACATACACACACACACACACACACACACGCACAAAGACATCAAAGAGGCAGGGTGGTGTGTCCCAATAGGGAAGATTTAAGATGCCCCTCTGGTTCACCCTGCAGGAGTGAGCTCACTTCCTGTCTAAGAGCATGGGTGCCGTGGCAGCAACAGCAGTGGCGGCGGCGGCCACGGAGACAGAGGATCATAAACCTTCGCCGCCTCGACAGCTGAGCTCACGGCCTCGCGTCCACCAGCGGCGCCGCTCAAACCCCTCGTAAATTTAACAGAGGAGATTCTCTCGCCCGACACCAGAGAGAAACAGGATACAGGATACAGAGGAAACTGATAACAGTCTCTCTCTCTCTTTCTCTGTCTCTCAGTCTCTTAATGTAAACTGACAATGGAAATTAGGTTTGGGGACTGTCATCTTATCCAACAATAGTAGAAAATGCATCTTGTAATGGAATAGAATTATCTTTATACTCATCCATTTGTTTGTTTTTGTTTATTTCTTTTTTGAGGTAGTAAACAATAATCACATAGTGACAGAGAACAGAAATCACAATAATCATACATGTTATGAGTATAAGGACATAATGGAATTCACAGGATGATATTTTACTGTGTGGATTGTAAGTGGATGAAAGGTATAAGATGATTGCTTTAAGTGGAGTAAAAGCTTTCTAGTTGTATCAGTTCCTCTGATTAGTATTGACAGCCATCATATTTACAAAGGGAATATTTGGTGTTTGAAGGTTCATGTGAGAGGGTGGAATTGTTTGATTACATCTTCTCCTGGCTGCCTCCGATCAGACGGAATACAAAAGAGGAACAGTGAGGCACTCAGAAATATTGCATTATTAGCACACAATCTCCCTGGATTCTCTAACACACTCTGTCACCTGACAAACACACACACACAGGCACAAACACACACAGTCAGGTTGATACAGACACATACAGGGAGACACACGCGCACGCACACACACACACTCACACAGATAGACATAAACACAGACAGTTACACACACAGGCAGGCAGACACACATACAAACACAGACAGGCAGAAACACACACACCCATCGCATGTGTTTTCACAGGCGTGCTTGAGGCTGCTGGAACTAGGTTTTCCCTTTAAGCAGTGCGAGATTGTGAGGCACGGCTTTTTAGGAGTCACAGACCATATGTTTGTGCTTGTCAGGCACGTTATTAAGCATGTAATTCCCCCCTAATACGTTCCCAGTGAGCTCTCGCCCCTCTCGTCGAGTGACTGGATTAAAAATGACATCCTTGACAAAATGTTTCAATTGATATGCACAGAATCACTTTCTGACAAAAAATGAGGCAGCAATATCCTCAGTGTATACAGGAGTGTGTGATTTGGTGCGCATGAGAGAGAGTCAAAATCTGTGTGTGTGTATATGTGTGTGTGTGTGTATGTGTGTGTATGTGTGAGTGTGTGTGTGTGTGTGTGTGTGTTTCTCAGTGAGAGAGAAATAGGGAGAGAGAAGAGAGGAGATGGAGTGAGATTTTGTGTGTGTGTGTGTATATATGTGTGTGTTTGTGTGTAAGCACTATTTGTCCCATTGCAGTAGTTTTTCCATTAATTAACGTAATGACATGCAAATAGAATGTATGGGGAAAGGAGCCAATCCATGACCATAGAAGAAAAAAAACTGTGAAAATCAAGAGAAAAGAGAAGCCAGCGATCCCCTCTTCTCAATGAGGCAAAACCTCAACAGCGGCACATCATCCAGTACAGTGAGTCTGCACACAAACCTACACTAATTCAATGGCCAGGACTTCTCAAACTCCACAGCGTCAATGAATATAGAAGTCTCTGCCAAATCCCGTACTGTGTCTAACACCTAAATCTGCCTAACATATTCTACAAAATGTCAATGCACGTCTCTCTCTCTCTCTCTCTCTCTCTCATTCATATATATATATATATATGAATATATATATATATATGCTTATGTCTTCCAAAAAATTCTCCTTAATCCTTAAGTCACTGATTGAACACAGAGACACACAGAGACAGCTGCCTTCAAATCTAAGGAGTTGCTTGCTGTAGCAGACATCAAAGCATCAGCTATGAAATGTATTAAGGATAGCTCTGCAAGAAAACAACAAACACAATCTTTCATTTATATATTACAGGGACACACCATTGCCAAGCAACCAACCAGTACATAATTGTGGACGTTCAAAGCATTGTACATTGCCCTCAAACTTCATCAATGATCAAGAGGGCAACACATAAAGAAACCACAAAATACCTACTGACTCTACAGACTACACACTCAGCGTCATGTCAATGCAGTCACTACACACTCAGCGTCATGTCAATGCAGTCACTACACACTCAGCGTCATGTCAATGCCATGCAACAGAAACACTCATGAGGTTGCCATTTGCTTTTAATGAAGAATATTTTCAAGCTAAAAGTTGATTGCTGTTGTGCTCTAAGAATGGAACATTTAGATATTTGAAGTCGTTAACATGTTAGGAGACACAAACTGACAAAAGCTCTGGCATGTTCTGTGCCGTGTTTCTCATTTTCTCTAGAGAGTTCTGTGAGCCATGTATAAGAGGGTACCTCTATGTTTATACATGGTGAGTTGTGAAGCCAGTACAGTTTGTCAGGGACAATTCAGATGCAAATTAGCTTGACAGCTAACAGGGCTACAGAAGAATTTCCTGCATTCAGTAAGCATTTTCTTAAAGGAATCTAAAGAAGAATACGTGTCTGGAATTATTTTTAGTTTCGTCAGCATCTCAATCAAACATCTGCTTGCCAACACCATTTACTACTATACAACAGTCATTTTATTTGCTCTGGGATTAGATCAATTTCTTCTTTCTCTCTGTCTCTCCATTTCTCTCTCTCTCTTTTTCTCTCTCTCTCTCTGTCTCTCTCTCCTTTCCCACATTTATTATTCTCCCTATACTTATGTATCTACCTTTATCACACAACCACCCACCTACACACACGCGCACACACACACCTACACACACCCACCTACACACACACGCACACACACACCTACACACACACGCACACACACACCTACACACACATGCACACACACACCTACACACACACACACACACCCACCTACACACACACGCACACACACACCTACACACACACGCACACACACATCTACACACACACGCACACACACACCTACACACACACGCACACACACACCTACACACACACGCACACACACACCTACACACACACGCACACACACACCTACGCACACACACATGCCTCTGCATACACTGACAGAACCATCATAATTTGGCTCTGCTCTTTTACAATTATTTTCCATTTCTGCCATTGAATAACAGTGTGTGTGTGTGTGTCTGTGTGTGGTCCGAATCTGTATGTGGGGGGAGCAGGGTAGAGTGAGAGAAACAGAAAGTGTATGTGTGTATGTGAGAGAGAGAGAAATCAGGTGAGAGAGGAGAGGAGATGAGGTGAGATTCTCTCTCTGTGTGTGTGTGTGTGTGTGTGTGTGTGTGTGCATGTCAGACAGAAAGTGTGTGTGTGCACCAACTGAGCGCTGAGGCTTGTGTTGGCGTGACATCTTTATCCATCACACAGAGATGAGCTTGATTAGACGTGAAGACTCACTTACTCTGAGCAACTAACATGGTGCAATTGAGGACAAGAGAAAACAAAACACACACACTCACAGACACTCATTCAAACACACACACACACACACACACACACAGTGTACCTGAGGACAGAGAGTAGCTCCAAAACATTCTGTGCCAAGGCCACCTCAACAACTGAACAACCCTGGCAGTATCCAAAACATGGATACAATGTGAGAAAGACAGCCATGCAGACACACTCAGAGCAGGACCAAGTATGGCAAGGGTCTGTTCTGCCTTAGCACAGCACAGCAGCCAACTCTTTGGCCAATGGGAGAAATGAGCACATACACTCACGCTCAGAATGGAATACACAGTATTGGTTTTCACTGTAGTGGCAACAATGTGATGAACTGACACACACATACAGATACACACAATATTATATTTCCTCAGTTTACAATGTGGCAGGAATATGCATATGTAAACAACACAACACAACACACACACACACACACACACAAATACATTACAATATAGCATTGTATCAAAGCATTATAACAGAAACCTATAGAATTCGGAGATGTCACATGAATGTGTGTGTATGGAGGGAGATAGACAAAGAGAGAGTAAAGAAAGGGAGGAAGACAGAAAGAAAGAAAGAAAGAAAGAAAGAAAGAAAATTGCCTGTGTAGCAGTATTAGTGATATGAGGTGTTGTGTGTGTTGTTAATGTGTGTAGAGAGAGGGTTCAAATGGACTGTATCCTAATAGCGTGCAATAAGCTGGGCTTTAGAGGGCTTTTACTTAATCTGACTATGGGAATGTGTGCGTGTATAGGGGTTAGTGTGTGCGAGTGTCCTCCAAACGACGGGCACCCCATCAACCCTGTGTGTGTGTGTGTGTGTGTGTGTTTGTGTTTGCGTGTGTTCAAGAGTCAGCCTTTGGGATATTAAAGGCATGGAATGTTATTCTCATGTGATAGCTTGCCTGATTGTTCTCCCTGTCTCACACCATCTCTATCATGCACACACAAACACACACACACACACACACACACACACACACACACACACACACAAACACAGTCTTAGACTAAGCCTATCCATACCTATCTACCTCCAAACCACAATCTTCCAGTAAGCACATCTCCTGTTAGCACACACACACGCAGGCCCACACACACACACGCAAGCACACACATACATACACACAAACACAAACAAACACACACACACAAACACATACCACATAAGAGCAAGCATATTTATACAGTATTCTGTCTCCATACCACAGCCAAGCTGATCACACACACTCACACACTCGCTGGCTTAGTTCCCCAGCAGGTGTGAGCCCCCATGGGAGCTGTGTGTGTGTGTGTGTGTGTGTGTGTCTGTGTGTGTGTCTGTGTGTGTGGGGGGGGGGAGTGAGAGATGAGGTAGTGACAAGAGCTTATGAGAACAGTGCAGCGTCGCCAGGGACACACTGACCAGGCAGATCACGCTCAGCATGCATGGCTTAGCGGTGTGTGTGTGTGTGTGTGTGTTTGTGCGGGTGGGAGCATTTTTGGATATGCCTCCAACTGAGGTTGCATTTGGGAGGTGACTGAACAGGAGAAACTGCTAGAGATTGTGTGTGTGTGTGTGTGTGTGTGTGTGTGTGTGTGTGTGTGTGTGTGGTTTGTGTGACTCCTGGACAGTCTTTGCATGTTTTCCATATCTTCACTTTGACACTTTTTTGTTTCTACTGGGGTTTGACATCAAAGGCCACACACACCAAGACACACACACGCACATTTGCTTGTTAGCTGACTTTCAGTGGCAGCTGTCTACTAAAGTCCATGTGATAAAGTTATTATCTGTTCTCTTTCCACCATCGTGAAAATTGTAGCTTTCAACAGACCTGCGTCAAACTGACTAGGATCACTCCTGCACACATCACATCTCTACTGTGGTGGAGAACTAGCTGACTAGCTGTAACATATAAGCCAATGCGTCATTTTGAATGTTAAGTCTATTGCATTTATGCAAACTAGCTTTAGCATCATAGTCACACATTATTTTGGGTGTCATGTTTATTGCATTTAAGCTAACTAGCATTAGCATATTAGCCATGCTTTATTTTGGATGTCATGTCTATTGCATTTAAGCTAATTAGCTTTAGCATAATAGCCACATCTCATGTGTCACACATCAGTGTCTGGTAATTGTCATGACAGTTCACAAAATGTTTGCCATAAGAGCTGAATGTAACTTGTTATTAAGATGTCATAGTGCTACCCATGCATGATAATTAGCCTACTGGCAAGCACACATACTGTAGAGCTAGCCTATCGACAGCATGTAAACCTGCCATAATTACATTTACATTTAGCAGATGCTTTTATCCAAAGGGCCAGTCTCCCTTAGAGCAACTTAGGGTTAAGTGCCTTGCTCAAGGGCACAACGGTGGCAGCCAGGATTTGAACCCACAATTACATGGCTATACGAATTCTATGGGACCTGATTGATCTCATTGGTGGTTACTACAACTGAACCTGTTGTCAAGCCTGCCTGGTGTTGGGTTACCTGTGTCAAAGTCTCCTGTCATAGCGTCACAGGTACTTGCTTCTAAGTTACCTCCTTCAGTTACCTGCATGGAACATGCCCGCAGTAATGTCACCCGTGTTCCTGAATTACACTGCTACACAGCTATCTCCTGTAGATGCTGGAATGACAGCCAGCATGACCTAGTTTAGGGTTTACTGGTATGGAGGCACTGGCTATAGGGTCTCAGCAGTAAAGCATCCTCACACCGAGTGACCTCAAGCAGGCAAGCAGGGGAAACGTGAAGTAAAACTGCCACTTGACCGAAAAACACGGAGCCATCCTAGACAACCTATACACCCAAACACCACACAAAAGAATGACCTGAAGCAAGTCCAAATGTGTACAGATAGGCTATACAGACATGAACGAATACACACATGCACACACACATCCTCACACACATCCCCATACTATTTCACACATGAGGACACACACGCAAAATGTGCATGTAAGTCATTGGAGAACACATCACACACACACACACACACACACACACACACATACACACAGTCATAGGAGTACACCGAAGCAAACACATTGTCCTATGAGAGGCATTTGAGTACACAGATGCAGACACACACACACACACACACACACACGTGCACACACACACAATGGCAGGGTCACTTGTAATGCAGCATGGGTATCCTCCCTGCATAATGCAATCTGTAAACCGATCTGTAACCTGCACAGACGTTCCTAATTCTCCAAGGCAAAAGTGGCGTGTGTGTGTGTGTGTGTTTGTGTGTGTGCGTGTGTGAGCGTGTGTGCCTACACAAACACTTGCAGGCATGCACATGCATTTACTGACAAATCTCTATGTATCTTTTAATCTATTTACACTTCTACGTTATGCACATTAATTTCTGTTTATATGTCTTTGCATGTGCATTTGTTGTGTTTGTGTGTATGTATGTCCTGTGTGTGTGTGTGTGTGTGTGTGTCTGCCTCGTGTTCCCTCATAGCTTTGGCTGACCTTTATGGAGGTCATCTGGGGACTAGAGGGACTGTCCAGCAACCCTCCCACTCCACCCCCTCAAAACTCATTCCTGTCGAGGTTTGACTAACCACAACACCCTTTACCATCTATCCATCTATCTATCCATCCATCCACCCAACCATTCATCCCTCCTTCCATTCATCTAGCACTTTTCCATCTCTAACACACATGCACATACACACACACACACATGCACACATACACACACGCACACACACACACACACACACACACACACACTCATACACATAACATTCAGTTCCAAGGCTTTATGCTGGTGATGAATAGGTGACTGGAAAAGAGGCGCAAATCAATAAATCTGGTACCTCAGTGTGCTGTTTTGACCCCTGAGGGTTCCCGTAGGGAACAGCCCCTCCTCAGAGTTTTTGACTCATTCATCACCTCAGTGACAGAGGCTGTGCCAGGCCTATGTGAGGGGTGTTTTGTCTGTGACATTGGTCATGTGGTCAGAGAAAGAATTGCAAAATGTAGTTCTTTTATGTGGTTCCATGCATATTCATGGCTCTTGTGCTGACACCTTGGGAAAGTTTTGACCAGGACTCCATTAGACCAGCTTGTTTTCAGTAGCCATTTGCACAGGGGGGGAAATGTCATTTGTCAAATGAAACCTGAATTTACCTGTTCTACTTTCAAAACTTACTTTTGGTTGCTGGGCAAAAGTGGATGCATTTAACCCTCTGGAGGGTTAAACCAATATACATATTTGTTCCTACAGTCCTAGAGCTTGGAGAGAAGAACCCAGACACTGACAAGTGCTGATGGTCCTGACAGTAAGTCATGGCCTTTAGCCAACACCCTTCTCCTGGAACTGGCCTTAAAAAGGCAATTCAACATTGTGAATCTTCCATGTATAAAAACATTTTAAAAATATATAAAATATAACTTGGAAGCGTATCTCACTCATTTAGTTTTTATTTGTCCTTTATTTAACCAGAAAGATCCTATTAAAATATAGTATGTCTCTGAAGCCAGGGAATCCTCATGAGACAAATCCTGATTTTCAAATAGCGTACATCAGGGGATCTCACACATCAGATGGCTTCCTGTCCTCTCGGCCAGAGGCCTAACATTACACGGCTATCTATGCTGTTATCATAACCTCTCATCATTATGACAGAGAGGGGATTCGAGCCTCGGGGCTGAGCTGATGACCTCCAGCTGTGCTTTCACCAGCTGACTCCAGACCAGCTGTGGCCTTGCCGCCGTGGGAGATTGATTGACGACTCCTCAAAAGCCTCAGAAGCTCTCCACAATACAAAACGCAAAGTACCTTGAGTAAACTATAGTGTGTATATATACATATATAAAATTACATGGCTACCTATTGAAGATATCAATAACATTATCAATAACATTATCATTTATCATTGGTTTCGTAGTAAATTTACTACAAGTAAAGTAGTCTGTTAACTTACAAATCAGCTGATTCTTATGGCAACTTACTGTTTCTCTTTCTTTAACAGCGGCCTGTTATACTTAGCAATGAGCCGCTATTTAGAAATATCAGACCGTCGAGCATTGGGAATTCCCACTGAAGGGAATGGAGCATCCTACTGCATTATAAAGAGCCATGTTATATATATATATATATATATATATGTACACACTTGAAGAAGACACTAGAAAATTAAACTGAAATTGAAATGATGTGCTTCATTCAGTTAGCATTGCAACAGACCAGTTTGCTATTCGGTCTGTTGTTGTTGACCTTAAACAACAGGGCTATGGGTTAAAAAGCTACAGAAACACTTTTCCTCTTATATAGCCCATCCACTTAGCAGTTAGCAACTTAGTTGGTTGGCAATGGGGAATTGCATTGCAACCAACAACGTAACTAACTTAGTTAGCAACTATGGTTTTGGGAAACTCACCGAAGGCTGATGTTTAAATACAAAGGCAAGCTCTCCTAATGCAATCCTGGAGCATGTAAGAGTTGAAGCAAGCAAGAGTCGAGTCAACAATTATGATGATGATCATGATCCTTTTCCATTTACCTTTACTTTATTACAGTCACGTCTACAAAATGGCTGACAATCTTCTGTCAAATGCGTATGTCAAACCCAGCCAATAAAAATCCTATTGGACAAATCATTAAAAACACCCTTAACATAATACATGTCATGCAAAACATGTGACTTTTTTATTTCCTTGTCTGTACAGGTTATTTTATTTTCTCATCTTGCAGAAAGATGTAGTGGTTATATGCTGTCTCAAAAGTAAAACAATTGGCAGCAGTCTGTTGTCTGTCAGTTGTCTGCAATGACAGTGCTTACATGTATTCAGTGGCCAGTTTACTGAGTTCCTAAACAGCATCTGCAGTTACCTCTGAAATATCAGTCACCTGTTCTTTATGATCTTATTTCAAACATTGTTAATGCAAAATGCATAAACCCTCTACTTCTTTCCACTCCACAGCATTGAATTGCATTGCACTGCTATGCACTCAGTCTTGTATATAAACACAACTGTGTTGCAATGACCTCTAAAAGTCCAGCGTCAGCATCTTGCAGGAATCGTTAATTGTCAGCGAGTGTTAGCGTGTGCTAATTCCTGTGTTTTTTATGATTGGTACTCTCTGCTACCCAAGAATTATTTGGTCTCATTAAATGTGTTGTGTGTCTATTTGTGTACCATAGTAAAGAGATCACACACACACACATTGTTATTTTGTTCTAGGTAACAGTTAAATTTAGTGTGGAAGATTTGATTGTATTTCACACACGCAGCCTGGCAATAAACTGCTAATGGGGAGCATGAACCATGGGCAATGGATTCAGGGCAAATGTGTGTGTTTGCATGTTTGTGTGTGTGTGGTTAAGCAGAGTGCATGCATGTGTATTCATACACTTGCATTGGATGTTCAATTTACTGCATCTGTTAATATGAACACACACACAAAAATAGGGGGGTGTGTGCATGTTAAGAGTGTGTTCATGTGTGTAAATGTCCTCTGCTTGGATGGGTACGTGTGAGTGTGTGTGTGCGCACATCTCGTGTCCAAGCGCAAGGTGTGTCACTCTGAGTTCATTCAAGTAATGAAGTAATGAAAGAGGCTATGGAAATGAACCCAATCACCTGATACACACACACACACACACACACACACACACACTCATAGAGTGAGCGAGTGGGTGGGACAGGCAAGTAGTCCAGTGATCTGCAGAGAAACAAAAGGCTGTGGTGCGGTGGCTCATTCCTTGTGACAGCAGCCTGTGAGCAAAGGCCCAGTCCATTATCCTGCTGTATAGTGCTGTATAGGCCACACAATGGACTTCCCCTCTTCCACTGTCAGCCACAGACTAACTGCCCGCCTGCTCTACTCCAGGCATGGGGACACACACACCAACAGACAGACAGAGAGATGGAGAGAGGGAGGGGGAGAGAGAGGGAGGGAGAGACACAGACAAAAGGAGAGAGAGAGGAGGGAAATAGGAAAATGGATATGGAAAGATGGAGGAAAAGGAGGAACGAAGATAAAGAAAAAGAGGGAGAGATGAAGAGGGAGGGCCGGAGAGAGGGAGAAAGCAAGGAAGGAAGGGAGAGAGAGAGATGGAAATGGGAAATGGAAAGAGGAAGAGTGGAAGAATGGGAGGGAAAGGGAGAGAGGGAAGAAAAGACAGACAGAGAGTATGTGTGAGTGAAGAGAGAGAGAGAGAGAGTGTGTACAAGAGAGAGAGAGAAAGAGAGTGTGAGAGAGCAGAGAGAAAGAGAGAGAGAGTGAGTGAGAGCAGAGAGAGAGAGTGAGAGAGCAGAGAGAAAGAGAGAGAGAGTGAGAGAGCAGAGAGAGAGAGAGTGAGAGAGCAGATGTCCTTCAGAAGATAAGATGGTCTGAGACGGGCTGTGGAGCTGTGCAAGCAGGCTTGGCGTTCCCTTGAAACAGGCCAGTGGAGCTCACTCACTCACTCTCTCTCTCTCTCGCTCTCACACATACACACACACACGCGCAAAGCAAAAAACAAAAATGAACACACTCACACATCAACTTACACCCATGCACAGACATGCCATCACAAATTTTCTCTCCCACAGATTTACACAGGCAGACAAAAGCACACATACCCTCTCTCATACACACACGCACATACACACACACACACACACACACACACACACACACACACACACACACAATGGCAGGCACCCCCCACAAACACACAAACAGTAAATCCAGCATTGATGGCCAGTGAAAAAACTCCAGCAGGATGTTATTGATGAGACTGAGAGCATTAAGAGCATCCCTCTCTAACTCACTAAATCCCAGCTGACAAACAATGTCACACACACACACTTGTGTGTGTGTGTGTGAATGAAGCTGGCTGTGGTTGGTGGTTGGATTGCTGTGTATGTACACTTATCATTACACAAACACATAAAT
>JAIFZK010000136.1:3960000-3967500 GCA_027481765.1 Tenualosa thibaudeaui | reverse complement strand
TGGGTGGAGTCCACAAGTGCCAATGAAGTTGGGACGAGTCCTATTATTATTTGTATTGGAGTCAGAAGAGCCAGTAGACCTTTGGTAGTTGTAGTTTTTTCTTGTTGTTGTTAGTGTTTGCAGTCAATCGTGTTTCAAGCCTCAGAGTTTCAAGTATTGCTCCGATTGCTGACGTTCCCTCTCCAGACACAGTGACAGAATCTGTGGGCAGTCATGCTTCTGGCAGAACAGATCTAACAAACAAGGAAGAGGAAAGCACCATCCTGCACCTCGACCTCCCCCTCCAGTGTCTGTGGGATCTCCCCGTTTCTTGGCTCTGTCCGTGCTCCCCTCTTCCCTAGCTGGAGCTGTTTGAAAGAGACAGACAGAGAAAGAGAGAGAGAGAGAGAGGGGGGAAGAGAGAGTTGCTCTGTGGAACGATCAAGCCAGTCGTAAATGGTTGTTAACAGTGTCCAGCTACAGGATAGTTGTCAAGGCAGCTGTCCAGATCCGATTACATCAAATGGATGACAGCCGAGATTGGAAAAAAAATAAATAAATAAAACACATGCACCCGTCAGGTCGCAGCAAGGATGCCGCTGTCACGTGTACTTCACAAACACACGCGGATCCACGTCGCATCAAACATAGCCATGCTCCAACGTCCGAGAACGAGGCACAAGAGAAATATACGAAAAAGAAGATGGATGGAGAGATGGATGGATGACAGTCAACGAAGAGAGAAACACACACCAGTTTTGGGCTGTTGGGTCCGTTCGTCTGTCCAGAAGACACACACGCACGCACCAGCCCGTCCCAAACGGATGAGCACAGGAAGAGGTCTGTCTTATTCACCTCACCCCAAACTTTCTATCCATTGGAGGGAATGACTTTCCAAGGACAAGAAATAAACGCAGAAAAACAAACCAAACCAACAAACCAAAAATAATGAAACCAAACAATCAAAGCCCGAGGTAGCTGACCTGGGACCTGTCGTCCGGAACTAGGGATAAGGACGGAAGACGGAGGGATGGAGGAGGAGGAGAGGTGGATGGTGAAGAGAGATTGATGAGGAAGAGGAGCACGAGTTCTTGGCCATCCAGCTGCGTGCCTGTCTTTGGCTTGGCACTCTGTCCCTTTGCTTGGCCAGCCTCGCCGTCCCGCTCCTGCCCCGGTTCCGTCCGCTCCACGAGACACCGTCGGTAAATTCCAGCGACCCGGGTGTGACGGAGGTGACATTCATGGAACAGGGAGAGAGGGAGCGAGAGAGCGAATGACAGAATGACACAGGCTGGAGAGACACATAGAGAGAAAGAGAGAGAGGGCAAAAAAGAAAAAGAAACGGAAAGAGAGAGACACACAGAGACACAGAGAGCGAGGAAGAGAAAAGGTGCTGTGAAAACTGACAGAGAGGAAATGAAAGAGGGGAAAAAAGCTTCTTCCCTCGGCCCCCGCCTCCTCTTCTCTCCTCCTCCTCCTCCTCCCCTTCCTGTCTTGATCTTGCCAGCAGGTAAGAACTCTCTCTCTCTTCCTCTCTCTCTCTCTCTCTCTTCTTCTCTCTCTCTCTCTCCGTCTTGCTTTTGCTCAGGCGATGCTTCAGCACTCACACAAACCCCCTCTTTTCCTCTTCGCCTTTCATTTCCTCCTTTTCTCTTCTCTTCTCTTCTCTTCTCTCTTCCTTCACTTCACAGAGCCACAAGCGCCAGTGTCCTTCACGCGGAAGAGCGATGAGACGGAGAACGGGGAGCCAGAGAGAGCGTGAAACAGAGACCGCGTGAGAGAGAGAGAGAGAGAGAAAGAGGGAGAAAAAGATGAATGGAAGGGTGTGTGAGGAGGGGGAAAAAGGGGGGGTATCGAGGGAGCGAAAGACAAGAAGGCAGAAGAAGGTGACGGTGCTGTGGACAGCCTGACGGACAAATGGGTAGACAGCTGGACAAACTGACGAATGGAGAGAGATGATGTGGCTGTCCCTCTGTGTGTGTGAGTGGATGGTACTTCAGAGCCATATGCCTTTGGTCCCTCCTAAAGAGCCTGAGAGAGAGGGAGAGACAGGAGGGGAGGAGGGGTGGGGAGCGAGGGGAGCATAGAGCCCGTCTGAGGGGGGACGTCCTCTGGGTAGCCTGTTCCAATTTCACCCCTATTCCCTTTCAAAACACCGATACCAGCTTCTTACTCATCCAGCAGTCGAGTGTGTGTGTGTGTGTGTTTGTGTGTATGCGTGTCTGCCTGCATGCTTATGTGAGTGAGAGCATGTGTGTGAGTGCATGTGTGTGTGTGTATGTCGCTTTCCCTTCACTCCACCTCTTTTTTTCCTACCAGCGTGCAAGCATTTGTGTGTGAGAGGGAGAGAGAGACAGAGAGGGCACAAGTGTGTGTGTACGGTGTGGAGCTTGTGTGCACTTGTGTGTGTGTGTGTGTGTGACACTCGTGTGTGTGATAGAGCATGTGAATGACTCCCTCCTCCCTCCCTCTTTTTCTCTCTCCCTCCCTCTCTCTACTCCACTCTACCCTGCTCTGCTCAGAGAGCATTACTGAGCAACATGCTTCCTCTCTTTCTCTCTCTCTCTAATTCCCCTTCTCTCCTCCCTCTCTTTTTTCTCCTCCATCTCTGTCACCCAGATCCCTCCTTCTTTCTTTATCAGTCAAAATCCCTCCTTCATTCACTCACAGCTTTTTCATTCTTCTTACCACTCTCCCCCTCTCTCTCCCTCTCTCTCCCAACTATCTCTGTCAACATCCACAGCACACCTCCCATCTTTCTCTCTCCCTCTTTCTCTCTCTACCTCTGTGTATTTCTCTCCGTTAAAAAATTAAACCCTGCCGATGCTGTCTTAAAGTGACAGACAAGCAGCTTGTCACTGACTACCCAACACACACACATGCCCGCAGGCACATACAGACACACGCACGCACGCACCCCCACACACACACACAATCAAATGGCGTGACAGATTTGCTCTCCAGCACACAAGCACTAGTGTCAGGGGACCCATACGCCCCGACCGCAGCCCATAAATACCAAAGTGAATTTTGAGGGATTTTTCACCCCATTAACTAAAACACTGCTGTCCACTTTTATGTGCTATCTGACTCCAGAAAATACCTCTGGGAAGTGGGGAAGGCTCGTCTCTAATACATTATATCATGCCAAGGGTATACCATCCAAGGGAATGTAAAAAAAAGACACATTGTTCGTGTCAAATGTGACATTTTCTCCTAGACAGAGTCAAATGTACCCCTTCATTTGTGCTGATGAGAAAACCAACCTAGTAACTGCTAACAGTAACAATGAAAACCAATGAAATCCTCTGTCACAAGACAGTGACCATTAATAAATTAATAAACAACTGAGTGCCTGATGGGACACAATGTGCTTGTAAGGACACTGCACATATCCAGCACAATTAATTATTAACTACGTAGTTTCATCATTATTACATAGTATGGAAGAGTTATAAATTGTTAATAACATATTTGTAAAGGTAGAAAAAGAATACACATGGTCCAAATGTGATGTGTTGAACAGACACGTGCTGCATTAGCACTGACCACTGGACTTCCTCTTCTCTCAGTCTGAACACAGGAGTGCAGCAGCAGCACTGACAAACAAGGAGACACAACACACATTCTGTAGCCTCAGTTGGTTTGGGAATTATGTAAGGAAGGACAAATAGAAATGGATAGATGCAGATGGAGAGAGAGAGAGAGCTCTGAAGGACAAACACAGGGGTGAAAATGACATTTCTTGAGGTGATAATTACGACAAGGGTAATCAAGCTTGGCATGTGTGTTTGTGCGTTCTGACATGAACATAGCATGCAGAAGTCAGATGTATTTATTCTCAAGCCACTGAGAGCCCCTGAGGTAACACATGCCTGTGTTCATCTCACTTCTTACCCTCTACCTACAGACAGCCTACACACACACACACACACACAAACACACACTCTCACACACACATATACGCAATGCACAATCTACACACATACAGCACAACAGACACAGACACAAATGCCACATCCACACCTACACATGCTAACCCAGCAACACATTATGACCTACTCTCTTTTTCCCCTCCTCTTCTTTCCATTTCTGTTCTTTCTGTCTCTCTATTTCTACTCGCCATTCTCCTTTCATCTCTTTATCTGTTGTTTTTTTCCTGCCTGCTGCAGTAAAGGTGAGAGTGTGTTTGGCTTTTAGTCTCCTCACCCTGGCCATGTTATGTAATCCTTGTCCCCCACGTCTGTTACCATTTGCAAAGCCACAACCCTAATGACTTTGTTTTAGCAGTAATTATTCTAATCTGTTTTTAACATGTCAACCTTAGGCGACCTTGGGTGGGTCATGTGACGAATGGTGTGGTCAGCAGAGCATGTTGACAGATGAGGACAGTGTGGCGTGGCATGATGAAGATGAATGGCCAATGGCAAACATCTGGAGATCAATTGCCCCCGATCGATTTTAATTGGGTTATTTGACGCAGGCCACGTACAAATAGTATTATAACAGCAACTCTTCTGGGTGAAAGACACCCAAGTGAGTGAGTGTGTGTGTGTGTGTGTGTGTGTGTGTGTGTGTGTGTGTGTGTGTGAGTCTGTGTATGTGTGTTAGTTAGTGTGTGTGTGTTTGTGTGTGTGTTTGGGAGGGGGGGGGGGGGGTCAAAAAGCACTGATCTAAGCCACCTTCTATTATACTCATATCATCAACACACATTTGAGTTGTTACAAATTGACAGTTTACCTTGTCTTTCAAATTCTCAGAAACAGGGTGTAACCACTCAACCTGTCATGCCATTTAATTCACCTCTGCATTTTCCAGTGTTATGGCCTTAGACAAAGCTTACGAGACAAAGCTCAATCCTCTGTTATCACTCAATTTCTTGTGTTTGTGCTCCCTGTTTTCACAGTGGGTCTTGTGGGCCGTAGTAGTTTCCTTTCTGATTCAAGCCCAAGCATTAGCTTCCCTTTACTGCTAATGCAATCTTGCTTTTAGATAGTTTACGCTCATCTGCTGTTAGCAGTGTATGCTAGCTATAAAATTTAAACTCAGTGTTTGTTTGTTTTTTTTTGGCATTTTTTAGCCTCGCCGACAAAAGGCCAATTCTCATATCTCAGCTTGTGGTCACTTTCAATTTCCTAGGGGCAAAACCAATAGTAAAATTAAACTTCATTCCATCACCCAGTCTCTTTGGAAGTATAGCAGACACATATTTACCTCCGCCAAGGAGGTTATGTTTTCGCCAGCGTTTGTCTGTCTGTTTGTCTGTCTGTCTGTTTGTCTGTGAGCAAGATAACTTGAAAACTACTGCATGGATTTGGATGACATTTTCGGGCAATGTGGGTATTAGGCTAAGGAACAGATGATTACATTTTAGTGGTGATCCAGAACACCGTCTGGAATTTGTTTTGGGTCAGTGACCTTATATTGCCTTGGCAGAGGTCTACGCTGTTTCCTCCATTCCAAAGACATTACAAGTCTTGTAACCTCACCTTACTCCTGTGCCTGTCATCATATAAAGCCCACCCCTGCTGTATCACTGGTTGTGATCTGCTGGGCATAATCCAACACATAAGCACTCGTCTGGTTTCACCCACACTCACTTATTGTTTTTAAACGAATAAAGAAGCAAACACTTATAGAACCCCTCACTCAATGGTCTCCCAAGAGACCTACCCCTTCCACACACAATAACTGACTTGGCAAGTTGACTGACAGGTGTATTATTGTCTTGATTGGTTGGCTACCTTCTTGTCCTGATGTGATTGGATGCTGCAGGAGTAGTCATTATTTTCCCCCATTTTGTCCCCCCAGAGTTGTTTCAAACACCACATTGTTAGTCTCTGATCAAGTACAAGTTTGACAGCCTTTTGTGAGTTGTAGGTGTTAGTATTTAGAAATAAATGCCTCTTCACAGAGTTTTGGAGTCAACTAAAGGTTTAACACTTTGCTGATGAAAAAAAGGCCTTTGTAAAGCAGCATAGGTTCCTTCAGCTGTTAAAGGCTGATTGCCAAAAAACTTTCAACAAACAATACCCTAGAATAGATAGATAGATAGATAGATAGATAGATAGATAGATAGATAGATAGATAGATAGATAGATAGATAGATAGATAGATAGATAGATAGATAGATAGATAGATAGATAGATAGATAGATAGATAGATAGATAGATAGAATTAATTTCATATATACACACACATCAGTTCCAATGTGCTAATAGCTACTTTCTATACACAATTATTCTATTACAGAACCCCAGCTAAAGAACACTATATTCTGTTCTGGTTCTTCCCTTAAAAAGCCTCATAAGAAGTTATTCTCTGATTTAATCTTACTCTATAGATTCACAGTTCAAGAAACAATGATTCCCTCTCAAAGGAGAAAAAAATCTCACCTGACCAACCACCTGACCATCACTCCCATTCTTGACTCTAAAGAACATGGCTTCCAGAACAATCTGCCACACTGCTAGATTTCTCCCCTTAGTACCATGCTGAGTTATGTAAGTTCCTCTCCTCTTTCCTATGGGCAAAGCCTGAGCTGAAGCATCCCTCAAAACATAGGGCTGCCACCGGCTATGCCAAGTGGAGGAGCTTGAGCAGTTAATACTGAATCAGGCCTCAGACACACACACAATACACACACACACACACACACACACACACACACACACTGGTACTCCCCTAAAAAACTCTTTCCCACTCTCTCTGTCTCTCTTTCTCTCACACACAGATATGAACACTTTAACAGACCCTAATGAAAACATCTCTCTCCCACATGTAACACACAAACACAGACACACTCTACACAGACCTCCATGCCAGCTGGCTCATGGCATCAGTGTGGGGTGTCAGTTTTAAAGGTGAGGCGGTGAGGAATAGGCTCTACTGCTGCCATGGGAAAAGATTTCCACAGCACTCACAGAGAGACAGACAGAGATACACACACACACACACACACACACAAACATTCCCCTTGGTATTTTTTTTCATCTGAGAGAGACACACACCAGCTTCAGCAGATTTAGTAGTGAAGTCTTGTTAGTGTGTGTGTGTGTGTGTGTGTGCGTGCGTGCATGCGTGCATGTGTATGTGTGCGTGCGTGCGTGTGTGTGCGCGTGTGTGTGTGTTCGTGTGCGTGTAAGGAAGATTAGTGGGTAAGGATCGTCCCCTAACTGTGTGGTTTCAGCCAGGGAAAGTCTTGGAAACAGCCAAGAGGGACCCTGAGGTTAATGTTCCCCTCAGAAATCCTGATCAAGGATATACTTTTCCTCTCTGCTTTTCTCTCTCTATCTCTCATTTGCACTCCGTCATCCTTTCCATCTTCATCTACTATCTTCTTTCTCTTCATTGCTTTCTCTTCTTCTTCTAGTCTCAATCTCTCATTTTCTTTTCCATTTATCCCTTCTTTTATCTCTCTCCTGATTTCTTCTTTATCTCTCTTTTGATTACTCTGTTCATCTCTCTCTGGACTACAGACTGTGTTCTCACTTGGTGGTCTCAACACCCAGAGCAGCTCGT
>JAIFZK010000136.1:3942500-3955000 GCA_027481765.1 Tenualosa thibaudeaui | reverse complement strand
ATATTCAGTTCATTATGACTGGCAAAGACAAACAGCTTGACAGTTTGCTATGTTTTTCACCGCTCCTGTGCACCACTCCCTCTCTCGGTGAGTGTGTGTGTGAGTGTGTGCGTGTGGATACATTTATATACTAGAGTGTGTGTCTTTGTTTCTTCGCCAGTGCATTCTGTTCCTGGTGTGTGTGTCTGTCAGGGCCTTGGAGCAGGTGGGTCTAGAGGGTGTATTAGTGGTGGATGTGTGTTTGTGTGTTCATGCATTTCTGTTTGTGTGTGTGTGTGTGTGTGTGTGTGTTTCTGTTATGTTTTGATGTCCTCAAGGCCTCTGTGTCTGTGCCAGGGAGTGATTGGCACATGAAAGCATCCTTCTACTTTTAGCTCTGTCACAGACCACACTGCTCTAATCAAGCTGGACTTCTCCGTCCGCAGCAGCAGTCTATGCTTTCAAATGAAACCCTGCCTGCATTTGTCTGCACCGTCATCTTTCATACCCATCTACCATATCACAAGCCCCCTTCCAGCACTTTGGATTGGCTAGAGAAATACTTTCCATTCTTTATGTTAGCCTTACTAATAAGACATAATCTATATGATTAGTACATGATTACTTTGTGTTGACTAATGGTATACAGTGTTAAGCAATTAAACCAGAGCTCCCAAGGTCCTCTTTTGAGTGATCTGCACAGGTTTAAAGTCTTTTTAGCCACAATGTGCAAGGTTCCATGAAGCCCTGCAAACTGTAACCTAAAGCTAATAGGTAGCCAGAGCATCATAAAAGTGATAGGACAATAGTCACTTGTAACCTGGGAGTTACACAATGTAAAACCGGGTTACCGAGTAGTGCCTTTGTGCTCTAGACACTGAGAGTCAGTGAATGAGTCTTAGGGCTCTATTTTCACGATCATATGCGCAGTGTCTAAAGTCTGTTGCACAAGTTGCTTTGGGGGCATTCCCGACACAATTTGGTACTTTGACAGCGGGAAAAGCGAACATTGCGCCAGGCGCATCAGTTCGAAAGGGTTGGTCTTAAAGTACTTCATTAGTCATGGGTGTGTTTTGGGCGTAACATACAATTAACCAATCAGGATTTATACTCTCATTCCCTTTAAAAGCTAGCGGCGCATTTACGTTGCTATTACGATAGTGAATTTACCCGGAAGACAGGAATGAATGACAGCATAATGAAGATGGAATTATATAGCCAACGCAACTTATGAACTTACATGATATTGTGGAGGTGTAGCGTAATATCACCGTTTCCTGTTCTTTACACCCAATCTTGCTCTTGACACCCAATCTTCACAGGTGTATTTAAGTATGTATGTGTCGGACACTATTGGTTAAACAACCAATTAGTTTTACCGCCATTACTTATCCGTGATTAAAGCAATGTGAATCTTAAATAACTTTATAAATTAATAATATTGTGATATATGTGATGTACATTTATATTTCATATTTCCAGGGACACCAAAATTTTTTTTCTCCACATGAAAAACTTTTGTATAACCCTGCTGCGCGCTCCTGCTGATGAGAGAAGCAGGTTGTGTTCACATTGTGCACGCTTTCATATCCCAAAGCGCTGTGCGCCCCTAAAATAGCTTTTCAGCAATGCACAACTGACGACAGACCAGGGTTTTGTTGGTCACTGGCGGATTTAATTTTTGCGTCCTTATAATAGCATCTGGCACGCTTTGCGCCAGACCACACCTCTTCTTTTCGCTGACACACCCGTGACGGTGCAGTGTCATCTGCTATCTAGACGTGATTTTTTGCCTGAAAAAATGAACGATGCGCTGGCACAGAATAGTAATGACACCATGCTCATGTCGCGAATGCACAGTGCACTGCTGCATGATAGGGCCCTTAGTCTTCGTTTCAAATGTGGGCAAGTTGTCACATCTGACCTGTACCTATCATGTTTCCTGTAACTGACTCATCAATATTTGCACTCTCAGGTGTTAACTTCATAACACACACACACACACACACACACACACACACGAAACATGGGTGTTTAATGTAATGCTCTCCAACCAAAGTCTCTCTATGCGTCTATCTGTGGTATTGTTTAGGGCGTTGGCTTTTGCTGGTGATGGGGATAGGAATAGGGGGCTTTTACAGCTTAGTGCCGCATCGACCTTCTGGATGTCTGCAGAGAGATGGATCTCTTTCTCTTTCTTTTTCTCTCTATTTTATTTTTTTTTCCCAATGTCTCTAACCTTTCTGCTAGCGCTGAGACAATACACGGATCACAGAGCAGTCTCCTCTGATCACTGAGGCTGCAGCAGTGTGTGTGTGTGTGTGTGTGCCAGAAAGACAGAGCGAGTCTGAATGTGTGCGTGTGTATGTGTTAGAGGATAGGAATAAGTAAGTGTGAGTGTGCATGTGTGTCTAAGACGGAGAGTGTGATTGACAGAGATAAATGACATGACACACAAACTGAAAGAGTGTTTTTCATGAAAAAGAGAAGGTGTGAAGATGTGATTTAGCATGTATGTGTGTGTTTTTGTGTGTCTGTGTGTGTGTGCCTGCCTGTGCGTGTGCATGTGCTTTTCTGTTTGTTTGGTTCTGTGTCATCAGTGTATATTGCAATTTGCTTGTTTGTGTGTGTCTGCCTATCTGTGTATGTGTGTTTGACTCCAGCTGTTAGTAGGACTGTACATCCCTGCGGTGTGGGGATAACCACACTCCCCATCTGGTGTCCTGTCACTCACACGCTGCCTTAAGAGTGCACTTTAAACCGAGTGCAATTAAGTTCAATTAGGCAAATGAGCGAGAGAGGGGAGAAGACCTGAATGGAGACGACAAGGACGACAAAAACAAACAAACAAGGAGGGGAGGGAGGGAGAGGAGAAGAGGATGAGATGGGAATGGAGTGTGCAGTTAAGTCCCCCTCTTTTCCTCCTTTCTCTTGTGTGTGTTTGTGTGTGTGTGTTTCTGTGCATGTGTGTGTGTGTAGTTGTGTGTGTGGGTGTGTGCGCGCGTGTGTGGCGAACTGAGAAAGTCAACTAGGGGTCTAAAGGATGGGATGGAGATCGGGGCAGAGGGAGAGATGGAGGAATGGAGAAACGGCAGAGAAAGATAGAGGAAGCACTGAGAGAGTTTAAATACTTAAACAGAAACACTGGGAGAGAGGGAGGGAGAGAATAAGTGCTATGGAGAGAGAGAGAGAAAGAGAGAAGGGGCAGGGGAATAGGGCACAATGGAGCTGAAGGATTTTAAGCGTCCATATGGCCTGTTAAATCTATTGTGTTTTAAACGTTGTTGCAAAAGTGTCCAAGTTTTTGTTTGTGTGAATGTGACTTGAATATTTGTGTGTGGTTGTACACCTTGCAAAGATGCATTCTTAAGCAGCAGCCATAATGCAACAAATGTTTGTGTGTGTATTTTGTGTGAGTGTGTGTGTGTGTGTGTCTGTGTGAGTGTTTGCGTGCCTGCCTGAATCCCTAAGTGCAAAGTTTCACAATCCACTTGCTTATTCCTGAGAGCAACAGACGGTGCAGGGGGACAGATGGGAGGTGAATGAAATGGAGAAACATTTGGGCTGTGGGAGGAAAGGTTTTAGGGAAAATGAGAGAGAATGAGTGGAATGGCACAGAGAGAAAGATAGAGAAAGGCTAGAAAGAGAGAGAGGGAGAGAGGGGGAAAGAGTAAGAATGAATCTCATTCAAAATATAAGCATAACATTATCAAAACAGTTTATAAATAGCTATTGGTGTAAAAAGTGCCCCCTTTTCTCTCTTTTCTTTCCTTCTTCTCTTCTCAGTCACTCCATTTCTCCTTTTTCAACCTATCCTATTCATTCCATCCCATTCGTGTTTTCCAACTGCTATTAGAGGCTGAGCATTCGGCAGACAGGAAGTGTTTAAATATGTAATTTATTTCTTTATTTTTAATTAGTGCGTTTTGGAGGAGGTTACATAATGGCATTAAGCTGCATGGAGCTTATAGGGAGAGGGATTTCTGGAGGGTGTTAGTGTGTGTTAGTGTGTGTGTGTGTGTGTGTGTGTGTTACAGCTGTGTTGGATACGCTTGGGAGTAGAGGAGGACGCCGAGCAGACAAAAAACAACTAGCGAGATTTTTTGAGGCGAGAAAGAGGATACAAGGACACACATACACACACACACACAAACACACATAAACGCACACAAACACACACACACACAGTGAAAGGAAAGAGAAAGTGCAATCAGCAGTGAAAAACAGTCAAAGTAGTGTTATATCTACTGGGAGCTCAGGGTTTGTCAACATGTCCCAGTTGTAGGTTCAGTAGTGGGGCCATCACAGACACTGACCTACAAGAATAAATACACTCTCAGAATATGTCTGCCAATTGTGCTTCAAATGGAAAGGAAGAGAGGCCTAGCAGGTGGTTTATTAAATCTGCCCTAATGATGGTGGTCTACTCATAAACCTTAGTAGTACATGGGGAGGGATTCCTACAATTATCCAGCTAAGAAAGCATTGCTTTCAGTGTTGATATGCTCTGTGTCAATGTGAATGGGTAACAATAATGGCCCATATATTTAGACAGCTCAATGCTGTGAGGTCCGACTCCAAAGCCACTGAGCAGCAAACTAGTCACTTAGTGAAATACCTAAGAAACAGCTTTGACATTGTGATGTTTGGCAAAAAAGGCTTTGGTTTGGCAGGTCAAACTAGTCCTTCTCTCTCTTTGCTCTCTCTCTTTCTCTCTCTCTCACTTTCTTGCACTTACTTTTTTGGCCTGTCTGGCAGACCTCAGCTCTGTGCTAAATACTTCAGAGAAACCCAGGCAGAAAGGCTCTCTTCTCCCCTCTCACTCTCCCTTTCTCTCTCTCTCTCTCTCGCTCTCTATTCTCCTCTCTCTCTCTCTCTCCTCCCCTCTCTTGGCAAGAGGGCAATGGATGCTGGAGAGGAGAGAGACAAACCGAGGGGGGAGCAAAAAAAAGAAGAAGAAGACAAGGAACTGAGATTTGGAAAAAGAAAAGGAGGGAAGGAAGAAGGTATACAGTAGGTTTGGGAGAGAAAGATGAGGGAGAGAGAAAGATACAGAAAAATAGACAGATGGATGAAGAAAAGAAAAAAAGAGACAGCATCAGGAGGAGGAAATGGACCAAAAAAAGATCACAGAGAAATAAGAGCAAGTGGGAAGCCAAAGAGGAATATGCAAGAGAGAGAGAGAGAGAGAGAGAGAGAGAGAGAGAGAGAGAGAGAGAGAACTGAGAGAGAAAGAGAGTTTTGGAGATGGAGGGAAAGGAACAGAGAGCTTTGGAAATCAGAAATGGAAAACCCCAGCAGTAAATTGAATGGCTCTAGTCCTGGTGCTCGAGCAGCCCTCACTGTCTGGCAACTGAGCTGAAGATACACACACACAAACACACACACACACACACAGACACACACACACACACACACACACACACACACACAGACACACACAAATGTGCCCAGAGTGGTATCACAGCAAAACAGATTGAGATTACAGACCTGTGATCCAAGCCATGAGAGAGACAGAACAAGAGAGAGAGAGAGAGAGAGAGAGAGAGAGAGGAAGAAAAAGAGAAAGAGAGATGGGGTACAGGGAAGGAGAATCAAAGACAGACAGAGAGAAAGAGAGAGAGACTCAGAAACAGACTGACAGAATCTAAACGAGAAACGGCAAGAGATTAAAAGGGAAAGTGGGTGGTTATGGTGGAGGAGGAGAGAAAGAACTGGGGTTGATGTTCACACCATGCTGTGCCTCACACAACAAACGGTAAACTTCTGCATGAAGTAAGGACGATAGATTCCCAAAACTGACTATTCTTTCCTCTCTCTCTCTCTCTCTCACACACACACACACACACACAATGAGCGTGGTATCGAAACTCATCCCTGGTGCTTGAGCATCTCTGACTGCTTGGCAACTGAGCTGAAAACACACACTCACACACACACACACACACACGCACACACACACGCACACACACACAAAGTGTCTCCCCACTGAGCCACCACAATGAGCCCCTAAAACTCAGGCTTAATGAGTTACATAACACACACACACATAAACACACACACACACATCTGCCTTCTCTTAGGCTAAATGTTCTTGGGTGCTGCACTAACAAGTTCAGTGTTTTGGGCTCTGAAGTACATTTATGCAAGCATGACCATAACTGCACTCCTCTTGGGTTGGTCATTATAACTCCCCTTATCCTGGGTTATGAGACAGGACAAATTGAACTGCCTCAACACAGGAATAACCCATGTTGACTGGCACAAGAAAAGCTGTATACGGGTCAAACAACCCTGGTGTAAAAGGGTATTTCCGCTTTGACTAGTTCAGATGCTAACCAATGCTAACCAAATTGTACATTCACACTGATTTATTTGGACTGTATTGGAAGTTAGTCTTCTATGGACCACCTGTATTGGACAAAAAATCCTTTTGTCAGACTGACCATCCATCCATCCTACTACATCCAACTAGCAGGATCCCCATACAAAAGAGTATTGAACTTTCACACACCCTTGTCTTCATGGATCAACATTGAAGGTCCTGGGCCTGTGGAAAGGCACCATTTTACAGGCTCAGGCTTTGGACCTTCAATGTTGATTCATGAGGATAAAGCATGTAGGCCATGAGGATATGTGAAAGTTTAGTACTGTGTCAGAGTTTCTAAAATGTTCTCTCAACATTCACAGGACATCCATCTGGGTTCCTCAAGGAAGTGTCACTGGAACACAGAACACTGAAGAGTTGTAGGCTACGTTGACGTCTGTAGCACTGTAGCTAACGTGGCGTATTCCCAAAGCAAAGGTGCCTGCAAAGGAGTGTTGGTGTGTGCACCCCCGTAGCTAGTGTGGTGCATTCCCAAAGTAAATGGTGCCGCGTGAGTATCTACCAGGAACTCTCTCTCAGCCTCACTGAGTTTAGCCGGGGGCCATATCCCCCTTAGATTCCACAAACAACTGTGTCTTGTCATTACAGGCTCCATAAGTGTCTACATTATGCATTATGTGTGTGTGTGTGTGTGTGTGTGTGTGTGTGTGTGTGTGGATCTGTTCATGGGTATGTGTGTGTGAGTGTGTGTGTGTGTGTGTGTGTGTGTGTGTGTGTGCTGATCATGTCGGGCTGAGTTGTTAAACAGGTATGATTTACAGGAAGGACATGGGGTTGAATGGGGGCAGACATATTGACAAGACAGCATGAATGTCAATGAATAAATGATAAAGACACACACACACACACACACAAACACACACACACACAGATGTCCTGACTTGAACATGAAATAATTTGTCATGCTTGTCAGTGCTCATTACTGTGTGTTTGTATTGTGTATGTGTCTGTGTATATGGAAGCACAATTCTAAGAGTGAAAGTTGAAGGTACATAGGTGTATCTGTGTTTTTGCCTGCATGTGTGTATGTGTGTGTGTGTGTGTGTGTGTGTGTGTGTGTGTGTGTGTGTGTGTGTGTGTGTGTGTGTGTGTGTGTGTGTGTGTGTGTGTGTGTGTGTGTGTGTGTGTGTGTGTGTGTGTGTATGTGTTTGATCCTCTCTCCCCCGCATTAGCAGATGCATGTCACAGACACTATAGGCTCTCTATGCACAGGACAAAAGAGGGGAGTCAGTGTAGTACATTTCAAGGAGGAAAGTTTGTGAATGTTTCATTCTGTTGAAATGCATCAATACTTTGCTGTGTCTGACAATATCTAGTGAGTACATGTCCGTCCTTTGTACTGCATTCGGTAATCGACTTGTCCAGCCTTTCCTGCCGCATGGAGGGGACCATTACATGGTAGGTATGTCTCGCACAACTCTCAGTAGGCTTACTTAGCTGTTTGTACTTCATGCTACTGCCTGAGTGTGGGGCTCTGTGGAGTGATGTAGTGGTACATTGTTTGGTGTCTGGCCTTTAGCATGTTGAATGTTGACAGTTAGCCATTTAGTTGTGAGAGCCAATGACAATCAAACTCTACACATATTCACACATGTCATCTTCTGCAGCTTTCAAGAGGGTGTTTGACTGCTTATGGTGGAAAACATTCTGGGTTCAGATGACTCTGGAATTACATTTTAACAAGTTTCTGTGTTAGGGTGTGTGTGTGTGTGTGTGTGTGTGTGTGTGTGTGTGTGTGTGTGTGTGTGATCCTCTCAACCCTGCATAAGCAGATGCATGTCACAGGCACTGTTAGGTTTATGTAAGGTCCTCACCCATGTCTCTGTCACCTCCTGTCACCCCTACAGTGTGTGTGTGTGTGTATGTCTGTCTGTGTGTTTGTGTGTGTGTGTGTGTGTGTGAAATTGTCACCGTCACCTCCCGTTACCTCTGTGAGATGTCTGTGTGTCTCCTGTTTACAACCGACTGGCAATCTTGATGCTAATTCTGGTGTGTGTGTATGTGTGTGTGTGTGAGAGAGAGAGAGAGTGAGTGTGTGTGTATGAAAATAGGCTCTTGGTACTGCAGGCATAACTCAAGCATGCATACTGACACTGTGACTCTTCATCATGATCACACAATGATATTGTCAGCTAGGGTCAACTGGCAGAATAATAAAGTGTGTGTGTGTATGTGTGTGTGTGTGATGTGAGTGGGTGCTTGTAAGGGGATAACTTTTATGTTATAAATACTTTTATTTATATTTATTGATTTATACTTTTCAATATAAATCAAGCAACCTTTTATAACACTCTGTCTCTCTCTTTCTCTCTCTCTCTCTCACACACACTCACACACACAGCTGAGGTTTTCACTTGACAGCTGTTTGTGAGTCCATCCCAAAGCAAAGTGATTGACCCTCTTTAGACTCACATAACAAAGGCAACACCATGACAACAATACATCCGTGAGCCTGTCTGTTGACGTCAGCGTGTGATTGAGTAATTAAAGAAGTGTGTGTTTGTGTGTCTGTGTGTGCATGTGTGTGTGTCTGTTTCACCAAAAACATTACAATCATGGCTTTGTGTGAGTGACAGACCAGGCATATCCTATTCACACACACAGAAAGAAACACACACACACACACACACACACATACACTCACTCAGGGGATAAAGCTGCCACCACATGGTCATCAAGTTGTATTATGCAACAGTAAATCAGTAGCATCCGTTCTACACGTGTGTGAAGCTTCAGTGTGACAGTGACAAGCGCGTGTGTCTGTGTGCGTGTGTGTGTGTGTGTCTCAAGTGTATACTGTAGCCACCGGAGTTCTAGGAAAACATGAAAAATGCAGCAGGCATTGGGGGTTTCAAGCCCACAGAGAGGGAAGAAAGAGAGTGAGGGAAGACAGAGAGTTCTACAGACAACTGATCAGATAAGAAGAAAGAAGATTATCAAAAAGAGTGTAATGAACATTAGAGATAGACAGAGAGACAGTGAGAGAGAGAGAGGGAGAGAGGGAGGGAGTGGAAAAAAAGAAAGAGCATAAGAGGAAGAGAATGAGACAGAATAATCACTGATTACTCAAAAAAGAGAGAGACAGAGAGAATGGGGAGAAAGTGATGGAATAAGTGTGGATAAGTGATAAGTGAGAAAAGTGTGAGAGAATGAGAGTCAGAGTGAGATAATGAGAATGCGAGAGAGGAAGTGATGAAAGAGAGAGAAAGAGGGAATCAAAGAATGTTTGACAACCAAAAATGACAGAGAAAGCAAGCATGAGAGAGGAAGACATAAAACAAAAAGAGAATAGAGGAGATGGACAAAGAAAGGAAGCATGAGAGAGATAGAGAGAGAGAGAGACAGGATGAGAGAGAGAGAGAGCGAGAGACAGCATGAGAGAGAGATAGAGAGAGAGAGAGAGACAGGATGAGAGAGAGAGAGAGAGAGACAGGATGAGAGAGAGAGAGAGAGAGAGAGAGAGAGAGAGAGAGAGAGAGAGAGAGAGAGAGAGAGAGAGACAGGATGAGAGAGAGAGAGAGAGACAGGATGAGAGAGAGAGAGAGAGACAGGATGAGAGAGAGAGAGAGAGAGGTGGGAGGATGGTGGGTGCTGGAGCTGCGCTGCCTGGCCGTGTTAAGTGCTCCCTTCCTCCTTCATGAAAAGTTAATTGGGGTTTGTGCTGTGGTTTCCTCCCTCGGGCCTGGAGGAGAGGAGGAGGAGGAGGAGAGGCTGGTGTGGGCTGAGGAAGCCCCACTACAAGGGAGCTCCCGCTGGGGAGAGAGAGAGCCATGTGTCCCCCCCACCCCCCACCTCTCTACACGGCTGCCCCTGGAACTCCCCCCTTTCCCCAGGTACATGATGTTATGCTCGCTCAGACACACAGACCCACCCACACACACACACACAAACGCATACACCAAAGAAACGCATGCATGTACACGTGCAAGATACACTCACACACACCTCATGCAGTTAGATATGCATGCACACACATACATGCACACAGGCACATGTATAATGTGCATATACCCCCCCCCCCCCCAACGCACACACATACACACACACACAAACACACACATTTAGATCCACACATGTGAACACACAAACACACTAGTTGTGTTCATTTTAAAATTACAGAGACCAGACCATAGAGAGACACACAGAAACATTGAGTGACTGAGTAGATAAAGAAGTGTGTGTTTGTGTGTCTGTGTGTGCATGTTTGTGTGTCTGTTTCACCAAGAGCATTACCAATCATAGCTTTGTTTGAGTGACAGACCAGGCATATCCTATTCATGCAAACAGAAAGGAACACACACACACACACAAACAGTTAAATATACTTTAGCCTCTTTGGAGAAGCAGCTGTCACACACTGTGGGTGAGAGGCCATGCATATTCATATGGGTCTCCAACTGGAGAAATCAAAATAGTCAACAGACGTGAAATTGCCCACATCTGGTCTCTAGGGGCTTTAGGGAAACAGAGGTGTGTGTGTGTGTGTGTGTGCACATGTGTTTGTTTGTGTGTGTGCAAGCCCATCCCTCAACAACACATGCTTCTATTGGTCAAGGAGGACGGCCCCAGAAGAAACAAATTCCAATTTATGTCAGGGCAACGAAAATATCCCAGCATGAAAACTATCCACTCCAAAGTTCAAATCACACACCCTACTTAAACATTATTTTCGGTCCACCTGCTGTGGGGCCCATTGGCTTTGCATGGAAAGCTATCACTGGAAGTGAGCGATTTTTAAGAATGTTTGCAACTAACTTAGATGCTAGCTGGCTAAAGTTAACATTCTCATGCTCATGTGTTTAGTCCTACCCTACTGACTTAACATTCTCATGCTCATGTGTTTAGTCCTACCCTACAGACTTTTTGGAATCTATAAAAGTACAGAGCAACCAAAAGCAGACACACGATTTCCCTTTACTGGGCATTTAGGTCACAGTAGAAAGTACAAAACAAAATTTTCAAGATAACCGTGAGCTGTCACTGAAGTTCGATATGGAAAGTTTCAGTAGCTCACCATTATTAAAGAGAACCCAACCATGGCCAAGCCTGATCAAAATGGAGGCTGTGCTCCTTTTGAAAGATAAAATACATCTTTGTGAAACTGTGTAATCTTTGTGAAATATTAAAATATGACCAAATATTACATATTGATATATGATATCATTGCTGTGTGACTTACACACACACACACACACACACACACACACACACACAGAGAGAGAGAGAGAGAGAGAGAGAGCACTTGTCTAACCCAGGCAAAAGCCTCCCTCCCTTCTCTCTTTGACTGGGAACTGCTCTGCTATTGCCTAACTCTCTATCCTGGATGATGCTAACTTGGAATCGCTGTCCTGAAGTCTTCAAGGGGAAAAACGTAAGTTGTGAAAATTGCAATAGGAAATGCACAATAAAAACTGCACAACAGTGTCACACCGCATGCAATACCTATATATATATATGAAGATGTGCTGTGTGTGCATATGCACTGGGAGTGTCAGCAGGATGGATCCTGCAATAGGAGATCCTGGAAGATTTCAGCACCGTGGACAGCTCCCCGATCAGCACTACTTTGCAATGGCAAAAATGCTTTCCTCTTACACAGACAGTGTGGATGTAGTTAAACAATGTAATTACATTTACAAACTTACACACACACACACACACACACACACACACACATACACACAGAGGGGGGGGTGGGCAAAGGCAAAGCCCAGGCAAAGGCCTTTGGACACACACACCTTTTCTGAAGAGTGAGTTGGTTCTATATCAAAATACAAGGTCAAAAATTCAACAAAATCACCAATGTATACATGTGTGTGTGTGTGCGTGTGTTTTTGTAGAAAGTGAGTATTATACACCAGACCCACTCCTCAGACCCATTCTTCATTCTTCAGATTAAACAGCAAATATTGATCATGAATCAAGAGCTTAAATTAAGACATTGATCAGTAAAGTCATGTTGCTTGATTAATGAATCTATTCTTGGTCTGTGTGAGGTATGATGAAAGACACTAGCCTAACTAACCAACTAAACCAACCAACATCACTAACAGTAACACTAACCTAACAACTGCAACATCAACTCCATCACTAAACCAACTTCAGCATCATCATGTGTATGATTATGATATGC
>JAIFZK010000136.1:3875000-3940000 GCA_027481765.1 Tenualosa thibaudeaui | reverse complement strand
AGCTTATACCCAGCTTCTTTTAACTCCCTCACACTCGTTCTTATACAGAAACTCAACTACAAAACACACACACTGAAATAATCGAGCAGAATGATGCACCCGTATAAATAAATACAGACACTGCTTTATTCAGCATCAATTCACTACACATACATGGGAGCTACAAGGTTTCAACCTGCCAAGAACCTGCTGCTGGTAGATCTACTTAACACCATATTCCTGCGCACTTGAAGAACTAGTGCCATACAACACATCTCCCTTCCTTTGAGTCTGTTAAGAGAGAGAGAGAGAGAGAGAGTAGTAGTAGTAGTAGTAATTTAACCTGGAAAATACTCTTGCATTTCCTGAACAGCTACAATGCAATACCTCTTAACTTTCTATATTAGTGACACATTCAGCATGTGAATCACTTACCATTTGCAATTCAAACTGATTACACATATTCTCCAAATCTGTCTGGTGGTTTCACGGTTCTCTCACTGCGTCTCAGCGTTTCAGGGAACAGGGGTGCAGAAGGAGCGGAAGGGACCAGACTTCCAGTGGCAGGGGCTTCAGGTCTGTCAGTCTGTGTGTCACACTCATGCGCTTAGACCCACCTGTACCTGGTCTTGTTGAGTGGGCAACGTGGCCAACAAGGTGGGTCTGAGATGGTGCTTGTTTCTCCGCAACTCTCCCATCTGTATGTCTGTATGATGTACGGTCGTGGTATGTGGTACTTCCGCACCACAGAAGCTGATTTGGTTCATCCTCTCTCATCGTCCAGCTTTACTGAAACACGGGTTCCTGGCTGAAGTTCAGGCAACGGCCTCACCTTGTACCTGGAGTCATGGGCATGACTGTAGCATAGCTTAGCACGGTCGTCCAGCTGCCACACTTTCTGGAAATTCGGCCACAGGTAGGGCACAGGTTAGCCTCCAGGGCAGGAAGCGTAGAACGGATTTGTCTGCCCAGCATCAGCTGTGCAGGGCTTGCTGACTGCAATGGCGTTGCTCTGTAGGACAACAGTGCTGAAGCAGGGTCAGCTTGTCTGAGGATCCGTTTAACTGTCTGCACTGCTCTTTCTGCTTCTCCATTGGCCTGAGCGTAGTGAGGACTAGTGAGGGTGATGTGCCTGAAATCAAATGCTTTAGCAAATTTAACAGTTTCAGTAAATTGGGTTCCATTGTCGGAGCCCCACGGGGGCAGCCCCATGTGGCAAAGAGATTTTTCAAGCTGGCTATTGTTGTGCCAGTTGACATGTTGTTGAGATGAGCAATTTCAATATACCTTGAAAAGTAATCTACCACTACCAGAAGGTTCTTATTGTTCAACTGGCAAATGTCAGCTGCCACCTTCTCCCATGGGTGGCTTGGGAGTTGTGTGCAGAGAAAGGGTTCCCTCCTCTGAGTGGGCTTGATCTCTTGGCATACGCTGCAGGTGCTGACTCTCTCTTGGATGGGTTTGCTTATGCCAGGCCACCACACGCTGGATTTAGTTCGTTGGCAGCACTTTACTATCCCTGGGTGGCCATCATGTATGCTAATAATATTTCAGTTCTCATGTTCTAAGTTATCGCTATCCTAATGTTGTACAACACTAGGCCTTGTGAGACTGTAAACTGGTCACGGTGTGAGTAGAAGGCTTTTACCTTTAATGCCACTTCAGAAAAATATTGCGGCCACCCACCAAGCACGCAGTGTTTCACTAACTGCAGCTCGTCGTCCTCAAGTGTGTTCTGTCAGACCATGCCGAGTTTGCTGGGGGAAATGGATCACACCTCTCGAACAGCCTCCTCATACGGCTCCAGCTCACTGGTCAGCTCTGCGACATCCTGAGTCATCTCCAGCTGAGGATGTCTAGAAAGGGTGTCCGCGATGACCAACTGCTTCCCTGACAAATGCTCAGCTGTTGGGTTATACTGCATTATGCGCAGCAACAGTGTGATGCCTCATGGGCACTGAGTCTAGGCCTTTGCTGTTGAGGTGAGTGATCAGTTTGTGGTCACTCTGTAGGGTGAATGTGTCCAGGCCATACAAGTACTTTCATTTTCGATTTGTGCATTGTGCTTTTCAGTATAAGTCATTGTCCTGGCTTTTCGTGGCTTTAATTGTCCATCATGTGACTGCAGTTGGACCCCGCCCAGTCCATAGCTAATTGCATCAGCACTAACTACAGTGTCTAGTTTCATCATTATCATAGAACGCTAACAATCTGTAACAAGCTGTTTCACCCTTTTTAAAGGCCTTCTGTTGAGCTGCACCCCACCCCCACATTACCTCAGTCCTTAACAGGTCAGTCAATGGCTTGGTGATGTCTGACAGGTGTGGGTGGTACCTGCCTAGGTAATGAATCATGCCCAAGATTCTCCTGAGCACGTTACTGGGTGGTTGCAAATGGGTGATGGCTTAAACTTTGGATTCATCTGGCTGGATTCCATGCTGGTCAATACAGTCAATACCATGCTGGTCGATACAGTCACCCAAGTAGTTGAGCCATTGCTGGCGTAAGAGGCGCTTGTCGTGATTCAGTTTCAATTCTGCTTTCCTCAATGCATCAAGAGTGTTCTGAAGCCTCTCCTCACTAGTCTTTTCTGATATGACACTCATATCTGCTCCAGTTCACAAGAACTCCCACAATGGGTCATTTTATAGCCCTTGCATAACTGGAATCAGTCACCTGTGTGATTTCGCCCAAGTATGTAGTCTGAGTCTGCTCGCTGCCCTCTGCATGTGCGCTGACCTCATTGACAATGTACTACCGGCATACAGCAGCAAAGTGTCCCAACCTTTTGCAGGTGCGGTATTCAGCATTCCTCGTCGGGCATCTGTCATCTTTAGCATGAAATTTACCGTATCTGTTGCAGCTTTTTCCTCTCCTTTAATGCACTGGTTTCCTCTCCTTCAATACGTTGCCCCCTTTTAGCTGAACATGCCCACTCACTTGTTCCCACTGAAGCACTAACTCAACCATTTTGTCGAGCGTTAAGTCAGATGTCAACTGTAACTTCTCAGAGAGTTCTTTATCCAGTATACTGACTACTAACTGGTTGCGAATATTTTCATTCTTGTTTTCTGCATGTGTCACCATTTCATGCAAGATCCTAATGTACTCCTCTGTTCTCTCACCGTGCTTTTGTTCTCTCTGGTGAAAGCTGGCTCATTTGTATAATTCGAATAACATTCACTTTAGGGACAAAATAATTGTCCAACTTTTCTAGTACAGTCTCATATTTATTCTTGTGGTAATGGTCTTGAAAACTTTTTCAAATTCCTTCCCAAACGAATAGAGCAGTGTACACACCTGTGTTTCTCTTGCTTCTTTATGCAGTTTCGTTTGAAGTACTGGCGCCAAGAACCCCCAGCTGGTGGATCTACTTAACACCATATTCCTGCACACTTGAAAAACTCTAGTGCCATACAACACACACACACAAATGCACATATTCTCACATTCACTGACCCCCCATAACCCCCCCCCCCACACACACACACATACACACACACACAGGCACACAGGTATATGTTGTCTGCATGCTTACTCAGTGATTCATAAAGCTTTTTTACAGACATTTAAATGTCCTACACTCAGTATTGTTTTAGCAGGTTTTATATGTGTGTAATGTGTCCTGTCAAGTGTGAATTTGTGTGTGTGTGTGTGTGTATACATAAAGAGGTGTGCAGAGTACCACATGGCATTCATCAATATTGTTCTCTTTACTGTATCATTTAGAGAAAGAGAGACAGAGAGAGAGAGACACACAGTGTGTGTGTGTGTGTGTGTATGGCCATCCTTAATGGCTGTTGAGAGTGTGGCATCGTGAACATGCTTTTGCACTTTACCATCCTCAGCACTGTCTCACTCACTCTCTCACTCTCACAAAGCTAATCTGGTCACATACATACACACACACACACACACATCACACCTATAGCTCTCAAACAAACACAGTAAAGGAGTACATCCCTTGTTTCATTCATTGTCTCGCTGTGAATGTGTGTTTGTGTGTGTGTGTGTGTGTGTATGTGTGTATGTGTGTATGTGTGTGTGTGTGTGTGTGTGTGTGCGTCCTGCTCCATCCTCCTCCTGTATAATGTCTTCATTACTCCTCACAGATGAATTCTCTCCTCTTACACTCAATTCCACCCCTGCCGATCTCTGCCATTTATACCCACCACACGCTGGCATAATAGGTTAAAGCAGAAGGCTTCTCTTGTATAACTATGTGTATGTAGGTGTTTGTGTGTGTGTGTGTGTCTTTGTCAATGTACAATATGTTGCTATGTTTAGGGATAAAATACTTAGAGAATATTGTACATTCATAGCAGCAAAAAACAACAACACAAACAGAACAGGATAAAAAAAATAGACTTCTTTTCTCCCTGACTCTCCTTTTTCTCTTTTTCCATATTCCTTTCTTATCTCCCGTTTCTCTTTTTTTCTCCTCCCAGCTCCCTCCCTCTCTCTCTTTTCCACTCTCTAATTCATTCGCTTGTGCGTTTCCTCAATGTCAATAAACCCAGGGACAGCAGTGACAGGTCACCGTTTGGCCAATGCTGCTTCATGATTGGCTCCCTCCATTACCAAATCCATTTTCCATCATCACACGTCTCATTTTAATTTTCAGTGGTGTGTGTGTGTATGTGTGTCTGTGTGTGCCTTTGTGTTGTGTTGTGTATGTCCATACGGTGTGTGTATGTGCAAACAAATACATGCTATACATACACACACAGATACACACACAGACTCACTAATACACACAAATGCTGGAGATGGTAGTGAGGCAGTTTGTGTGTGTGTGTAGAGGGAGGGGTGGGGGGTACATTTCATTTCTTCTCAATGACTTTCCATTCTTAGAATCAATTCCTCTAGTACAGAGAGAGAGTGAGTGCATTTGGCAGCTGACTGAATAGAAAAAGAGGGAGACAGAAAGATAGGGAGGGAGTGAGGGAGAGAGAGATGGAGGGAGAGGGAGGGAAGATGGAGGGAGCAAGTGAGGAGGGAGGGCCGGAGAAGAGAGGATAAGTGATATCCCATCATCTCCAGACGCTCTCCCCTGTGTCTGGCCACACACATACATACACACACACACACACACAGTTCACTCCCAGTAAAACACATTCCCATTAAACTAAGTGCAATAATAAATACAGGTTCTCCTTCAGGATCACTGTTGCCATACCCCACCCAACTCTGGACACACACACTCACACACACACACACACACACACACACACACACACACACACACACAGAATAATGAAAAGACCTACTAATCTAGAAAAAGCGACACAAAGGGAGAGAGAGAGAGAAAATTGTTGGGCTATTACAGAAACAAAATAGACAAACAAGAAAAAGAAAGAAAAGAAAGACAGAAAAAATATATTTGCATAGTTGAAGGAGGGCCTCAGATTAAACTCAAAATAATCTCAACAGAACAAATAAGCTCATCCAGTGCAGGGGCCGTGATGAAGAGAACAAAAAAATGGCAGGATATTGATATGAAAAATAGAGGTTAAAAGCACAAAGGCTTAAGCCAAGTGAAAGTAGCAGATAAGCACTATTAGTGTCCTGACTATGTGCAGGGGAGAAGAAATACACGGCCTATCTGATGACTCTGAGGCAGCCAGACAGGCTTCGCTCTCCCTCATGAGGAATTCAGACAGCCTTGAACACACACACACACACACACAAACACACACACACACACACACACACACACAAACACACACAGGCTTCCCTCTCCCCTCATCAGGCATTCCGACAGCCTTGAACAGCAGCCCTGATGACACCCTTTCACCCCCACCCCCACCCCCCACCCCCCCTCCCCTGCAATAAAGCACGGGGATGGATATGAGGACATGCGGAAACATCCAGCTCCTCAAAAAAGCATTGGAAGATGGGGCTCCAGAGAGAGAGAGAGAGAGTGAGAGACTCTCTGTGTGTGTGTGTGTGTGTGTGTGTGTGAGTGTGTAGGTAATAGCCTCATCCTTGCCTTTTTTTTCAAGAGCGTTTACCAATTTAAAATGAAAGCAATTGAGTTTGGGAGAGAAGGAGAAAAAGAGAGGGCAAATACATAGATAGATAGACAGGAAGAGAGAGAGAGAGAGCATTAACATGGATTGATAGCTATTAGACTAGCTAGTAGACTTAAGGGTCATCCAGTGGCCCACAATTCCTTACCCATGTCTGCTAAGGACCCTAGACACACTTGGATTTAACAAGCACATAAACAATATAATAATAAACAAACTTTTCATTCTCTATCTCTCTCTCTTTCTCTTCCACACACACACACACACACACACACACGTACACAGAGAGAGAAAGAGAGAGAGAGACAGGAGAGGTTTGTGTAAGTGAACAACACACTTGGGAAAGTGTGAACAATTTATGTGAACCACATATTTAGTTTAACAAGCCTACAAACAATAGAATACAAAACTTTTTATCTTTTCTCTCTTTCTCTCTCTCTCACACACACATAGAGAGACTACATGCCACGTAGTTACTACACACCCCAGGGTCCCAATTAGGGACACTTTTTGGAGTGTTATCCTGTGTTTCCTCACAGGAGAGACAACTCGTACGACTTGTTGGGGTTGACATCTTCCCACAATGCACTGCTACTGGAAAACTCCCTACTTACCTGTAAACTTGCCTCTCCACACCAGAGTCCTCCCAATTCAAATGCACAAGCTCCATTCATTCAGCCATTAGTTCCTCTGTGGCTCTGTCTCAATCTGGCACACAATATGAGGCTTGTTGGCTTGATCACAGGGTGCAGGACAGGGTGCTGAAAAAACAACAACAACAACAACAACAACGACACGGGTATAAACACAAAAATAAAATGCCAAGGGCAAAACAAACAAGTTCTCTCTTGCCCTCTCTCCCTCTCCTGCTTTCTCTCACACACTCACTTTCTCTTGACTTTTTTTCCTTCCTTGATCCTTTCTCTCTCCCTCTCTCTTTCTGTCCACTGCCCCCTTTCTCTCTCTCCTCTTTCTTCTCCCCTTTCTCTCTCCCTTGCTACCTTTCTCTCCCTCCTACACACACACACACACACTCTCTCTCTCTCTCTCTCCTGCACTCGCTTGTTTCTGCTGGTCCCTATCCATCTCCAAACACCTGGGTCCCAATTAAGGCTTTGGCTGGAGCCCTGGTGGCTGCCAGAGAGGCCCAGTGTGAGCACACAGACAAGGGCTCAGGGAGCTTCTGCTGTGCCCTCCAGAGCCACATCCCCCGTTGGATGATGTACAGTGCAATGCACTTGCACATGCAATGCACTTGTGATAGCATTGCTAGCTAACACTTTCTGATGGGCACCCTGAGACTTTGGAGCTGCATGTTGTGGAGTTGAAGGTTCCTTATACAATAAAATTAAATGGATTATTCAGAGTTATTCAGAGAGAATCCTTAGTCACATTGCTGAGTGCTGTCAGTAGGCATGAGAATGACAAATATGGTGCTGCGTAGAATAAACAGTGAGACGACAGCCAACACTAACAGATGAAGGCAAGGAAGTTTTGTCTACTTATGCCTTCATCTGTTAGCATTAGCTGGCAGTTCCCAAATTCAGTCTATGATATACAGATGATTCAATTCAAGGCAAGGCAAAATTTTATTTCAAAAACAAGGCAATTGAATGTGCTTTTAAAGAAACATTAAAAACAAAACAAAAAAATAATAACAAGAAAACCAAGACAATGAAACAGAAAAGGTAGGGTGTCAGATAAAGTCTTAATAAAATAGCAATAAGTCTTAATAAAATATTAATAATTTAAGATTTGAATAACAAAGAGATAAAAGTAGGCAAAGAGAGTTTAGGATGAATTATTATGAATATAATAAAATCAATAAGGAAATAAATAGACAAAAACAAAGCATAAAAAAGTACATCATTTCAGCTTATCCACAGGCATCAGAAAAAAAGTTTAGTCTTAACTGGAAACCGTGGGAGCTTTATTTATTTATTATTCTTGATTTCCTCAGGGAGCTGGTTCCATAGGTTAACTGCATAGACTCTACGGGTGGAACTAAAAGGTTCCTTGTAGTGATCTGAGCTGCCTGGGTGGGGTGTATTGCTAGAGCAGGTCAGTTATATATTTTGGTCCCATCCCATTTAGTGCTTTAAATACTAGCAGTAAAGCCTTAGAGCCAGTTCCATGACTCACTGGGAGCCAATGCAGTGACCTCAAAAGTCAGGAAATGTGCTCATCTCTTTGTGTCCTCATCAGGATCCTGCATTTTACATAATTTGTAGTTTGTGATCTTTTCTGGAAGGCAATTAGGGTAGTCTAACTTACTGGAGAGAAAAGCATGGTGGAGTTTCACTCTGACATAAGGCTTGTTGTAGATGTTTGATGTTCTTTAAATGATAAAATGCCAATTTGATGACAGATTTCTGTTGATTGCTAAAGTTTAGATCACTGTCAATAATGACACCAAGGTTTTGCACAGTGTCATTCTAAATCCCTTGGTACCAAGAAGGGTGTTAATCTTACTCCTTTGCTCCCTCTTCCTCAAAATAATAACTTCAGTTTTGTCTGAGTTTAGTTCAGGTTTTGCACCATCCATTGAATTCCATTCCAATTCAATTTTATTTATACAGCGCCATTTACAATAGAATTGTCTCATGGCGCTTTACGGATATTAACGAGCACTCAAGAGCAACAGGCGAGGAAAAAATCCTTTTGTGGTAGTTATTCAAGGAAGAAACCTTGGGCAGATCTACGGCTGAGCATCAAAATAATTCCAAAGCCTTGTCACACAACATTATATGATAGTCAAGCCATAGGTGGTTGTCTACAATTCTTGGTTCTTGGTTCATTCTTGGTTGGACAATGATGTCATTCTTATACTTACTGACAGCACTGGGCAGCCTCAAATAACAGGAAAATGGGCTGATTGACTCTGGATTTTGTCTTAAAGTTCCTTGGTGGTGCTGGTGCCCAAAAAAGTTTCCTGTTTGTTGTGTCAAAAGAACCCAAGTCTAATATGAAGATACACACAGCTTAATGTTGACTCAGTACAAAGTGATTCTATGTAAACCCACACCCCTACCCCGTGTGTCGGCACCATACAAAATCATGTAGATTATAACCTGCCATATCTTCAGATTCACTCACACCTAGTTTGCCTGTAACTGTTTGAAGGTCTAAGCTTCTCCAGTCAAGCCAACACACAAGTATCCCAGATACATTAGAGACCACTGTTCCGGCTCACTAGTCACATACGCAATCAATAGCATCCCTGGACCTAATGCACACCCGGTAATAACGTGCAAATAAACACTGTAACACAGAGATCAATAACGCCACTGAGGGGGTTAATGACACGCTCTACAGGAGGTTAATAAGCGTTCCATAACAACCAATGAATTATCTCGCTATGTACACATACACACACTCTCTCTCTTTCTCACACACACACACACACACACACACACACACACACACACACACTCCTGCTGTCCCTGCTTGCATCTCTCCTGGCCATAAAACAGTGTTTTTATTCTCTGGGTTCCAATGCAGTGGTTTTGAAGAGCTATAATGTGTTATTCATAGATAAGCATTATATTGCAGCGCACACACATACTCACAACTTACACCAAAATAAACAAAACAAATAAATAAACAATCAGTCGACTGATCTCTAAGACCCTGTACGTACTTAAGAGAGCACGCACAGTCACACAGACACACACACACACACACCTTTAAATCCCATTTTGCTTTGAAACGGTGGGAATTGAGTGGGCTGTGAGTCAGCACTGGGGTAACATTCGATAAGGCAATGCCCTGGTGTTAACGCTAGCAAGACGCGATGCTAATGTTTGAGAACATCAGCGGTGCCTGAGGGAGTCAGATGGCCACCCGTCCCGAGCGTTCACCTCACTCACTGCACTCGACCAACCGACCGCCTGAGGAGCAGCTGGGCTTTACTGTGGCCAGATTAACAACAGCAGGGATAGATGGCAGAGTATCTCTGTGTGTGTGTGTATGTGTGAGCATGTGTGTGTGTGTTGTAACAGCAGTAAAGATCAGTGAAGTTTGGATGTAAGGATGGCCCCGCAGAGTGGGGTTTGATGTGTGTGTGTGTGTGTGTGTGTGTGTGTGTGTGTGTGTGTGTGTGTGTGTGTGTGTGTGTTAGGGAGGGAGTTGGGGCTCACCAGAAGCATGGGAAAGCCTAATCTAAGCGATTTACATTTCCCACAAGCGAGATGGAGCGAAACAGCAAAAAGGTTTAATGGTTTCCGACGATGATGACGGCGTTGATTTATGAACTTGTGACCACATAGATATGCTTATAGGTTTGATGTGACATACGCAGTATTTGCAGCGTGATTAATCTTGCCCCAGGAGTCTAAGCCATTTGCATTTACCATATGAGATCTGTAGAGCTTAATGTTTCATGACAGGTTCAATATTTCTAAATGAGGACTGCGGCAGTGTATGTACAGTACTATATGTCGTGGTTTGCAGTCTTATCTGTCCTTATAGAATAATGTAAGGATCATATAAGTTCTCAAATATAATCTGTTTAACCAAGCACTTGTCATACAATATGCAATGTTTATTATCAAAAAGAACAACACAGCCTTGGCCTGGTAATACAACCAGCCCCCCACTCCACAGATAATAATCGAGCAGAAGTGAATTGGAAGGCATAGACAGACTATTACAGCCTGCATAAGAAGCAAGAGATTTATAGGCTACAATCTAAGGAGAGCCATCATGAGTGTTCTACATCACAGCCTATGCATCAAATTAGAACCTCTCCCTGTCTAACTGTTTTTTAACAATATTTAAGGAAGCAACAAGCCACAGCCTTGTTGCTAGAGGTCCCAGAGTGCTGAAAAAAGGAAAATGAATGAGAAAATGTGGTACAACGTACACCGACTAGTGAAACGGCAGCTAAAGCTTACCAGCAGGGCCAAGGAAAGTTTGAGGCATGAAGCAAGTTTGTCTTACACAGTTTTTGCAGTGTATAAAAATAAAATGTTGCTCACAGTTATTGTAAATGCAGGGACATGGCAGGTAGGAGTTAGAGTAGAGACGGCAGAAGGAACATGCCTGATATCTAGGCTGCAATAGTCTGGGTAAGTGGTCGAGGTGTTTACTACAGGACAGACTCAGTCTAAGGCTTCTTCCTTTCCATTCACTGGCAGCAGTTGCAGCAGCATCATGTAGAGGACGGCTACATCCATATCTGGGACGATGGGGGTGCGAGGGGGGTGGGGGGTGTGGGGTTGCCGCGGTGCTTCCATGGCTCTCCCTGCCCCCTGGGGGCTTTGTAGAGCAACGTGGCCACGGTGGCGTGGAAACGCCAGACGGCAAACAACCGCCTACCAGTGCTGCCTCAGCACCCGCCCACCCCTCGGAGGATAATAAACTCTCCCGCCATCAACCAAAAAAGAACAGGGGATTAAAAGCTTTAGGAAAAATGTCGGTGTTTTGCACTCGTGCAGTAATGATCTGTGGCACTTATGGGGATAGACAGGCCAAGACTGCTCAGAGCCACACTAGCAAGCAACCCACATGAGTCCAGAAATGTCCTCAAAGATTACTGAAAAGAGATCTACCACAGATGTGGCCTAACATTTGGGTAGTGTTTTTGAAACAGATACCACGGACCCCCAAAAAAGAGGGAGAAAAAAATAGCCACTGGAATCTTTTCTGCTAGAGAAAGCAGTTTGTCTGCCAACTGTAATCAAAACATCTTGTTCACACTCCTTGCCTTATTAGTATTATTTTTGAAAGAACTTTCTTGGGGCTGAAAATTGACTCATAACAAATGATAGCTCTGGAGAAAAGCCTGGCAAAGGCTAGCTAACAATTATTTTTGTTTGGTTACAAATATGCACCTCCTTGTTGTGCTGCCTTTTTTTAAGATCTTAAAGATGGCTGTTGGATGTCTTCCTAATGGACTCATAGTCATTAATACTCTCTCATAAGTCTGCTACACTGCCGTGCTCTCCTCGTAAAAACTCTTCAGCCGTGCTATTGATTCCACTGTTGTGCTAGGAGATGAGAATAGTGGATGCCATAATTACCCATATTTATCACAAGTTAAGATGTTCCAACCAGTAACCTGCATTGAGATACTCATATAAACTTGCAGACAGAGTATCAAATTAATACAGCAATTAATTATTTGTTATTTTGATGCCAGTTGCACAGGAAGTAATGATGATAATCCAAGGTGCCTGGTCACTGTGCATGGCAGGGGCATCATCTTCCCTGACTCAGGCTTACAGGCATCATCCCTTAAGACTTGCACTGTATCTTGGCTGTTGTTGAGACTGGATAGGGAAGATGGGACATCCTGCCATTATACCAATCTCCATGTGCTGCCAAACAGTGGTAACGTCCGACAAGGTGAAAGGTGATAGGTGATAGCTGCAGATCTTGAAAATAGGATTTGATGAGGTTCGTGATACATTTTTGGCATTCTGAAGAAGTCAATAGACGCTCATATGTAGCAGTATCAACACAGATGTAACCTTCATGTGGCCATCAACGTCCAACATTCTATTGAATTATGTAGTCAGCTGTCGGTATCTTGGCAACAGTGCCTGTACAATTAAATAAACAAAAAGACGGTGTTCTAATTAGCTATCTAGCTAGATCATCCGAAACAAAGTTTTTTGCCCGTGTCTTGATGCCTTCTACGACAGGTAACTTGTTAGACAGTAAAGACAGCAAGTCAGCAAGTCACTACCTTCCTGTTTCGGACATAGCCGAGGAGTGAAGGACTTTTCAATGACTCACACTCACACACACACACATCCTTTATCCTTCTGGCACTGACAATAACCAAAAACTTGTGCAACCATTACATTGCAAAACACCACTGTTGCACAATACATGCAACATACAGTACATCACATCGCATTACTATGCATATATTGTTTCTAACTTATTTTAGGCATCTACAACATGGTAACAATGACAGGTTAACTTGCATCCATTATGCAAATGACCAGAATCCTTCACTAACTGACAGTAAGTAACCAACCCACCACTGATGAAAAACTTTTGTTCCTCTCTCTCCACAAGACGCTATCTTCCCATTCCAATCTGCATTTCTATTCATCTATATGCCTGAACTGCATGATTCAACTTTAGTTGTAGGATGAACACACACACACGCTCACACACACACACAGAAGACATACAGCTTTTGGACATATTCACCTTTAGATGAGCCTTACAATAGCCAGACAGACAGAGAGAGACATAGAGCCCAGTTCTATTGTTCTCAGGTCATAAGTCCCCATTCACAGGACCCATACGTATTGTTGCAGGAGGACAAAGTGCTGATGTGAACTGCACAGGAAGTGACTTTCCCAACACATAGGGGGATCAGGCATGCAGATGGAAGTGGCCAAGCAGGCTGCTGGTGGAAGTGTGTGTTGTGCTGAGCTGTCACTCTGACAAACAGTCAGCCAGTGTAATTAAAATCACACACACCTGTCTATTTTTTTTTTTGATGGGTCTAGAGTGTATGGTGGAAGGGTGGGGAGGAGAGAGAGGGGAAAGGAGGAGAGGGCTGCTGCAGTGGAGCAGGATAAAGTGACACACACACACACACACACACACACACACACAAATCGTCTCTTTACCCCTTCTGGATCAGTCTCTTCTCACTTTTTTGCAGTTTTTAATTGCTTCTAGCACCCATCCCTGTTCATGCACACACACACACACACACACACACACACACATACACATACACAGCAGGTTGTCCATAGGTTTCAGAGTCCCAAATGAAGGAAGGACACAGGGCAATGACAGTAATCAATACAGCTTAATTGCATTTGGCACCATCATGGTCCTCATCATCCACAGCTCCCATTCAACCTCTATCACCATCACTTTATCTGACTTCTGTTTTTCATAACCTCCCTCCACACACACAAACTTTATCTCGAAACACACATGCATGCTCTTTCTATCTCTCTCTCTGTCTCTTGCACACATGCGCACGCGCACACACACACACACACACACACACACAAACACACTTGGATTTAGTGTATGACAGCAAGAGCACATATGTTGACACTCATACACACATGCACACATAGAAGTACAGCCAAAAAAGGCTAGAACTTTACCTACTTTAAGTGAGACAGACATAAACACATCCTGTACACACAGAGACACACATACCCCATTTGAGATGTTAAGCCAAAACAACCCCAAACTTTACACACACACACACACACACACACACACACATACACACACACACACACACACACACACACACACAGACATTCTGCCAACAGAAAGAGAACAACTAGAGGACAATGATTAATCTCTCTTCCCTCTTCCACCCCCCCCCCCCCCACACACACACACACACACACCCATCCACATCCCAGCTGCCCTAACAACTAATCCACAGAAATGCCATGACAATTCACAAACAACAAACACACAAATAAATAAATAAAACCAATTAAATAAATAAAAACTAAAGCGGGCCAATGAACACCAGGACTGAGGCCCGGAGCAAAGGGAATACTTAGGCTGATCACACACACACACACACACACACACACAAACACACACATATACATATACATATACAACTTACTGTCATTTAGCCTAAACCTGAGAGAGAGAGAGAGATACAGAGAGAGAGTGAAAAGAAGAGAGAGAGAGAGAGAGAGAGAGAGAGAGAGAAGTGATGCAGCAGCAGACTGGCAAGACCAGGGGATATAGGGACAAGGATGAAAGATGGAGGGAGGGAGGAGATGAAATGAGTGAAGAAGGGAAACACTGACCCCAGGCAGGGGAATGAAAAAATATACAAAGAAAGATGGATAGAAAAAAGAAAGTATTCTGCCTCAAACAAACAATAAAAACAGAGTGATTATGACATTTCTCCATAGCCTCTGCACACACACATGCTCACTCATAGAAATAAGTCACATACAAACACACACACACACACACAAACACACACACACACAAAACAGAGAGAGAGAGTGTCCCATCCATTACCATAACCCTTAAAAGTGATTCAGTACACCTACAAGAAAATCAATTTCCCAGCATTCCTGGCTGCAAAAACATTGGAAAAGCAGAGAAAATACATTACTTTGCATTACCACTAGGGTTTCTGGAAATTTCCACAGCTGAGTCACACACACACACACACACACACACACACACACACACACACACACACAAACACACACATGCATGCATACCATACACACGCACACGCACACACACACACACACACACAAAGGAGGGCCACAAAAAGTAGAACAATAGTACAAGGAACACCTATGCATATTGTAGGAAAAGGCCTACATTACCTTGGCTGTTGCAGGTAAGGTTACCGCTTAGCTTAATTAGCGCACGCTAGCCTCAGGAGCTCAGCTGACAACCTGCTCCACTTTAGTGGTGCTGTGTGTGCATGTGAGGCACCTCAGTGGGGACTTGGGAGTGGAGTCACCAAACCTCATTCTCCACCACAAGCCTTCCTCATCAGCTCCTAATACTTTACTTTGTGGGTGCAGGTGAACTTTGCAAGGTTTTGTGTGTGTGTGTTCCTGTGTGTGTCTGTGTGTGCGCATGCATACGTTTCTCTGCCTGTGTTTATGTTTCTCTGTGCATGTGTGTGTGTGTGTGTGTCTGTGTGAAGGGGTGAAATTGCAGCTGCTCCGTTGCCCCCTGCTTTTAAACACCCCAGAGAAAAGTAGAGAAGTAGCTCAGGTTCAAACCACATTTCCTGTCGCCCTATTCGGCTGCTGTTTGTTTCATTTCCTTTCAAGGGCACTTGTGTCAGACAAACTAGGTAGCAAGGAAGCAATATGCAGCCTATTTGACTGACTGCATGTTCTCACGTATAGTCTCTCAACAGACAAGAGGCCTCATTGAAAAGGAGAGACATGGGAAACAGAAAAACATTAAGACTTACTGAGAGGGGAGGCAGGCAAGTCTCCAGCGGAGGTTGTCAGTTTACAGGGCAGGAATTAGACATGGCAGCCCTGCCAAAGAGTTCTGTGACAAACCAGGAGGGGGGTCAGAAGAGGTCAGCTGTTTCAGACACGTGAGTTCAAAACGGGGACCAAAACATGATTTCCTTTGGGGTCACTTAACATGAGGAAGTTATTGGGCAAACTCAAGGTTATCAAGGGCCTGCCGGGTCTTCTATAGTGTTTATTGGTAGCATGTGGGCGCCATCATTTTTCTAGCAGGATGGCAGACCTGAGATTGCAGGTGGCACCACAGGGTTCAATCAGATTTAGTTATCATCAGTTTGCAAAAAGCAAAAATGTGCGCACAACCAAACACACACACACACACAGTCTACAAGAGACCTTTCAGATACAGAGCTTACCTAATTAAACTGGCAATTCTACACAGTATATGAACATTCCTTAGCCCTCATATGGCGGGACTACAATGGCATGACAGCCAGGTGACTGCAAAAGCTTAAAGAAACCTCAAAGAAAAATAACAAGACAAGCCTTAAAATACAATGTTTTCAGTAATACTGGTTATACGATCTATATGTGTCACTGTACACAGTAATTTCTACATTTCTGTGAATGACACTAATGAACCAGTTTCGGCCCTGCAGACACCACCAACCAATAAGCACTGTAGGGCCCAATCATTTGTCTCCCTGACCGAGGCAGAGGAAAGCAGGCTGTCTTCCCTGTCTCCTTCAACAAGACTGACACAGCATGTCAATAATCACCCTCCCATCATAGCCATCACTTCTCGCTACCTCCCTATGATCGCAAATGTCAGGCGCGTCCCTTGTCGAGTGACCTACCGTTGGGTGTATTCCCATTTGCAATAACAGCAAGAAAATAAATAAATAAATATATATATAAACATTGGCTGATGCTGACATTTTAACAGAAACATCTATTCGTTTGGCCTTCCTCCACCTGCCCCCACCACTAAAATGACAGATCAACCCAGTGCTTTTGTAATGTGGCCTTAAGAAACATAACCTTGGAAGTGAAACTAGGACCCTGAGGGTGTATTTCGTTTATCATTTTGAGTCAGGCCCAACAGATGTAACTGACTGACAGCCCAGATATTACTTTAATACCACAGAATGACAAATATACTGACCTCATTGACTAGAACACAATACGTATCAACCCTAAGGGTATGGAGAGGGGGTCAGGATGGGGGACATGTTCATGTGGGGGTATGTACAGCAGCACTGACAGGCATAAGGGCTGCATGTGCCACTGCTCTAAGTCATGAACTCGTCTCATAAATGGCCGTTTTATAGACCTTTGCTTACAACTGGAGATTGATACTGCCTCAACATGTGCCATAATGAGAATACTTACCCTAGGCCCAACACGGTTCATGAAATCAATCAGTGAGCCGATTAGTAAATGCTTACTCAATATACTCAGTATATTACCAGCGAACATTGTCCAACATCAGTTGTGCAAAGGCCAATTCATATTTGTCACAGACATGCAGACACACAAGCCCACACGCAGACATGCAGACCCTCTCCAACGTGCTTGGATGAGAGCTGAACTATCCATCAAAACGATGCAGAACCCACGGATAGAGGGAGTGTGTGATTAGTCAGCTTGCTTTGTTTTGGCTTCTTGCTACCCACTTTAAGTATAGTTAGCAACATGCTAGTTGACAGTGCAAGCTTTAATAATGGATTAAAAGAACTGTAAATCATTTCAGATGTTGTTTTGGATACAGTGGAAGGATTTCCTGATTGTACTGTGCCTAAATTTTGGTGTTGGTGTACAGAGTACACAGACATACATTGGAGAACTGTGAAAGGTAAACCTCTCTGTGAATACAACTGCGTGTCTGTGTATTGATGGAGTTGCATGACCATTAAATAGGCTTAATAGTCAGGCCTACACAGCAACTACAGTCCTATCCTGGGAACCAGACCCACATCAGTCAAGATGACCTCCCATTTACAGAGGTGTAAGCAGCATGAGATCTGAGGTTAAAATGAAGCATTAAACTCATACCCTCTTTGGAAAGCAAACATGTAATTCCCATAATCAACCATTTTAATTGCAGCTGTTTACTCAATTTGAGGGCAAATACATGTTGAGTTTAATGTGACACTATGTAACTTTTGGCACATATTTGAGGTATCCTTTTTATTTGTCTTGGTATCATCTCCACATTCATTTCAATGGCAGAATCATATGAAGGGTTGATTAACACTAATGCTGTTCTAAGCCACCATCCAGGATTTGCACTGGGCAGTTCTGGGTGGAGGGTAGGAAACTACCACAAAAATAAAAGAAAAAAGCTTTACATTATTGACTATATTGCCATCAAACACCAATACGTATCTTGTAGCAGTGCCATTGAAGGCTCTGGGTAAGGTTTGGAGTTTTGTGTGTCTTTTAGGTTACTAGTCCACTAGATTTACACCAGAAATTCCATAATGTTGCTTTAACCACACAGCATGCAGATGCCTTCATTGGTTGTGAATCATTTCAAGCCTGCCCCATGCTAAGTAAGTGGTTGTGATTAGTTCCAAGGTTTCTGGTGTGTTGGGTATGAGCTGTAATGGCCTCATGGCCAGACAGAGCAAGTTTCATTTGCTAGCGGTGCATCTGGGTTTTTAAACAGGCTAGCCTTGTAGCAGAGAAGAACAGGAAGTGAGTTTGATTGTTTAACATTTCACTACACTTCCCAGAATGCTTTGTGATTATGGGGGAAGAGTGTAAAATAAATGTTTGTAGAAAGTAATGTGGATGCTGGAGTACTAGCACACAGTGTCACTTCAAACCAGTTTGTAACCTTTTTAGAGTAAACTACAGGAATTCATCATTGGCGGTTAAAACCTCACATAATCTGCACCAGTTTGACTGATCTGAGGGTTCCCCTGCTGAATACCCCCCCACACACACACCACCACAACCTCAGCAGTTTCATTTCAGGTAGGATTACTTTTGGATATATTTCTCCTCACTCTATCCAGGTGACAATCTAATTTGTGGGAAAAGTGCAACACAAACAAACAGAATGGGATTTTTGACCACTCACTGAGACACATGCTGACTGAAACAGGATGCTAATTCAGAAAGCGGCAGGAAACCCAGGAATACAGCTCCTGGCTCTGGAACGGATCAGGGCCAGACCTGAGCCAGGTCCAGGGCAGAATCAGCCTTTCTCCGGGGGGGCCTGGCGATCCATGCCAGCTAGTCTGAATGGATGCAATTATAGCAGAATAATTAGCAAATATGTTCATACTTAAATTGGATATGAATTGATTGAGCTTCATTGCATTCCCGATGGCTTCCATTCATTTTCCAGCATTGTGTTGGAGGGGGTCACTTTAAACACACTGGGATTTTTTTATATATAGCTCAGCAGCTCCATATATTTCTCTCGATCAACATGCCAGGAAGAAGTAATCAGGAAATAATGTCAGAAGCCCCAGAGTTGTTAAGGCCCTTAATATTCCTTGGTACAGCTAAGCAGATAAGCATTCATCCCGGATGTTCTTGTTCCTTACCAGTGGATCACTGGGCTCCCAAAATGCCCCCCTTCCCACCCCGACAGTGTCTGTGGAGGACCAAAAAAGGCATTAAATAATCAAATTGATGACTTTTAACTAATCGTAACCTCAACTACTTGGCTGCTGGATGTACTTGCCACTGTTGTGTAATGTTGAAGGGTGTGAGGGTCACGGGGGGGAGCCAATCCTGTTCCTGAAAATTGCTTGAGTCATAATCTTCTTAATGAGTGGTGGCAGGGACAGACTAGCCACAGTGTCTGAGAGTGTGAGAAAGAGTGTAAATGCAATTGACTCCACAGTCACAGGCTTGACCACTTTTTACCCTCTTCCTCACTTTCTAAGCACAAATGCCTTGTTTTCTCTCCATGTAGGAGATATCTTGTCTAATTTTGATTCATACTGTAGACACAACACTTCACTTGAGGCCATTTACAACATTAATGTCATAAAATCATAATGTCTCACAACAACCAAGTCATGACATGATTGTCATGTTACTATTATCTGTATAGCTTTTGGTCGTAACTATCTTGCGTTAACTGCCAACCTTATTTTTTTTATATATTTTGGATGTCACAGTGGCAGCTTGTCAAATGTTTATAAGCCATCATACTATCAAAGGGTGTCAGTTACTCATGATTACAATAGTCATTAACCTCCCCAGCATAGGACAAGATGCATCCCTTGCAACATGTTTATAAGGCAGTGTAAGTATAACCTTCTCGTCTTCACAAGCGTTCATGAGAATTCTATGCACTCAGTCCAAGCTCTTATCAGGTCTTGTCTATGTAGTGTTTAATGATATATGCATTCTGCCTTGAGTGGGTCTCCTATGCAGGCTCCATTAGTCAGGTTTGCGATTTAGCAGTGGAGATGGGAGTGAGGTGCAGTCGGGGGATGGGCTTCTCCCTCAGCTTATCTGCCCCCTAACCTTGTTGGCCACCCTGCAAAACCCATTATCAATCTTTCTACTGTCCGCACTGAGCAAGAGGGTGTCATTTAAATAAGACAATACAATCTGTGTGTGTGTGTGTATGTGTGTGTCAAGCTGCCAACAAAGCAGATACCCAAAATTGTTTTCCCTGCACCCTAGCTTTTGGATAGGCTCTGTCTCTACTGTGACCATCAGGCAGCTGCAGGTCTGGCAAAGTCCATTTGGTGACATTTTGCTGTGTTCTTGCGCCCTCTTTTGGCTAGATGGCATCATGACAAATTTTAGTTGAGGCCCGATGAGCAACATGCTGTGCTGAGGGAGGAATGAATTACAACTCCCTCAAGGGGAAGGGGAAGCACACAAGACAACAGCCACCATCTGTTCCCACTGTTGTGATTTATTTCATGCTACAAAGTCAAGATCATACAATACAAACCAGCCCAACCAAATATATATATTTATATTTTATATGTACGAATATATAAATAGAACAAATCAAGTAGCATCAAGAGAGGACAATAAAGACCTGATATGCACATCTTTGAGATTATCCAATAGAAAAAAAGGCTAATAACATAAAGAGGAGTATTCAGCCTAGCGCTAGAATACTGCAACATGTTCTGTAACTAATTATTACTGTTTATTAAGTTTGATTATGGATTCACAGATAGGTAGCGATTCCGATCCTTTCTGCTAGGGAGAAATACATTCATTGAAAGAAAGCAAATAAAATCCTTACTGATTCTGACATTAAAAGGCATGGCATTGATAATGTCGTAAAAATGAATTGAAATCTTGCCAACAAGTTACAGTGAAGGTCAACAGCAAACCAAGCCACTATGACAACCAGTAATTCAACAGTAATTCATTCAGCCTCCACTGAAGTGCACAGACTCTAGTTTTTTTGTTGTTGTTCAGAACTGTCTTCTTCTGCTCCTGTTAACTCTGCTCAAGCAATGAAACAAACGTCTTGTCAAAAAGAAGCCATCAAGTATAGACTGCATAGGGAAACGCTCAATGCTCTTCACACTGATGTCTTATGAAGCACAAGCTCAATATCAAGATGTTCAAAAAGAAAGAAAATCTATGAACGTGAATGAAGATGAAAATGGACCTGTACACATAACACCTTGCAAAAGTCACCAACAAAGTTTAACTTGTTTGTGAGTGTATGTGTGTGTGTGTTTACTACCAATACACAGCAGGTTTGCTGATGATGATTCTATTCTCAACCTCAAATTCCTAATGATGTTTTTGAAGGTTTGTTTAAACAAATGCCAGGTCTAATTATAAGATGCCATACATTATGCTGTGTGAAACGGAAAAGTGTGCTTGTATCAGTGGCCCCCAATTTGGGCTCAGTACCGACATAATCCACTGGTGATGGACACAAGAGAACCATCAATTCATCACACACACAACAGAACTGAGGGGAGTGTGAAAGTGAGTGAGGGAGGGAGAGTGAGAGAATGAACTGGCTTCAACAAAGGGGACATTCAAGCTTCTCTCATCCACACGCACGCGTGCACACACACACACTCACACAAGACTTGTAAGGTCTCTTTGTTGTGTTGCCCAGTTCTCTTTGTGTTGATTCAATGGCCGATGAAATGAACACCGGTGCCTGAGCACACACACAATAATGATGTGACAATTATGTGTAAATTACCACTCCAATGAACAAGGCCATGCAAAAGAGAGGAGGCTGTAAGTGTGTATGTGTGTATCTGTGCATGTCTATATGAGATGGGGGTAAAGTGTAACATTACACATGTGTGTGCATACACATGTGTCTTGGGTTTGTGCATGTGTGAACACAAGTGTGTGTGTGTGTGTGTGTGTGTGTGTGCGTGTGTGTGTGTACTCACGCTCCCATGAGCACCATCCTTTATGGCTAATCTCTCAAAACAGAGGGCCAACATCTGGGACCACACACACAGTTTCTCTCTAGCTAACTGATCACATCTGTTTGGGAGAGATAGGGCCCCCGCCACCCCCCACCCTCTCTACTCAGAGGGAACAAAGAAGGCCTGGGATGGGGATGGAGGGCCAAAGAGAGAGAGGTATCTGGATGATAGTGTGTTGACTGCTGTGCACTTCATCTCCCATTCTCTTTCACACTGTCTTCTTCCTCTTCCAAATCTATTCTCCGTTTCACTCTATCAACATATCCCTCTCTCGCGCTCGCACTCTGTCTCTCGAGGGCCCGAGGCCAGAGCGCCGACGCACCAATCAGAAATCTCCCTCTCTTTTACACACACGGTCTCTCACACACACTCTGCCTGTCCTATTGAAACACGCCAGTCAAGCAGACACCTCACACGCCACAAGCTTCATGAAAAATTATGACAGAACTGTCTGTGTGGGCGAGCTAGGACTCATTCTCTCCGTCTACTCCGTCTCAGTGCCAGTGTCCCCACTAAATCCTAAGCCCTCAGCCCTTACAGACATAACTAACCATGAATCAATCCCAATCAATCAGTCTCTCTCAGTCCCAAAACAAGTGAAATGGAAGATGAGCATGCTGGGGACAGCACTTGCATGGGACCAGTGCACAGGACAAGCAGACACAAACATCTCTAATGAGTGGATTACAGTACAAATAAAAGCATCATGCACTGGTTTCTGACCTACCTCAGTACAATCAAAATGCCTTTCTAGTACACTATGATGCACTATCTTCCTGATATATAATGACACTTTGTGGCTATTAGCCCATGTATGCAGGCCCGCTGGGACTACACAAATACATCAAAGTGTGTGTGTGCATGTTTGTTTATTTCTTTTTAAAAAAAATTGTGCTTTTGTACAAACCTTTCTTCTCTGTTGCATTGTATCGTTTTAAACCCTCTGAGTGTCATGTATTCTGACCCCCCCCAACCACCACTTAGCACCTCTGCCTTGATTGTGATTGTGCAAAAGACCCCTACAGATATTTGGCTTCCTCTGTTCTCCGATACAGTCGAAACCCACGCTAGGCTAAGATAGCGAGACAATGAACAGAGGGAGAAAGAGGAGGAGGAGGAGAGGTTCCTGTTGAGCGACAGAGAGGCGTCTTAGCTGGCTATTAAGCTCAGCCATGGCAAATCACCACGGAGTGTGGCACACGCTCCCATAGGAGGGAGCATGGTCGTGTGCTACAGACACGTTTCAATGAGAATCTTTCCACAACAGCAGCTAAACATGTTCTCAATGTTCCCAATGTTCTCCGTTGGGCTTTGATCACTGTTTAATACAGCACAGAGGCTGTTATATAGCAGAAAACATTAAAAGAAATGAATACGAGATCCTAATTATCCTAATGTAGCAGCTCAACCACTCAAGCCTGCCGCTCAATGTCATCTTAACATCACCAGACCCAACCTCAACCATAAATCGTTAACATGTTAACATTACCGTTGTGCCAAAAGATTGATTGTTTATACTGAGCATCTGTAAACAGTCTCAGGGAGACCATCTAAGTAAAGAGTGATCAGTTCATCTCCAAATGCAGCCATTTGACTTTGACTGACACTTTAGGACACACAATTTAAATTCTAGGGGTTGTTGTTCTCCAGAAGTGAAAACCAAAAACCACACAGCTGTTGCACATGACGACTAGCATACCCCCCCCCCCCCCACACACACACACACCTACTATATAGGTCTGAAAGGAGTTCAAACTTGAACTTGCATGACCACAGACCTCCAAGGGCAGTGTCTAACCACATTGCAGCATTGTCTTCCGACATTTTTAAACGACCTGTGTACAATCAAAACGTCTCTTTGAAATATAATGACACCATCTTTATCTTCTCCTAATGGGATTCAAGGAACTTGAATATGGCATATACACCAAATAAAGAGCCATTTTCTGAAATAAAAACACCATTCGACTCATCACGTATGCAGTAGCACAGCGAAAAAGACACACACAACACGATCCAAATTATATACACACACACACACTTGGGCAATGGCAGTCCGAGTGCCCTGAAATAGTTGAGGCGTCAAAGCTTGAAATCCTTTGGAAAGAAAAGTCTCTTTTTTTTTTTTTCTTCAACAGCAGTCCAGACAGTGCAGTGAATGACTCTGGGACATTCAGCTTTGAGGATCTCCACCAAGCTCTTTAGTCCTCAACCCTAGCAGCAATAGTGAAAAGAAGGCCTGGTACCTGGGCCTAGCAAAGATGATGAGGTCAGGCACCTGGTACCTGGGCTTAGCAAAGATGATGAGGTCTGGCACCTGGTTAGCTGTGCCCAGCAAAGACAGGGAAAGTTCGGGGGCTTGGTACCTGGGCCTAGCAAAGATGGTGAGGTCCGGCTCGTGGTGCCTCTGTGTGGCATCTGGTACCAAGAACTGGCAAAGGATGAGAGGCCAAGGCTCTTTGGTGTGTGATGTTCGTTAGTGTCTCAGGTCCAGTGGGTCAGGTAGGCAGGAAATCCATATCATAGGGTAGTCAGATTTCCAGTCTAGTGTTCATGTGGAGTGATGAGAGGGGGAAAAAAAATTAGGAGTGTACCCAGCAGATTGAGTCAGAGCACAAACACTCAACCCTCAAAGAGGCATGGGGGCAGGACAGGAGTAAGGGAAGGGTACACTCATGACCTCGTAAAAAATATAGATACCTGAGAGAGAAAGAGAGAAAGAAAGGGAAGGGATCAAAAGAGAGGTGTATGGACAGGGTTGAAACAAGGGCAGAAGAATAAAAGAATAAAAGCCAGAGAGAGAGAGAAAGAGAGAGAAGAAACAAGGCGGATAAAGGAAAAAGAAAGGGTGCCTCTGGCTGCTTTTAAGATGTTGCTGTCTCTTCTCTCTGAGCCGGGTTGCATTGTCTTACATCAGCTCCACCTACGTGCCTCTTCCTCCTCGCTCGTGCCTTTGCCTCGCCTTGGCACCCAGTTCGCCGTGAGAGGAGCCTTGGCTTACAGTGCAGCAACAAGTGAGAGTGAGAGAGAGTGAAAAACAGATGCTGTCACCTGTCTTCATAAAACAGCAGGGTGCACCACACCGCTCTCTCTCGCTCGCTCACTCTCTCTGGATTTCTTTTTCTTCTTCTTTTACTTTTCAGGTCTTTTATCAGTGAAGTCTCAAGAATCCAAATCCATAAAGAGGAAAGGGCGTGCAGATTCTACATAAAAGGTCAAATTAAGCCCACATAGGCTTGCTATCTTACAGCAGTTCTGAACAGCAAACATACAGGCCAAAGAAAATACCTTCAAAGCAGTCTTCTTTGCAGAGAGCTCTTCCTGATTCATTTAGATTGCGTACCAAAGTGTTGTGCCTCTGTGTGTTTACCCTGTCTGCTAACTACAGGTTAGCCTTCTGTGTTAGCATCTTTAGCTCAGTAGCTCTTCAAAACGACTCAAGCAGGGGTTCGTGGTCCACAGTGGGGTAGTCACAGGGTAGAAGTCCTCTTGTTAAATGGATGCCCCAGTTCGCACCACAGGAGCATCTCAGAAGAACTTGTCATCGATGCGGAAGTGTGGCCGAGTGACGTCGTCAGGGTTGAGGAACACCGAGATGGACTTGCCTGGGTTTTCGGTCACCAGTTGCTGCAGCTTCTGTGCCAGCTTGTCATCTTGCACTGAAAGGTGGGCGCCAGGTGAGCCCAGGGCCGAGGACCCAAAGCCGGTGACGCCGCCGGGGCCGTGCCCATTGGTGGCCTGTCCGGCGGCTTCCTTCTTGAGCCAGCTGGCCTGTCGCGCCTGCTCCAGCGCTGCACGCAGGTGCTCGCCGGGGTCCGAGCGCAGGTGAGCTAGCTTGCGGGCGGCCAGCAGGGCGGCGCCATCCGTCAGATGCTCCAGCATGTTGCACTGCGGCAGGAAGTAGTTGGGGCAGTTCTTACCCAGGATGCAGTGCGCCAGGTCGTCCAGGAGACCCAGGAGGAGCCGCGCGGGGGTCTCACGTTCGGGGCAGCCTAGGTAAGCTGCGGGAAGACGGTCGCATGCCCAGAAGAGCAGCGCCCGCAGGTGGTAGAGGCTCAGGCCCATGCGGGGCCGTGAGAGCAGTCGCGACAGCACGGCTTTGGCCGCCTGGAAAGCCTGCGCCATCGGGTAGGGCACGCACTTCTTGAGCTGGACCTCGCTGCGTGAGAACGCCAGGCGCCATTCGCGATCAGGCCGACCGCCACGTGGCGAGCAGCACGGCAGGAGGTAGAACCCGCTAATGGCCTCCTCCTCGGTGATCTTGCCGTCCCAGAAGTGATTGGTGGTGAGCCAGCCCTGGGCGACGGCGGGCCAGCCCCGAAACGACACCACAGGCAGGAGGTCGTAGAGGATGCGGCTAGTGCCCGCCGTCAGTACCAGCGTGGTAACGGGGCCGTTGCGTTCCACGCGGTCGGGCACGGGGATGCCACGCTGTGGGTGGCGCTTCAGCTCCTCCACCGCCATGCCGACCACCTCCCAGAACCAATCGGCGACGAGCGCAGGTGAGAAGTAGCACCCGTCTAAACTCTGGGGCGACGGGGGCTGAAGAGAGGGAAGAGCCCCTCGACCCCCACCTCCACCATTGATACCAACCTCGGCTCCTACGTTCTGCATGCCGTTCTCCTCGGCAGGCGAGCCAGCGCCCGACCCCATACCCTCCTCGTCCTGGCAGCACGAGCACCAACGCGCCAGCAGGGCTGGGTCGCAGAGCCGCAGACTGAGCCAGGAGTGGCAGGGCGCCGACTGCCGCATGTCCAGCGTGACGGGCTGGTTGCGGTCGTGCAGTTTGATGGCGGGCACCAGGAGCGTGAAGTCCAGGTCGAAGTCCACGCCCTTGGCGTAGTCGCCCAGCTCTTCAGGGTTGAGGTCCAAGACACCCTCCCGGGCGCCACCGCTCAGCAGGAGGTACTCGTTAGAGACCGGGAGACGCTGGTCCACCTTCTGCACCAGGCCTGAGGGAAAGAAAGAGACACACACACACACACATACACAGGAACAAACAAGCAAACACTGTTAGAGCAGTACCTGAAATAAATTTAATCCTTCTCCATTTCACACTTCCCTGCGCACACACACCTGAAGACAGATAGACAGACAGACACACTCCAGCAGAGCAGTAAGAACAAATTTCGCTTGGAAATGCCTTATTTGAAAAGAAATTGATCTATCTCTACTTCACTTACCAGCACGCGCACACACACACACACACACACACACACGCCCACGTTAAAACTGTCTGCAAATGCAATAAAAGAAAATAGAAGCTAAAACATAAATGTGTGTCATTATTTTCCAAGCCGTCTCTGAAAGGGAGAACTACATCACTTATTGATTGGTGAATTACAGTGCTTTTTCTCATTCATTAAATTCTTTGGATCATATTAGATGAAGACATTTTAATACCATGGTCAAAAAATAAATATATGTCCTCATGAGGGTAGTTCAAAACATTAATTATACATCAATACAAAACATTGTGACAATTTCCATCTGAACCATAAATAACCTGATAATCTGATAATAATCTAATTAAGCGAGTTTTGAAGTCTTTAATTGACATGGTGCACATCCTGTGGCATATGTTATGAACTAGTCTGGGGCCAACAGGTCACATAAATTCTTTTGTATCAGCTAAATATGATTTGCTACAGTGAACAATACTACAACACATAGTGTAGTATAGTGTAGAGTATAGTGATAGAGTATGAAGACTGAGAAGCTGAAATATGATTATGATTAATGCAGTCCGCTACTTGGTAAAAATACATCTTAAGTAAGGGATAACGGCTGATGAGGTGACCAATTCAATGGAAATAATGGAGAGGTGGAGGCGAAGGGCTCCGCTGAGTCAATATTTCCATCAAACTGGTCACCTCGAAAACCATCATCCTGCTTATCTCCCACACACAGACAATTTTATCTATAATGTTATATTTCAGAATCATGTGCATGACTTGCAGAAAATAACCTATTATAGCTACGGAAAAAGTACAGCCAAATACTTTATGATGGTTGTTATGGTTACCATTCAAAAGCGCATTGATATAGAACGGTGAAACAAATTTTTCAGATCTTCAAAGGTAGCCAGTTATACAAAGTTAATTCCCACTACATCAGCCAATCAGAAAAAATTGAATCCTATTGTTAAGGGAGATAAAGCATTTTAAAAGGTATGTAGAAGTGAGAGAATTTGGTCTCTGCATTTATACCCTCCAGGAATTAGTGACGCACAGCCCATAGTGAACACACAGCGAGGTGAGGCACACTCTAACCCACAGCAGTGGGGAGCAGGCAGCAGGGCTGCTGCGGTGTCTGGGGAGCAGTGAGGGGTCAGGCATATGGCTCAAGGGCACCTCAGCCGTGGATGTGAACATGGGAGAATAATGTTCAATAATTTCCCCTGTCCACATTTTTTCCCGCGAACTAGCCACGCTTCACAAGTCACAAGTCTGAAGCTCTAACCAGTAGACCATGGCTGTGTGTCCAGATAATAAGGTTCCCAAAAAGCTATACCGGACACTTGAAATCACTATTGAATTAGAGCCCTTACTTAAAAATATCTCTGAAATTTTTGTCATGTTTTTGCCTGTCAGTCTTGAAATCTGAAATTTAGTATTAAAATTTCAGTATTGTGGCAACCTTTCCAGACAGACAATGTTGAAAAATATATACTCAATTATAAAAGATGCAAAAGTGTCTATGATATTTTTCATTATGAACACTTTTCACTCGCACCGTTATCTCACACACACACACACACACACACACATTCTGCAGTGTGTATGCAAAGCTTTGCTGTGTGTAACTGGAAGCTGCAGAAGGCTAAGTGTCTCAGTGCTGGGAGTGCAGGCTCAGCAAGGGTGCTTGTTCAAGATGACTGCACATATTCTCCCTGCATGAAAATCACATCAGGCTTCAGCATTCAAGACTATGCACAGCCTCACCCCTGAGCCCCCAGTGTGAGTGTGTCTGTGTGTGTGTGTGTATGTGTGTGTGTGCATGACAGAGCAAGAGGGAAAGCGTGAGTGTCAGACTGTAGACTTTCCCAGCTTTGTGACGGGTCTTAAATCTCATAACACGATTTCTTTCATCCAATTAGTGAAGTGAGGTAACTCGCCGAGAGAAACCTCCAATTGCGTGAACATGTGTGTAGGTGTGTGTGTGTGTGTGCGAGAGAGACAGTGTGTGTTTATTTGTGTATGTACAGTATGCATGTTTCACTTCTGAGAGAAATATGGGGGATGGGGTGGTAAAAGATTAAAAACAGAAATGGGCTTTTCCCTGTCAAATGTGTGTGTGTGTGACCAAACATGTCAGATGTGTTATCGGAGAGCACAAGATTTTGATGCCTTTGAAACTGTGAGTTTGTTAATTTACACTCTGCCGGTCAAACTGTGACAGAAATACCCTACACCAAAGGACAGTGCATCTTTCTCTCTATATGTGTGCATGAGTGTGTATGTATGTATGTATGTATGTATGTATGTGTGTGTGTGTGTGTGTGTGTGTGTGTGTGACAGAGAGAGACTGAGGATGATGAAAAAAGACAGCGTACGTGAAGAGCCCTGCTCTGATTTGTTTCGTTTTATCTGTCGCAAGATTAAATAGATCAAACGGTGCAAGCTCGGCAGCTGTGGAGAGGAAAACAACTTATCTCCTCACGCGGACTCCACAGGGCGGAGGAGGAGGAGAAAAACAGCCTCTCCATTAACCGACCGGGCCCCGACACCCCAACAACAATGTCTCCCAGAGACACCACAGAGAGCAAAACAACATTAGTAAACTTTAAATCATTTCTCTTTCCCTCTCTCCCTCCACCCCAACTCATCAAATCTCCCGCACCAAATAGCTAGCTACGCGCTTAAAAAAAAAAAAAAACTAAGCAAAAAAGAAAGATGTTTTTGTTTTTGAAGTCTTTTTATTTTGTCCAATCAGCCAGTTAATCATCACTCTAGGGTCTGAATGACAAACGCTGTGGAGGGGGAAAGAACCATCCTTTTTCCGCCAAAGAAAGCTTTCTCCTTCTCAGCGCCTGTTCCATTATTTCTGCATAATGACAAGGAGGATGCCTTCAAGAATGCACCAAAAATTGCCAGCGCACGCAGTTACCATGACAACTATTATGGAAAGGGGAAAAAAAACTCACCATTAGTTTGTGAAATAAATAAAATAATAAATAACCCTCCAGTGTGCTGCAGCAAATGTCACGCTGTGATTTATGACCAAAAATAAAAGCCTCTACTACCATCTGATTTTCTGATATATATTTTTTTCAGTTCAAACACACACACACACACACACACAGCGCTGCTCTGGCTGGAACCCGTTTCACACACTCCCTCTCTCGACTTGAGATTGTACTCCTTAATGATGAGACGAAATCCGACTCAAGGTTACCCAACCCATTTAAAAGTAGGATCCAGCTGCTGCCAACACTCATCTAAGAGCTCAATTCACAGTATCAATGCTGGAGATCAGGGCTATGTCAGGTGCTGGGTCTGATTGTTAGATGCGGAGGGTGAGGAGAGAGGGGAGAGGAGGGGGGGTGACTGCAGAACAGGCAGCTTTTTTGTGGAATCGGTAGTCAATGCAGCAGCACCCTGCCGATGAGAATCCATCATGCAAAGCAGAAAGGGCAGGACTGGGAAGACTCATCATCCAACCAGAATTTCTACTTGCCAGTATTCCTGAACAGATACAGCATATAGGGTGTAATGTAATTTTTATCAGATATACAGTAGTTTGCATATAAAATATAATGTAAACTTTATCAGATAGACTTACAATGGGGAGGCCAAATTCAATGTGTAGTACCCAGCATATGACATCCGTTCTATACTATCACTTGAAATAAATTAAATTATCCTTTCCTAAAATAAACCACTCCACATTTTGTTTGGAGTTGAAACTGGTGAAATTTCATTCCTGAAAATTGGCAAAGAAGAGGATCTAAAATGTGGTGGATGGATATCAAATGCATTTGTCATTCAGGGAGATTTCATTTCAACATTCGGGGATATTTCATTTGACAAGGTCCTCCAAGCCCCCACGAGAGAGAAATCCATGTCCAATTTGGTTTCTTCCTTAATTGTTACTTCATTAGCCTATCCCTGTTGCGACATGTTTTCATTAGCATAAAAGCTTAATGAAGAGAATGTGGAAGCAAATCTGTCAGGCACTTCTTCAGCCACCTAACCGCATGGCACATGTGATAATAAACAATTGTTTTGATATAAGGGCTTTTCCACACTGGTTTGGCTACCTTCTCCAGAAAACCCAGACACAAGAAGACACAAGTAGATAGAATACAATGCATGTGTGAGTGCATCTTGCTGAGGGAGGTTGTGGCACAGTTGGCTACAGAGCCAGAGCAACTTTTGTTTTGGTGCTTAATTAGGAAAAAAAAAAAAAAAACACTTTTAATTCTGTACCCTTGGGGATTTGTTAAATGAACATTTAAAAGTGAATCTTGAATCTTGAAGAACTCATTATTATGCCCCAACTCTTAGTAAACTACATAACTGAACGAGTTAATGTTATAAGACAGGGACATGCGTAGGTGTTGCAATGTCTACTTCCCATCTCCCTAATTAAAATTTGCAACAACAACATTGACTAAACATTGAAAAAATAAAAAATAATAAAAAAATTAAATAATATAAATATACATTTTACTCTCTCTATATATATAGTCAATTTTTTTATTTATTATTATAATTTTTTTCTTTGATGCAATGACTGCATGGCCATTTACGATTCCACCATCACAGATAGCAACTGAGTGGGAAAGAGAGGGCAGAGGAGGAACAAAATCTCTACATCTATTAACAGACAAAAGTGTGGGCAGACCGAGGACTGGGTGACTCCCATTGCTTGGGGCAATTAAGTCATCGGGCCGGAGCACGGCCTCATTGATAATTAGTTAACTGTTAGTTAATCCGTTATAAAATCTGCTTCTGGCGCCATTTGATGGAATGGTTCCTGCTCTTGAGGCCCTATCCAGGGGAGAAGTAATGGTGTACTTGGATGAGTATGTGCATAACTGCTGATCTCCCTTCAGAATCACTTTTCATTAAGGACCAGATCAGAGAGAAGAGAGAGAGAGAGAGAGAAAATGATCTTGTGAGAGGTGACCCTCTGGCCCACCAGCTGCTGGAGCTGAGCAGGTGAACGGACGAGTAGTTTCATCAACTGCAACCCATGCCTTTGCATGGCTGTTGAAATCTCATCCATGAAATACGTCAGCAACAAGAGGGCTCTTAAAAACCTGGCTTCCCATCAGACCTCAGAGAGGTTAGCACAACTCATCATAATCGAAGAGGCCGTCTGGCGGCGTCCAATTAATATGCCATCAAGGCACCATCAAGGTGGAGAGGGAGAGAGCACGTATGAGAGCCTTTCATTACGTGTACGTTCCCAATTAGTGCTGCAGATGGGCCCATGTCTATGCTTATGCACTAACACATGCTAAACAGCCAGCGCTAACCAAACACGGCCACACAGAAATTGATTCAAGCCATGGCAGGCTGTTGAACATTTCACATCTGGACTGCACTTACTTCAACAGTCCCATGGGACAAGAGAGGGAGAACCCTCTAGACAGACGATACCTAAGAGTAACATAAATACATAGGTAGATACTGTAGACAGACAGTACTGATAGATAAAAAGTTTGATTTAGATTTTATCTCTCAAATCTCCATACTTTTTTAGGAGTGGAGAACAGTAATTTATAACTCCATGCTTTCTCAGAAAAGCGTGAGCATGCACCCTGGGTTGAGTTACACAACAAAGCAGGCATGCCTGGCAGCAGGAATCCACTTTGATTATTCTAGAGCACGAGTGTCGGAGATGAACCCTTCTGTCTGCTGTTTGAACTGAGGTGCAAGCACGCCAATGCATCTCCTTCGGGGAGTGCGGACACTTTGTGCTTGTTTGCTTTGATTATCCGGTTACCCCAGGTCTGTTTTGTTTTCTTGTTGTTTATCGGTTTCCACGGCACCTCTTGACCTTCACTGCAGGATCTACCGAAGAGGAGGAACAGTTCTTTGCCACGCTTCTTTAGAACCTTGTTTTCTTTTCTTTCTTTCTTTCTGTCTTTCTCTCTACCCTTTTTTCGCCTTCAGTCATAGTCTCTCTCATCTGTAAAGACCTTCTGAGATCTATACAAATCGTTATGATACAACAGAAATATTGCGATTAATTAGATCTTTAGGGAGGGAAGGCTATGGGTGAAGAGGCTTACTCACAGTAGCAGGCACACAGGGCCACGCACGCACACACATACACACACAGTTGGAACATCTTTTACACATACACATGTACACGTGCAGACACACGCACACAGAAAAATGAAAAGAAATAAAATAGAAAAATGCTAATGTTGATAGAATGATGGGAGATTTTAAAAGTGAAGGGGTGATGAGCTCTGTTGGAGCTGAGCTGGTCTTTCAATTAACAAAGGTCTTCCATCCCTGTCCATGTTTTTTTTTTACCTTTTTCCTTTTTTTCACCCCTCTATCCGACCATCCCTCCAGCAAAACACAGAATGTAACAGAGATTTCTGCAGCACACATTAATGCCAAGGCTGAAAAATGTGAAGCGGCTCACAGTCACGGACAAGTCGCTAAGGATGAAAATGTGAAAAACATAGACAGACAGATACCCAGACACACGGGCACACAGACAGACAGAGAGAGAGACAAAACAAAAGAGACAACAGGACTCGTTATTCTTGTCGGTCCCTGTGCCACCTTAGTAATGCCCGACAAACACAAACACACACACACCGTTCATAATTTTACAACAAAACCGAGCTGTGTATTTTCAGGGTTGGTCCCAACCCATTCTGACCTTGTTACTTCGAAAAATAAAGACATTCAACTGACTAGAACACGCATCGATGCTGCTGGTCATACTAATGTGTACGGCTGTGCATGAGAGCACAGATAATCCATTGTGAGAACAACTCATTATATATCATCATCGACCAACACACAGCAACAGTTTACGCTCTCACTTTCAAACTCATTAGAGCACTACCTTTTGCTGTGACCTTGCCAACAAAACAAATGCATATTTCATGTACTTGGTCTATGAGATAATCTCTAGGGAATGGTGCATATAATGAATAATCTGTTTGGTATGTTTTTTTTTCTCTGGACCTAATTAAAAATTTGAAGGAAACTTAAAAATCAGTTTCAAAGAAATATAAAGTCTATATAGACATAATGACAACAGCAACCCAAATGATTTTTAACAAGCTTTAAAAACAAAGTGAAACACTGAATAAAAGGAAATACCAGCTTTGGTGCCTAGATCTTTGTACTCACAGAGCTTTGATACCTTTGGATTTTGTCTTGGTCAACTAACCTCTCACAATTTTCTGGGTACAAGGTTCTATTTTGCCTTGGCTGGGCAAAGTGGCTTCCCACCACAACATTCTATGGTAGTTAACAATAGCAATGCAGTCAAAAATAAGAGTTTCTGTTGTGAGCCTCAAAGCACTCGAAAACAAAAGCCAATATTTTTACATTTTTCACAGGTTTCCAGGAAAAAAACGAAGACCAGAAACAACAACTGGGCGATCAGACGAGATAAAAGCATTCATTTTGTTATTTGCAGAGGAAGTACATTGGTTATTACAAAAACTAATTGAGTAATATGAGAGTTCCCTGACATATTGCTGCAGCAAACTGCAATATTGAGTACTATAGTGGTGCTAACCTTGGTTAAATAAAAGTGTCATCATGCATCATGCTTTTGTTTACCTTAAAATATTAGCTTCCACCTACCAAGGGTTGTCACAATACTAGACTAGATATCAATACCCAGAAAAATCCTCAACCCTATCAATAGCATTTTCAAAACCACAGGAGGGAAAAGGAGGGACAGAAATCGCAGATTTTTTTCGACTACATTTCGACTACTTTTAAATGACTATCTAATTTGACTCTAGGCCTAATTTTCAGCGTGGATAAGTATCTGAGATGATACTGCTGGCAGGGCTTCCTTACTTTTTCACACCACAGAATTATACAGCCTGGACAGCCAGTGGCAATGTCAGGTATGTTTACTTGTCCTTAGCTGGACCATGGTCCATCAAAATTAATTCGACAATAACGCCTCATTCCAACAGAAGCTGCTTGTGAAAGCATTGCTTAACTTTTTTTTTCCACAGCCTGCAACGTTAGAAGGACAAAGTTTGCACAAGGTAAATATAGTGATTTTACTTCTATCATATCACTCACTCACTCACCTTCACACACACACACACACACACACACACACACACACACACACACACACACACACATTTCTACAGTCTCCAAACAAGACAAATCCCTAGACAGAAACCTGCTGGAAAGACAGACATTTCTGGAAACTTACAGAAAAAAAATTGCTCTCTGGGAAGTAATAAAATTTTATCAGAAACCGCAAGCACATAAAAACGAGATTGGCGAACAGCTCTGTTAGTATCTTTGTTCTACGCATCTTCCATAAACTGCAGCTCCCACCTCACTTTTTTTCTCGGCTCAATGTCACGCTCGACAGACATGTTTCATTTTATGAGAGTGATGAGAGGATGAGAGGAGGGAGCAAGAGAAAATGGATGGCAAGGAAAGACATAAAGACATAAAAGAGACATAAAAGACATATGGAGACCTAGAGACTATGAGAGAACAATTGCGGAGGAGTGTTTGAGAGCCAGGGGGGTGAGAGTCTGTGTGTCTAAGTGTCTCTCTGGTGTGTGTGTGTGTGTGTATGTGTGTGTGTATGTAAGAGAATGTTGTGGAAGAAATGTGGAAATAACAACCCCTAGAGTTAACTTCAGCAAGATGTCAAAAAAGAAATGGGGAAAACAAATAAACATGTGATACTAAAACACATAACAGATAATCCTTGTTTAGTTTGCAGAGAAGACAAAAATGCTGGAAAAGCAACCGAATCAGTACAGCAAAGGACAGACACAACCTAAGACTGAGGTGAGAGAGATAGATAGATAGAGAGAGAGAGAGAGAGAGCAATAGAAGACGACTGACTGTGCCCCTAATCCAATATTTGACAAGATTACAGAGAGCAGCTCCTATCATACTGTATTTCTGGGCAAACGATAGCAAGTAGCACAGCCAAACGCCGCTCTCTCTTCAGGGACACGGTAACAGTGATGAAAATGACCAAGAGCCTCTGCCAACCTGCTGGCTAGCATGGCACCCACTGGGCATGCTTTGGAGGGTGGCGAGGAAGTGGAGAGGGTGTTAGTGTAGTGTAGCATAGAAACTTAAGAAAAAAGAACTGGCTGTTAGGCACGCTGCGGTAGGTTGGGTTGGTGGGTGGTGTGAGGAGGTGCAGAAGGTGGTCGTGTGGTGTAGCGTAGAGGGAACTATAGACTTAAGAGACAAGGAACATGTGCCAATCTGCTGGCTGGCACAGCAGACTTTAGGCAAGCTGCGGTGGGTTGGGTTGGTGCGTGGTGTGAGGAGGTGGAGAACAGAGATGAGCAGAAATACATCAAAACAGTATCAATTGTAACAAAATACAATTCAAAATTACCGCTCTAAGAAATGTATTTAATTAAACTTCTAATAATTTGTAACTTGGAAAAAAAACAAAAAACATGTTTTCATTCAGTAAATATAGTCGTAAGTCTACAGGGCAGGTTTTTCTGAATGCTTGTATTTTAATGTCATTTGGAGAAAATGTACAGCAAGCGAGTTTTTTAACAATATTAAGTTTTAAACATTACATGTTTTGAATTCTTTGCTTTTAATCAAACAGAGTAAAAGGACACGAGTGGGTGAGCGAGTGATGGGAAAAGGTCAGAAAATTACCTTGGATAAGAATCTAACTTGGTTTCACCGGGTTCATGGCATTGACAACTTAGTAAACCCCCCCCCACCCCCCAACCTACACACACACACACGCATACATACACACACAAATTAATTATAATCTAGAAGGACCCCTTCCCTTAGGCTTGAACCTTAAACTAATTTTTTATTCCCCCAACCCAAGTACCTACACCAGAGAAATCAGTGAGTCTGATGAGTGTCTGGTGAGCTTCTCTCACGCTACATAGCCTATGTTTCAACATGTAATAAGCTTGATGTTAACATCATTTTTGGCAGCACATCCACGTACAGTCACTTTTCGGAATTCATCCTTTATCCCATATATCATGAGTATGTAAGGAATTATAAGTATGATTGGGTGTCTACACCGCCTTCGGGGGATGTCGCAGGTCTATTTCAATGACACAAAGAAAGACGTCCACTTTATAATTACACATTCTCCCATCATGCACTACCTGACCCCACCAGGACATTTGTTGTTGCTGTCTACATTATTGGATATATATACTTGCATCTGTGAGATGCTTGGCCACTGTGAGAAACACCAAACCAGTAATAACACTAGGGATTTAACAGTGTAAACCTGGGTATTAAAATGTGTCTTACTTATGAAAATGTATTTTATGTATTTCAAATACTTTAACACTACTGCTTAAAATATTTTGATACAAACTACATCCTATTTTGTTTTTTGTAACAAAACAAAAATTCCAAAATACATATTTTGAAATTAAATACATTTAAATTTACATTTATGCATTTAGCAGACGCTTTTATCCAAAGTGACTTACAAAAGAGGATAACATTCAAGCTACAACACAACGAAAGAAACTAACAAAGAGTGCATACTGCTAACATTAAAACTCCACTATTTTAACTTGAAAGTGCATTAGTGTAATGTAAAGTGCGGTATAAAAGAGAGATTAAGTATAAGAGGTTAAGTGCATTCTCAAAATTCAAGCCTCAAGGGGGTGGGTGGGGGCACTGAGATTTATCTAGTGTGTGAAACATCTGGAGAGACAAGATGGCATCTAGTGCTCGGTAGGTGAATGCAAAAGGAAGTGATTGTGTGTGTGTCTGTCTGTGTGTGTGTGTAGTACTCACACAAGAGAAAGTTTTGAATGTGAAACTAACAACTTTCAGGGTAACTGGAACTTCAAGAAAGGAAGAGTGAAAACTGGGGAGAGGGGAAGTTTGTGATTTTAAAAAAAGAAGCCAATTTGCAGCTCTAAAAAAGAGCACCAAAGAAATGGGGTGGTGGAGAGGTGAAGAGCAGATTCTGAGGAGGACTGACGCAGTGTGAGCAGAGTCAGACAAGACAGAGAGGGGGCACGACATCCATACAGTTCAGGTATGGCAGGAGTGTGTGTGTGGGGGGCAGGATGATGTGACATAGGGAGCAGGCAGACATGAGAAAGAGTAAGAGAGGAAGAAAGAAAGGGAGAAACAAAAAGAGAGGGGTAGGGAAAACAAGACTAGTACACTAACAAAAGAGAGGCTCCCTTCCAAAAGCATAAGGGAAAATCTCTTTCTCTCTCTCTCTCTCCTCTCACACACACACACACACCATAGAAAACACTTATCACAAGCAAAGAGGAAAGAGTGCCACCTACTGGACACACTACACAAGGCACGTTTCCAAAACACGCTGGCACAGGCATGCTGGAAACACTACTGTGCCTGTTTTATTTATCCATCTAGATTATCATAACATCCATGTAAATCCTGCACTTCTGTAGGATGCAGTGTGATCACAGAGAGCTCTCATTTGCAAACAGCAAGAATCCTGCTAAAAGTTTTTATTTTCCCACTCTGTAACAGAGAGCTGGATAATAATGCAACATTGTGAACAACAAACATGGAAAACACACACATATATACTCACAAAGGTTGTTAAAGATGAAGCCACTCACTCACAGACACACGCACACACCGAGCATATCAAAGATAAAATCCTTGGGAGTGTGTTACACATTCACACACACAGACCAAACATATTGAAGATAACTTTATTTGTTTATAATGCCCTATTAGCTGTTAAAGATTAAGTCTTTGGCAGTGCCTTTCAGACACACAGATACACACGCACACAAGCACACATACACTCCCTAAGAATGATTAAGATGAAGTCTTTGGCAGTGCATTTCAGACACACAGATACAGATACACACAGATATACACACACACACACTCACCAAGCATGTTAAAGATGAAGTCTTTGGCAGTGTGGACCTCCAGGGCTGTCTGGTCCCCAAACTCGCACTGTTCCAGCTGCACCAGTTCCTGCACCTGGGCTGAGAGCTGCTCCAGCACCGTGCCTGACCGGAAGTCCACCTCTGCTGCCCGCTTGGCCGGTGCTGGGCCCCGCGGACCCACAGCGCTCATCAATGTCTCCATTGGACATAACCTGGACCAAAAACAGAGGAGAGGCACATAGGAAAGAAAGAGAAGAGAATAAAGAAGATTCTTATGACATGCTTATCTAATGTGATTTGTTTATCCAGTGTTTCCTCATAGTACCACTGAAAAGCACTTGTGGTTACTTAGAAACTTCCCTGTTTTCCATGAAACATTGAGTTTGGACACAAATGTTGGATACTATCTAATAGAATATTTTATTAGAATATTCCACATCCAACTATATTTTACAATATAAGATCAAGTGTACTGTACTGTGTACGGTGTTTACTGCTCAAAGCTTAATATGTATTGTGCAACATGAGAAACACTCAAAACCTCTGCTCATTGCTATGCCTACAATACTCACATACAATGTATAATTAAGACACACCATATTACATGTCATAGGCATGTTACCACTAGGAATAGGCATATCCTTCCTTCATCTGTTGCACCTGACCCGAGATCCCATATTGTTACCATGTGGAGACGCGTGTCGAATTAACGCCCAGTACAAAAGATTAGAATAAAACAACAAAGTAGGCCATTGGCGAGAGACTGCTATATGCTATTAGAAAATACAAAACTGTATTTTGACTAATATAACAGGAGAGGGACCGTAGTCTCACGTTACAGGGTTTATCTAAGACAGGACTCATCTCAGTTACTGTTCCTCAGTTACTTTTCGTTTACACTTAGGGTACTTATTTGTGGTAATGCTATCTTTATCATACAAATTCCGCTGACAACTTTGTAACGTTTTTGTGTTTTGCTACTCAGACATCACCCCGTCCTCGTTTGCTAGCTATGTAGGTCAACTAGCTTGCAAGATTAACGTCAAGTGGCAGCGGCAAGCTAATTAGCTAGCTAAGACAGCTATCGATTTTGTCAAATGGCAAGTTCAACGCCTTCATCAACAGCAAAGGTTAATGGGCATAAACCAACAGTGTTGTGTCATATAGCTTTGAACAACAATTGTGCTGCACTTCTCGAGGAATGCACCTGCTTTTCCTGATACCACCTCGCGCGGGGTCCTTGTGTGCAACTCACATTCCCCGGTTCTGGTCAAGCGGCTCAAATTAGCTTGTTCATTTGCTAGCCAGACAGGTGGGGATACATGCAAAACATAGCTAGCTTGCTAACAAGCCATATCGGCAACATACTACGACTTTAAAATCCTTCATGAAGCCAAGATTCCGCTATGTTGAACACACACCCTTCTGCTGTTCTGAAGTTGTGTCTTATCTTCGGGGGTGTTCGGTTCGATTTGCGCACTGGTGTCCGATTTCTCGTCCCGTCATTTCCAACAGGTCCCGGGCGCCTACCTTCCCCCTTACACAAACTCCGGAAACACCGTGCCACTGCTGCCACTACTGAGAATCTTGGGAACGGTAGTATGTAACGAAGACCAGACTTGGCCTTGGAAACTACAGCGCATTGTCCCATATAAAATCTCAGCCTCCAATGAATATTGTACTGTGCTGTAATTGGATCTAACGGTTTCTGCACTGGAGTATAGCCCGTATAACCAGATTTAACGGTAAGCCAACAACTCTCGAATCAAATTGTGTTGTTTTGTAATCAGAGATTTTTTCAGTTTAGAATTGTGGGTCAGAATGAACAAAAACAAAGTCACTGTAACATTATTACCCAGTTTTTTAAAGAGTTATAGGCTACATGGAACAAAGCCCAGATTGGGGATAACACAAAATCCGCATTTCTTTGTTGATAGCTAAGACTGTAATTATTTTTGTGAGAATCTGTTTGCCCATTCACGCCCGCACACTGACTATAAATCGATTGACACCCCCAGTTTCTACAGAGAGGGAGGAAGGGGGGTTAGAAAAGCGGAGCAGTCTTTGGGGAGACAAACTGTCACCACGGCAGGCTTCTTCTCTCTTGTACGAGGCCTCTGACAGCATTTAAAATTCTTCCTCTTCTCCACCTCTGCATTTTTTCCCCTTCTCTTCTTCTGGAGGTGCAGGAGTGATCAAAAGACTTCAATCCTCTGCCAGTCCCATCCTCTCTCTTTCTCGCTCCCTCTCTCTGGTGTCACCTTGAAATACCTCCCCTTTGAAGCCGTATCAGAGCAGCTGACAGTGCACATAATTGGTGCAGTGGGGGTGTGAGGGGAACGGGCACAGGCGAGAGAGAAGGGCAGGGCAGGGCAGAGTGAGGAGGAGGCCCACTGAGCCAACAGCTGAAGCTCCTGTGAACCAACCTCTTGCACTTCCAACCATCAGCACATTCAACAGCGTCAGCCAGTCAGTCAGATCAGGCATGGGGAGAGTAAAGAGAAAGGAAAAAAGAAATACATGCACACAAAACAGGCCCAAGTTTTTTTTTACATACAAAGTTCACAAATGGAATTATCACAACAGACATCTGAATGTATAAAACTCAAACTCACAAAGGTAGGTCTAATAGTGTGCACACAGTCAAATGCCTGATAGTGTCAGGGCCATCAATGAGTGTGTCACAAATTTGATCAGTAGATGCTCGGCCAACGTCAGCAGACCCTGCCAGCTCATTAGGGCCTGATTTAACATGTCGGCAGAAGAGCCATCTGTAGACAGCGTTGTGTCTCCCCTAACTCTAAGTTATGTCCCTCAAAGACTTAACTTAAGCCAATCGTGAAATTTAGTCTTGTCAGTGCATCATTTGAGGACTCAGTTAGTGCTTCGTGTTCAGAGGGGGGTGGAGTCATTGATTTAGTCTGACAGTCTGTCTCTGTTCACCTCCCAGCTTTTTCACTCCTGAACAAATACATAAGAATCATTCCTGAACTGAAAACTCCTTTAAACAACAGATACAGGTGGCCTTCTGAACACAAGTGAATCCAGGATGGAGACCTTGTAAGGCTTGGTCCTTCACATTAATCACCAAGCTGAACTACAGGACATGCATTTTGTAATGCTATGTGTGAGACTGACACAATAATGTACACCCTGAAACACGGGCATGAAATATAACTACCAAGCTGACAGCCTTTCATTGTCTCCTGAGGTCATAAGAGTCCAAAGAGTTTCTTGCAATAAGTGGCAGCTTTTAGTACGGTTGATAGGGGTAATTGGTAATAGCCTTGAGTGAAGAAATCATTTGGTGCACAGACTCGTAACATTAGACTGTGTAGGTGCACTGCAACTTCAGTGTTTGTCAAAGACCAACTGTATGACCCCGCATTGCCAATGGCTGTGGTTTTTTTAAAAAGTCCTTACATTGGATTTGTTCGCCATCACAAGTGTGTGATTTGGTGGGATTTTGTTTCTTCCCTCATAAAAAGCAGCATAGAGAGTCAGAGAGATTGTGTACTGTGAGAGACTGTGTGTGTGGAGGCAAGACATCTATTTGATCCACACAACTGGGAGAACCACCATATAGCCTACACACTAAAGGCCAACAATGCCTGCTCCTCGGGTTGAGCTTTTTATTTATTTTTTTTCCTCCTCCACTGGTAAGATAAAGACCACAATCACAAATCAATAAGACCCAGCATGCATACCGCCCTTGGTAAGGAAAACAAGGTAATTAAGAGGAGCAAGGAGAAAAATAATAATAAACGATAAAAAATGCAGCATTACATGCTAAGCATGAGAACGTAGAAGAAAACAGAGAATTGAGAAACTGAATTCTACAGAGACTTAATGTAAGAATTCCTCCTGTCAGTGCATTACAAAAGACAACTTTTACATTTTGTCTCTAACCTTATTACAAATCACAATGCCCTTTCTCATGATCACTGGCTTCTAGAGCACACGGTGGGTGCAAGATCCTAATTCAAGACAGCCTGACATGAAGAGTTGCCATAAGGCCGTAAGTAATGCACTCGTGTGCAGGATTGATTTCACTGGCCACATGCTGAAAGCAATAGATAACACTATGCATAACGGAGGTGGTGTGAGACTGCAGACATTATGCTGTACCTCCTGGTGACTGGTGTGTCTGTGCTGTGCTGTGGCCCGAGGCTTTTTAAGTTGCTGGGCTTGCCAAGTGAAGAGAAAGCAGCTGCCAAGTAAAGTAAAACTGTTAAGTAAAACTGAGACATTGCACTAAATTGAGTGGTTAAACAGACCCATTGAGACAAGATCCTATTCCAGTAACAAGCAATGAATGTTAGTGTGGGTAGTCAGCCTGTGTGGCACAGAAAGATGTGGTTTCTAATTCAATTATATGGTAGGATTAAAATGGTTAGCTTGTGGTACTGTTTTCTGATCCTGATACCATACATATTTGTAAGATTCTCTTAAGGGCTCCACATGTTCCTTGATTCATAGTGTAAACAAAAGTACTTGTGCAAATATGTTCTAAACCAAATCATTGAGTTTGCATTTCACCACCAGGAAAGGCTTCAACTACTGAGTGAGGCCACCTCTTCCTCCAATCACTTAACATCTTGTTATAAAAAGACTAGAATTGAACTCTCTTATACTAGTATAATGAGATGTAATAAAGGTTATCTTGAACATATTTTTGTCATTATTACTTGAACAATCAACATTGTTGCTTTTTCCATTCAACAGTCAAGAGCAGAAATATTCTGCTCTTTATCGCTGTAATATCATAATATTAAATATTTTTTTTAAAGGGGGAGGCTTCTCTTTTTGAAGACGTTTGGTGCACCGCTAACGAGCACTAAAGCATGAAATACCCAAGGGCAAGAGGGGCAGGCATCAGGGAGCTGTTTGATTGCCAAACGCTGATTTAGCAAAGATGCCCACCGCTACCACCTCCCATTAATGAGGATTTTACGAGTCGCCATGATCACAGCTCGTCCGCCTGGACGTGCCGCTGTCAAATAGGATTCATCCTCCTCCTCTACCATCTACTTTTCCCATCCACCAAAGTCCTCTTCTATGAAGGCTGCCCTTGCAAATTGACCCTGAAGATTTATAAAGCCATTTTCAAAGCTTCCCCGCCACTGCCTACAGTCAAAAGAGCCAGGGAATTAGCGCTTCAATGGATTTTCACTTTCAATTTGAATTCAGATAGGTCTGAAACATGGCTCAGGCTCAAAGGGAGGCCGATGCTGATGAACTCTTGTGTCTGCACTCAGAGAAGACCCTGAGGGGCGAGTGAGACCGCTAAACACTGACCTAGCAAGCCATTCAGAAATGATTCTCGACGATTCTGCGCTAAGTGCTAACACACAGAAAGGTCAAAGCTGACAATTGTTTCTCCCCATTCTATTTTTCATGGAAAAAAGCTTTATTCTCTTGTCCGTCATACTGAAACACTGAAAAGGAGAGCAGGGAGGGGGGGGGATCAATCATTTGAATATATCTACTTTTTTTACCAGGCAGTGCATAAGAAATATTTTAGTGATGAAAGTGGAGTGAAGTAGGTAGGTGACGCGTCAAACAAGGGGAGTAGAGGAAGCAGGGGGGATATGTGATCCTGAAGTCTTATCTTTGTCTCACAGACACGTCTGAAAAGGAGGTTTGTGATAAGACACACATTACAACGTTTTGTCTTTCACTCCCCCACTGGACCTTGCAGATGTCACATCACCACTTCTCTCATCCAGGCAGTCAGACATGGCAGACACAAATGGCCTAAAACCTTCACAACAATAAGGAATGCTGGGTAATTGCAACTCACTTATACTCAGGTGCCACATACTGCCATTCCAAAAAAAGTCAATGTCAGCCAGAGGCTGGGGTCAACTGTGCAAAGGCTGCTTATATTCTGCTGTTTACCCATAATTCATAAATGTAAGGTCTTCCTCTATCAACATTTTATGTCATATTATTGATTTCATGACAAATTCATAACTTGCTGAGAACATTAGATGCAAGGCTACCAAGTGAGTAAGAGAGAAAGGTCAAAGATCAGAGTTCAAAGGGCCATTGCTGCCCAGCCAACAATGAGCAGCGTGCCCCCGACTGGTGCCACTTTGCTGAGGCCAGGATCACCAGTGATGGCCTGGTGGTATAAGGAGCCGCAGAAACACCCCATGCCAGCCAGAAGGAGGGTGCCAGCCTGTAGAGAGAAAGCAAACAATATTTTTCAATGAATATCACCATGGTAGATAGCATGGAGATGTAAAAATGCACCTCTTACACACTTCCACACAAAATCACAACACGTATAAGTGCAATCAAAACCATATTAGTACTTATGTGAATTGTTATTGAGTCCTTTGTGTTAGTGTTGTGAATGGATGTGTAGGCTATTTGTGTTATTTTTAAGCATTTGCATTTCACTACACTATTAGTGGAATCATCCAGACATCCTTCTGCATTAGCCTGACGTAATTAAAAATCTCTAGTGGCATAGGAGCTTACCACGGCAGGCTTCCGACAACGGGCTGCACCCAACAGTGCCAGGCTGTGATACATATGGTACTTGTTGGCCGTTTCAAACAACTGTAGACAAATCAGATGGAAAAAGCTGGATGCTAAAATGTGTCATATTGCAGGTGATACGTTGACATTTCCATGTATTTTGTGTGTATACCCATCTCCCACTGACATGAGGTATGAGACACATTTGTTAATATTTGAAACATACCAATTGTTCACATCGCATTTCGCATGCTTTGAGTAATCTCTAAGACACTTGACTACTGCAGTTGTTTAAACGAGGACAACTGGCACATACCTCTTTCAAGTAGTCGTCTCTGTCACTGCGCCTAAAGCCTAAATAACCAAAACAAAGAGTTTAGTGGTAATGGGGCAAGGTTTCGCCCCCTTGTATCGGTTATGTCACGGTCCCTTTGAGTCACTGCTATACTAGCAGACAGCCCGCTGAAGAGTTGTAGCAAGGTTTGTCGCATCAACATGTGCATTCTGGTTGAGTAAGCAGACGTTTAATTTCAGTGTCACTTCTAGGATCAACACGCGTTTCTTGTACTACAATCATTTAGTAATAGCTAGGCTATCCCAACTGAAAATATTGTGCCCGCTGTCAGCATAGCACTCCACATGTGCAGCCAAATAGCCAAACCCTGCACTGCCGATTCCTGACATGCAGTCATGCACGACATAACAACAGAATAAACCTTTCCTACCGTGTGCTCCATAAGCCCCGGCAGACACGGCAAGTGCCCCAGAAATGCCTGCTAACCTCGTAACAACCTGAGACGCCGTCATAACTGCGAGCAAGTTCAACAGCGAAGGATACAGGAAACCGTGGTCATTGACATTGTGTATCCAATCCGCGAGTAGTATATCCGTTTGGAAGGAAGTACTGTTGGAGCCAAAATGGACACGCACCAAGTGCAGTTTCCAACTGGGCATTCACTTTTAAAAGTATCCGTGGTCAACAACAGCAGATGTAAGTGTGACTTGTGAGTTTTACATACTTGATATTAAAATGTCGCCCTTACGTAAACTATGAGTAACCAAATAACCAAAAAATTCAGTTGACAGACAGCACCAACATTTCAGCCTGCTGGCTAGCCCATTAGTCAACGGATACGAATGAAGATAAAATAAGGCTGTATTAAAACACATTAAATAAACTTTTTAGTTGGCTGTTGCAAGCCATAGTAAAGAAGCATAGCCTAGTCTTAGAGCACTCTTAAGAGTATAAATTATTCATTAGCAAAATTAAAGCAAAGAAGTCCACATGAATTATTAATATTACGGTATTTCCCCGCAGAAAGTTATTAAAACGAACTCACACTTTTATGTGGATTAGGCTCCAACGTACCTCATTACCATCAAATGCCGACTGGCAGCATCTCAAGCAGACATGATGTGCACTAACAACGTACGTACGTACGTTTTATAAATAGCCTAAACTTGATAAATGTATTATTATTATTATTATTATTATTGCTGCTGCTGCTTCCTAACTTGTGTCTTTTAACTTGGCTGCCTCATAGAACTTATTCCAGTGAGAGGCGCCATTTCGCCATCACGTCAATGAATTTAAAATAGGATAGACAGCTCCTAACATGTCTATCTCAGAGAAATTGAAATGAGGAATAAACATTAATCCGTGAGGTTATTTAAAATATATATATAAATAACTATTTTCAAAATCCTGTCCTTGGGTGAAAAGAGCCAGGTTTCGATCCCTTTTTGTAATTAACACATTTTTAATTACTCTCTAATTAAAAAACGTGCCTTCTGGCTTGCCAAACACATCTGGCCAAAAATCTCTCCCAAGTGGGAATCAAAGTATTGATGCATTTCTCAAGCACCAAAACAGATTTGACTTCTAATGCATTAAATGTGCAATATGATGCACTTGTGCATGCAGAAACAAAACTCACCTCTGCTATGTGTGTGTGTGTGTGTGTGTGTGTGTGTGTGTGTGTGTGTGTGTGTGTGTGTGTTATGTGTATACAAATTGAAGAGAGAGAGAGAATTTTTCAGTTCACTCAGTGCTCCTTTGTCAAATCACAAAATACAAAGCATATAGTCACTTTCTCTGTACAAAGAGCATGGCCATTGTAAAGTGTCAAAATCAGACTCAAGTAATTGAGAGAACCACTCTCATTTGTCCGATTCAAGTTTTTCTATCATTCAGCACAGCAGCAGGTAAGCCTTCTGTTGTTACGAAGCACTTCGCAGACAAAAGCAACATTGACAAATCCACACAAACACAAAGCCATCCCAGCTTACCACTCAGTTTACCACTTATTTTAGTTGAGACCCCTGTAACAGTGTAGGCTATAGCAGTCCCCACTCAAAACTAAATCAACTATTGGACGTGTCTTTACAGGCCTGGACTCTTTAGATTCTAGAATTCCACCATCAAAGAAAAATTGTTAAGCTCTCACCACCATCAAAGTTGTCCATCCCTGCCTCAGAGAAAGCATATGGCAATGCAAGGGGCAGTTCTCTTTTAACATGAATAAAACCTTGAGCAGAACTACAGCCTGTGAGAGAATGGAGGGTGAGGCGTTCATCCACGAGTCAGAACAATCACATGGGTACACATGCACAATGTGAACATAATACGTGTATCGTGTATCTGGAAAGATCAGACAGCATACTTTAACCTCTCTCCCCTTACAGAGTATGTTGCCTCACCTAAGAGGGTAGACAGTAAGGCGTAGTAAAGACTTAAACTGAGAGTATGCACTGTAGACTGAGAGGTTTCATGTAAATGGTTTAGCTTCATACTGACAACCTGTTCATCTGCACTCATTCACTAGTGTTTGCATGTAGCATGGGGCCCAAATTGCTTAGCAAAATAATTTAGCTCAGCAATTAAATTTGCATTAATTCGAGCGGGGTGTGTTAACACATTAGTGCAACATGGTGTCAAGGGCATTAATGCATTGCTTGTCATACAAATTACAGGCCCTTGTGTAGCAGAAGGCTTTACCTGTTATGAATCCCCTCAGATGCTGATGCGCAAAGAGCTCTGTGAGGAGCTACAAGGGGAAAGTTGATAAGGGTGTTTGTATTGGAGTAAAACAGAATCAAGATGCAATTTAATGCCACTCACGCCACGCTACACAGAGTGTATTGTCTGTAAGATTACAGAGATGTGTGGTGAGTGAGTGAGTGAAACTTTGTGTGTGTATGTGTGTGTGTGTGTGTGTGTGTGTGTGTGTCTTTGTGTTTGAGAGATTGAGAGAAATTGCACACAAACCTCTCCTGTGACTGAGATATTGTGTCTGTGTGTGTGTGCATGTCTGAGTGGTTACTCTGTTCAGATTTGTGTGTGTGTGTTTTGAAACCACTTCCACAATTCCACAATGGTGTTCCTAGCAGCGTCTTTGCGATAACCTGCATGGCAGCATGTTCGACACTCCCCACTCAATAATACATCTAAGCCCCCCTGAGGCAGCAGAAGTAACAACGTTAAGGGACCCACTCCTCAGTTTGACTTTAAATAATGAAAGGCTTGCATGAGGTGAGAAAGGACACTCATTGCAGATATCACAAGAGGGGGTACCTTTTTGAAGACACTCTTTATGGGGTTCAAATGTGCCTCTGGTATTTTACCTGGAGGTAGAAACACAAAAATCATTTGCAAAGTCTAGCTGGAGTTATTCTAAGAATGTGTGCAATTTATGTCGAGAGAGTGCTGCTGTGGTTTCTTGGAACTCTTCTTTAGTGATAAGCTATATATCATTGAAAATGAAAAGCGTTTTTAACTATTGTATTGCTATGAGTGCATGTAGCTGTGATGGATCAAATTAATGATAATTATTAATTAAAAGGTAGTCAAGCACTAGAATATTTTTTTGCTGATAAGCAACCCAGAGTTTGCAAAAGGTCCTATGTGGTTATTAGTGCAGTCAATCAATTAAAAAATGAAACAGATTAATCACAATAGAGAATTTCAGTTAATCACGGATAATCACAATTAATCACACATTTAAAGTTCCAGAAGTCTTTATTTTTTTGTGAAGAAAGTATGTCACGCATGGCCCTGGTTAGTGCACGCTTCAGCAAAGTGGTGCTCCTCAGTTTCATGAAAGAGTTGCCACAGGTTGTCAATAACAGGGGTGCTACATGATTTATTAACACCTTGCATCCCAAGCACACAAGTGCTGCACACTCCCCCTTGCTTCAAATCTACCGTGATTTGGCCTTTTCCTTATACTCTTATTCAACGTGTCCATCAGCTCTTTTAAAATGCCATTATGAAGCATCTACAACCGTCATTATGCTGCTTGTATTCTGCTACTTGTATTTATGTCATATTGAAACTCTTTTATCCCCAGACAGAGCTCTCTGGCTGATATATGTTTCTGCATTGACTCAAAGGGCAGTTGTTGCCTTGTAACCATTGTTTTCCTGTTATGGTTCTGTGTCGAGCGTGTTTGCATTCGTGCAGCACAATTCACTAAATTGCTTTGAGTGGATCTGTCTACTCTTCCACCATGCAGTCGAGTCTAGTAAATTCCTTTGTCATGCTTTCATTTTTTTAACATGTTAAAAGAGACACTGCATATTTCAACAACAAAAAATATGTCATAACTGTTAAGTCAGTTTATGTTCTGTTAACAAGCAAACTTCTGACGAAGCACTGAATTTAAAACATTAATGAAAGTGCTGTGTGCAAATCAGGAGGGCACTAGCAAGTAGTGTGACATATGCGTCTGCATGATCAATTTGTGATAAAAAAAAAAAAAACTTCTAAAAAATTAATTAATCATGTGTGTTAATAATTATTATTATTTATTATTAAGAGCAAACATGTTCGCTTGCTTTGTTCTTCTGGTCAACCCCACTGATTTATGCCACAGTCAATTCTTTGAGGGCCCAGGGCTTAGGGTTAAGCCGGATTGGGATTAAGCAGAGATGGGTCCTGAATATCTGGAGAAATTCACCTTTTCACTTGATCGTCAATTTTCAATGTACTGGATGGCCATTGAGTAAGGCTACGTCCAGACTACTGAATTGTCCAGACTACCGTATGAATCTGCAATCTACAGTAGTTGATTGGATTTGTAAGCATTTGGAAGGAGCCTTGAATAGTCCTGCTTCTGCCACATGACTACTTTTAGTAGTTACACATGTGTAATGACAGAAAAAATGAGACAATCTTTCACATGATTCTTGGGGGGATGACAACTATGAGAAATTAACAGTTTTATTATCTGTTAGTACTAATGTTGCCAATGCGAATATCAGATTGCATGTATGTTAAAAATAAATACGGTAAAAAAATATGGTCAAATAAATACGGACTAGTTGCCTGTAGACGTAGCCTAAGGGGCCACCCAACTAATATAAAACTGACATAACAGGACTTTGAATGTCTTACACTTTTAGACTCCTTACTTTTTTTTTCTTTTCTCCTGCGTGTGCTTCACTCATATAAATGCAAAGAGCATTGCAGCGGCCAAGTCACGTTGTTCCATAGGGAATAATCGAATTTGAACATTTAGAGGTGGAAAAAGCGTGTCAGTCTGAAAAGCTCCCAAGACCATCCATGTCTATACATTAGCACTCGACAGCTTTTTTAAAACCACAAGGAAGAGAATTTCACCTGTCCGTGTGGTGATCACTAGTGATCACAGAGTCTGTGGTGATCACTTCATGGATCCAAATTATGTGGAGGAGAGAGTTTTTGGTGGATCTGATGTGTTAGTGCTTTGTCAGACCAACAAATAATCATTTGACACTGCATCTGTCTTTGAATAGGTTCTTCAGGCAGGACATACTCCCAATTATACTGCTAGGCACCTTAAAAGAATTTTCCGGTGTTAGGGCAAATACGATGTATTGCTCAATGATGTTGAGTTCAAACCTAATGCCTCTGGGAGTAAAATTAAGCTAATTGGTTGTTTTGCAAACTAGACCATTTCAGTCTTAACTGAGAGAACATGACGTCCTATGTCTGTCCATCCCCATGCATGTTGCAGCGCCAGTGTAACCTGTGTCAACCAGCCTGGCCCAGCCCTGAACACACCTGGGCTCAAATGGACTCACAGCACCATGGACTTGAGAGCTGAGAATTGAGAGTTGGAAGTGAGCTAAAACCCTGAGGTGGTAGTTTCACTTACTAGCAAAACTCTTAAGGCATGGGGAGGGAGGTTTACTAACATACACAGCACACAGCTATTGACCAGCCAGCTACCGTTAAATAAGCGTGTGTGTGTGTCTGTACACGGTATAGGGTAAGGTGTGATGTCTGTGTGTGTGTGTGTGTGTGTGTGTGTTTGTGTGTGGGGGCAGTGAGGAAGGCAATGCCTCTTTTCTTTATTTCATAACACAAGTCTACTACTCTTGTTAACCCCAGAGGATATAACATGCTGCTGAATAAATTCATTCATTCATAAATTCAGTTTCCCTACTGTTCACATTTCCCAGGACACGACACTTTTGCTGAATTTGCTGAATTTTTGAATTTACTAAGAAGAACCACTTGCCTTGTGAAATATAATAATATTTCACAATTTTGGGGGGGGGGCAGGATGGGTGGTCATTACTACGCTCTGTTAACCAGACCAGCACAATAGGTCTAGACTACCGATCTTTTCAGAATTACTGTTATGCTTGAGCTCGCAGAATTTATTGAGCCAAGCGCATTGTTTTCCCTCAGCACTTCTGACCTTGTTGAAAGAGGGCTGGACAATAAGGTTTGGAGGGCCAGAGAATGTGGGGATAATGTTGGAGTGAGTGCATCTCAGTGGATCTCTCTGTGCGTACTTGAGTTAATATGAGTGGGAGTGGATGAGGTGACCTGTCTCGTATGTATACGGGCCCTCACAACGCTAAAGGCCAGCTAGATTTTGGATTCCAGACGAGAGTGGCCTTGTGTCTGGTGACCCCTTCGTAGAAAATGTCAGGCCGTGGACATGGGCCGCTGCAGGGGCTCCCCCGGTAGTCCCCCATACCCCCCGGCATCCTCGCCGTCACTCGCGGAAAACCAGCGGGACGGGCCGTGACGCTGTGTGTCAGTAATTAGTACACTCATTAAGCTCCTCTGCAGCCGTCTTCAAAGCAGGATCAATGCAAATTGATAGGGCTTTGCCACAGGCACCAATTAAAATGGGGTGGAAGAGGCAAATAAAACAAGAAAAAAATGGGGGGTGGGGGGGTTCGAGTGGCGTGGCTTGTGGCTGCTTTAAATGTTAGTCTGGTAATGGAATTTGTCCGTGCCACTGCGCTTAGGGATGTCGGATCGCGGCGGTGCATTGGCTTGATTATTTCCTCGCGCAACCCTGAAAGGTCGTTATTAAGCCCTGGAATTCACAACAGTGTTTAGAGAGGAGGGGGGAGTCTGTGGGCCTCTCTGGCATTTCGAAGTCTGCTGATTGGAGCTGCATTCATTGTAGAATAGCTTCTTCGGCGGAGATCTCAACAACTACAAGAAGACCCTTCCTCATGGTGCCAGGCCAACCCAAAGTCACAGCTCTGGGGCCTTCCAGTTATTCTCGCATATTATTGCATGGTTGTCCCTTTAATGGGGAATCTCTGATTGCTGCCATGGTAATCACTCTTTGTGTCTGGACGGTTGCTAAGCGATGCAATGCAGAGTTGGGACTGGAGGGCCAAGGGCTGGTTTGTTTTCATCAAGTCCAGTTGGACTGTTGTTGTTGATAGCTCCTTACATGTTTGTGTGTGTGTGTGTGTATGTGTGTGTGCGTGTGTGTGTTTGTTTGTGCTTTTTGCGTGTGAGTCTGGACAATGTGTTTTCCTGCTGGTGTGTGTGTGTGTGTGTGTGTGCGTGCACGCTTTTACACCCCATGCCTAATGAAACCCCACAGGACAGCTTGCGCACTCTTTCTAGATGTCTAAAAAAGCATCCCTCACTTTTCTCTGACCAGAGAAATGTCAGACACAGTGGTGGTGATGAGTATGTGTGTGTGTGTGTGCATGTGTGTATGTGTTTGTGTGTGTGTGTGTGTGTGTGCATGTGTGTATGTGTTTGTGTGTGTGTGTGTGTGCATGTGTGTATGTGTGTATGTGTGTGTGTGTGTGGGGGGGGGGCTGCTTATACGAACCACACTAGTGGTGATGATAGTAGTGGTTGTGATGGTAGTAGTGGGTGCATGGCCTTCAATTTCAAGTTCAATTACCACTGTAGACAGATGGCTCTGGCTCTCCAAATAATGATCGTGACAATAATTTTCACATCCACACACATACAATGTAGGCGATTATTTCATTGCATGTCCAAACAATGACTTCCATTAGCGAGGTTAATTAAATGTGGATGTGGACCGCTGTGCCTCCTGGGCCTCGGAGAAGGCATCACGCAGCGAAGACACAGTGGTTATCTTCACCTGGTTTAAGACTCACGCATACCCTCATAATAAATAAGGTGCGAGAGGGAGAAAGGCTCTGTGTGTTTTGGGTGTGTGTGAATGAATGAGAAAGAGACTGATACACTATGTTTGTGTGTGTGTGTGTGTGTGAATGAGGTTATGTGTGTTTCTGTGTGAGGGTGGTCCAAAAAGAGAGTGAGGGAGGAAGAAAGAGAGCATGTGTATATGAATGTGTATATGTGTGTGTGTGTGTGAGAGAGAGAGAGAGAGAGAGAGAGAGAAAGACAGAGGATGTGATTGTGTATGCATGTACATGTATGTGCATGCATGTGTGTGTGTGTGTGTGAGGGTGTGTGTGCATGGGACAGCAAAAGCGTGAATGTGTATACGAGAGAGAGAGAGATAGAGAGAGGGAGGTAAAGAGGAGGGGAGGAGGATCAGTGAATCTTCGGCTCCTTTTCAGCAACACCCACAGGCGGCAAACATCACCTTGTTTATGTGGGAGAGGAATGAGGGGAGCGAGGGAGAGAGAGGGAGAGAGAGGGAGAGGGAGGGAGAAATAAAATGACAAGCATATTTTTGGCCAAGCCTCCTTGGAGGCAGATTTAGAGCTGTTTTTGTGTCGTTGTTGTTTTTTTGCCGTTGTTGTTGTTAATCCATGGCTTATTGGGTGGGTTGAAAGAGGGAGGGCGGAGGACGGGATGCTGGTATACCAACACGCACACACACACAGACTGACATATACACACATGGATACCAACACATAACAACAAGAATGTACAAAGGCACACCAGGGTACAAATACACAAAACTAAACAGACAGACATACACACACACACTATATATCACACCACACCACACACACTCCTCCTCAGTGATTCCAACAAACCCACCAGACCGATTCTGCACACTGACAGATGAGCAGAAGACTCTGCAGGAAATATCAGAGGCCTTGATTGGGGGCTTGTCAGCCTCTTTCTCTCACAGTAAAACACACTTTTGCCAGACTGGAGTTGACAGGTAGCTGTTTCCTACTGTGTAGTACAGAGCACCTTTGGGGGTTAACTTTCAGAACTATGCCACATATATTTCTCGGCTCATCAAATCACGACTTTTGGTTGGTTGGTCTGGCAAGATTAGTGGGATGATGATCCTGCAGCAAATGGTGTGTTCAATTTTAGCAAACAGCGGTAACCTAGCTTTGCAACATTGTGAATTAATGTGGATTTGTTTACGAGCCCCAGCACAGGGACCTGGCATGGCGGGTTAAAGGCAATGACATTTCAAAACTTTGTTTAGCTCAGAGACAGGAATCAGTCGTTTGTTACTGCCAGTCATATCATGTACCGCAACAAGGCACATCTAGTTTATTAAAATTTTTAAACTAAGGTTTACATAAAGTAAAGGGATATACAACGCTGCATCATATGTAGTGGTGATATATCAGTTTATTGTGAGAAATAATGCTAATGTCAAAGGTATCATTTATCACATTAACCAATAAAGACAGTTAAGTGGGAGAGGACAGTTACAAGTTACTGTTTTCAGCTGAACGGTGAATATTCATCACAGTCATATTGCTATTTTTTATGTTAATGTTGATTGATTAATACTGGGTTTTGTACCCTTGTGTTTATGAGTCAGGGGAGGCCAAGGGATGAGAGCAAAACAGGGGCAGGGAATTAAATATATAAATCAGGAATAATGACTTCAGTCTGCACGCTGTGTCAGAGGCGGAGAGAGGCCGCCTAATAACCTGTGAAATTGCCCTATTTACAATTTAAAGGCGAGGCACATGTACACTAGCAGTAGCACATGCTCACACATGCGCTCTTTTGTTCTCTCTCTCTCTTTCTTTTTCTCTCTTTCTCTCATACTTTTGCTTCTAGGGTTTCTCCATCTCTCACTCTGCATGTATTTCTATCACTCTCTGACAGAAATGTTTCTTCATCATTCTATTTTCTTTAACACTGTCTTTCTCTCTGTGTCTCTGTCACACATACACACACTCTTTCTCATCCTAATGTACTCTTCCTCCATCTCTCTCATTTAGTTTCTCTTCAAAGAATGGCAAACACACACACACACACACACACACACACACACACACACACAAATACACACAAACAAGCTACACACTTAAAAGATAAAATGAAAAAATGCTGAGATCTAAATGCGTCCTTATTTGGGGGTGATGAAAATTGGATGTAATGTGATTCTTGTGCAGTCTACTCTGTCTCGGCGCTAATTTAACGGAACTGAGGATTAAGAGAGCAAGAGGGGAAGAGATAGAGCAATAGACTAGAGGGAGATGGCAGAGGGGGAGAGATGGAGCGATAGACTAGAGTGAGATGGCAGAGGGGAAAGAAAAGGTAAGATGTGCCAATCAAAGTGATTAGGGGTTGTCAATGTGTGAGTCGATCCTTAAAGCCGTGATCTAAAGTCTGGCAACTGTTAGCCCCCTCTTTGAGTGCATCTCTCTCTTTCTTTTCCTCTTTCTCTCTCTCTCCGTCTGTCTGTCTGTCTATCTGGCTGTCTTTTTCTTCTCAGCAGTGCTATTGAGAGAGACCCCCCCTCCACCCTCCCCCCATCAAACAAGACCATTCTCCACAGCCCTGATTTTTTCCCCGACCTTCATGACATGAATAAAACATCAGCGTCAAGCTACCATCACAGCGGTACTGCACACACACACACACACACACAAAAGCATGCTGGAGCACATACTCATACACAGTTACATACACACATTCATTTACTAAAGCATCTTCCCTCTCTCACACTCTCTTTCTCACACACACACACGATACGCCACAACTACAAACAATGTCACACCAACAAACGGACATATGCATGGTTAATATACTTCAATCCTCCTCACACTTAATACAGACTTTCACACACACACACACACACACACGACTGGACTGCACAAGTATCCATGCTCTTGAAGTTCATCAGTGTCCTCAGAATATGTTGACATTCACATCTGCAGTCAGTCATTCAATCGATCCAATCAACCAGTGAAGCAATACAGGCAGGAGTCTGTCAGACAGTTATCTATTTCAGTTAGAAATAGGCAGGGTAGGTTGTGTGTGTGTGTGTGTGCGTGTGTGTGTGTGTGTGTGTGTGTGTATGTGTGTGTGCGAAAGAGACAGATAGACAGTCAGATGTGTGTGTTGTGTATTGTGAATGTGTTTTTGCACAGGTGCAGGCAGTATACCATGACTGCTGAGCTGTGTGTGGGTGTGTGTGTTTGTTTCTGCATTTGTGTGTGTTTGTGTTTGTTTATGTGTGTGTGTGTGTGTGTGTGTGTGTGTGGTCAGGCAGGGTAACTCCAAGCCTGTATGTGGCTCTCTACTCGCGGGCGGCCACTCGAGCGGTCACGATTAGCAGCAGATGCCCAAGCGGGTGAGAGGAATGCGGGCGCTGAGCGATGCCACGCCGTGCCATCTCCCATTAGCAACTAGAACTAATCTGCCTTCACATGTGGAGGGGTGGAGGGGTCAGAGGCAACAAGGGGGGAAGAGGGGGAAGTGAGACCAACTGGCAAGGGGTTGAGGGGTTATTTAGCCCGTGTCTGTCTAATAGAGCCCTGTGGCCATGGGACAGGTGGCTTGCGCACACGCTGGTGCCCGTACAGCTCAAACGCTGGCATGGCGACAGGCTGGCAAACAGAACTAAGCGGCGTGCCTTTAAGGACAAAGACAATGAAACACTCTCAAGCCATGTTGCTATGGCAATGGATGGATATGGAACTCTGGGTTAAGTATTGCGTAGCGTCTGTGGGAGGGATATGAGACAGTTGGATGGGTCTCTGTTACATGTTGTTGTTTTTTTCCCCTCCCCTTCATTCTTTCTTTGTAGATTTCCTTTGTGGATATTTCCATTGGGATTGAGTCATACCAGTATTGTTGTTGACAGAGGTATTGTTAGCCGTAGCCACAGAGTGATCATTGGTATGATGTTGGTAAAGTTCTTCTAAATTTAATTTGTCTTAGTCCATGGTGCCTACTGTTGTGTATGACTCAACATGATAAAAATAGCATTTTTTAATTAATCATACTGACATTAGGATATGAACACCAGAAGTCTTTAAAATTCAAATAAAAGTAGCCCCTTTCTTCATTTTGGCTTTCACAATCTGCTTCTGACTGACAAATCAGACAAATGTGTGCACACACATACACACACACACACTGAGAGAGAAATAAACCTTACTCCTGTTTGCATTCCAGATACATTTTTCAACTCTCTCTCTCTTACTTACTCTCACTTCTCATTTCCTTCACTTCCTCATCACTTCATGAAAGGTTATGTCTGGCTTTCTACTGTGGCACACACTCTCACCCTCTCTCTTTCTCTCTCTCTCACACACACAAACACACACACACTCAGACACTCCTGGTTATGCACTGTATGTGTATACATTTATGTTTGCTTTAATACTTTAATGTCTGTGCATGACCTGTTATTGAGGGCATGGATGATATGAAGCATGGATATATGTTTGCTGTAATATCTGCAGTGAATGACCCATTTGTGTGTGTGTGTGTGTGTGTGTGTGCCATTGCATGTCTGTGCACATATGCAAGCATTCGATATGGTGGAGCCATCTCTTTCTACATACACCTCCCATTTAGGATCACAGCTGGCAGTCTGAAGTCCCGTTCAGTGGGAATGGCATCCAGAGCGAGGCTGCCCCAGTTGCATCCTGACTGAAATGGGCTCTTAGGTGGATAGAAATGCATTCAAGCAGCTCTCCTGCTCACTGCTATCATACCTCAAGGGCATTTACCTGAATCATGGTTCAGATCATAGCTATGCACTCATGCATGGCTCAACAATTCATGTCAGTGAGTGTTAGAGCCATCGTGGGCTAAGTCTGGGTTCACCCTTGGGTGGAGAAACGTGGAGAAGTGATCCAACATGACTGCTTCACCCTAGGAGATCACCTTAAACACTTTTCTGGGAGATGTGCATCGTTATTTGTCTTTGTGCATGAAGCTGAATTGACCTAAAATAAATAGCATGAGGTCTTACAAATCACATTGAGTCCTGTTTTAGTCACCTGAATGACTTGTTTACAGAGACAGGTTTGTATAGTTGTCTGTTTCCCTTATGATTTAACTAGCACACTGTGACAGATGTAATGAGGTTCATGAGATGAAGATATGTTCTTTTTGCGTGTTTGAAGAAAGAGTTGTGACTCAATGTGAGTGTAAGAGTAAAGCTGTTATTATATTATTATCTGTATGTGTGTGTGTGTGTGTGTGTGTGTGTGTGTGTGTGTGTGTGTGTGTGTGTGTGTGAGTGTTTGTGTGTGCCTGTGTGTGTGAATGTGTGTGTGCATGACTGAATAAGAGAAAGTATATGACACAAGTGAGAGAGAGGACAATGTGCATGTGTGTAAGAGTGTGTGTGTGTGTGAGAGAGAGAGAGAAGTGTACATACAAAGAGAAGTGAGTGAAAGAGTAAAAGCAGGTGGACAGACAGAGTGCGTGGAGAGAAAGAGAGGGGGACAGAGAGGGGGTGATGGAGTGAGGGGAATAGGGAGAGATAGAGAGGGAGATAATACTGAGGAATTCACAAGTGGTCATAGACCTCTGGGGGATCCACATGCTTCAGATGACCTACAGCAGAGCTCTCTCTCTCTCTTTGTCTGTCTCTGTGTCATTGTGTGTGTGAATAATTACAATTGAGAGGTTGTGGAATGGGGCTCTGTATGTGGGTGAGTGTTATGTGTGTGTGTGTGTGTGTGTGTGTGTTCATGCATGATGTATGTATTTGTAAAATATGTATGTTTTTGGATGTCCACATGTAATTTGTATTACTCTTTTTCTTTGCTTGTGTGTCTGAATCTATGCATTTTGTTTGTGTGCTTGTGTAGACGGAAAGCACAGAGAGCCAGTGGATGTGTGTGGGATACAGCATTACACAGTTTACAGACCTCTCTGTAGGTGGGTCATTATCTCCTATGAGATTGGATCAGCTGTCTCATCCCCCAAGACACACACACACACACACACACACACACACACACACACACACACAATGATCTATAACTCTTGGATATTATGGAAGACAAAGAGGAAAGGTGCAGTTACTGGTATAGTCAAAGTTAAGCCATATGCTGGGAGGACTAGTAGCCTGTCATGCTGGTGTGTGTGTGAGTGTGTCTGTGTGTGTGTGTGTGGAGCCAGGTAAGACGGCACTGACGAATGGCTCTGTCATCGTCAACCCCGCAGAGATGTGACTGCTTGAAGATGCATTCCCACCAGATGTGTGTTTGTGTGTGTGTTTGTGTGTGCGAGTGTCTGTGTGTATTGTTCCGGCAGATTATGATGTGCGCCCAAGACGGCACCACAAGGGTCAGTGAGACATCAGTGTGTGCAATACCATCCTGATTTCTAAAATAATTAGGACAACTCAGTGAGTTTTTGTATCTGTGCTAAAAATGTCTGTAGTGAAGTTTTCAGGCCTGAAAGCTCTGCCGTGCGCTCGCAGGGCCATGGCTGCCTGCGGCTTTCTCTGAAATCACGACATTATTCACCGTCTGTGCTGCCTTCCGCGCGCACCAAGGGGGCGCCGCATGTCGGAAACCACGCAGCGATAATGCCGGTCTAATGCCGGTCGGCTCCGCTCAGCCTCCGTTGGCGGGAGGAACGGGATTGACGGAGGGCAAAATAGGGTTGTATCGCTTTAATGTGCTCTGACGTCAGACTGATGCAGATCTCCCATCTGAAGAGGACTTCATGCAAAAGAGAGAGAAAGGGAGAAAGAGAGACTGAGGGAGACAGACAGAAAATCCAGAAATTCTAAATTCTGCTCATGACATTTGTCGAGGGGAAACGGCCATACTAGTGGTGGTTTCCGGGTAATACATAGCTGAGACGTGCAGAGATGCACAGATTTTGTCTGAAAAATGTGAGGACTGATGCATGGAAGATGCGCGCGTTGTCACAGCGACAAACTAGATAGGACGGACACTGTGGTTCGCGGAGGGTCGGTGCACGCGCATGTGAGAGGAGGAGGGAGAGAGAGTCGGTCGGTCGGGAAGAAGCACAGCATCTTTTGCCAGCGAGAGCTTGCCGAGCCACAAAAACAGTGTGGCAAAGGCTGTTACGTCGCTGCGAAATAAACCAGCGGAGTAGCCTATCTGAAAACGTTTGCCCTCTTTAACTAAATGGTCGGTACCAGTATCTGAGCGGTTGCGTTATGGATGAAGGCTATTTCAGACTGGACTGCGAAGTCGTCTCAAATCACTGTTCTTAATGTCTGCGATGTACCGCGAGCGGATTTCAGCCAGACTACATTTTTGAAGGACTGTGGAGCAAAGACATTTTGGGACAACACAAATTGAAAAATACATGTCTTTTTTCGATATGACGAGAAGACGACGTTTCGTTTTGGAATATGCCTTTTGCTGAAAACATCTCACAGACCCGGTTCGCGCTCATCGATTTCACCTGTAAAATGGTGTATGCAGCTTGCTGTAGATTTCATTTGACCGTCTTTGTGTCAAAATAGTGGGCATTCTTTACTGTCTAATTGGGTGTTGTCGGCAAAGCGGATGATAAGGGTTAAATTGTCATTCCCTCTCGTGAAAACACGGAGAGTGCTTTGATGTCATTGACATAGTTCAATCGCTGATGAAAAATCCGAAGTGTTAAAGGAGATGCTTTGACAACGAGCAAGATATCAGTAGAAGGAGGACAAGGACGCGAGCTTCATACAAAACATATACAACCCCGTGGATTTCTTGTTCTGCTTGCCGCTTGGACATCCAAAGGTAAGCAAGCGCATCTTCTCACGCACTAAGGCAACGCATGCCAAAATGCCCATACGTGATGCTCGTTACTGTGCCGTGTGTGTGTGTGTCTGTGTGTGCGTGGTTGTTTGGTTCGCAGTGTCGCTGATAAGGGTTTTCCTAAGCATGTTCACAAAACACAAGCCTATTAGTCTAGAATACCTGCCCATGTAGACCAAGACGAAGCGGACTGCACAATCCTTGCCCTACTGTCGTTGTCATTGGGGACGGATTCTGTTGTCAAAGCAACCTGTTCAAAATCCTTCCTAATGACTCGAAAATGGAGCGGACCTGGGTTTCTATCAAATGAGGACAGAGTAGAGGCGCCTGTATGGCATATTTTAATATTTAGTCGATAAGGCTTTGGGAACATATCCGATGAATGCTGACCCACTTAAACGCCACTGATAGTGAATTTAATATAGGCTATTCCCGTTGCTACGTCTCTGATTTGGTGACATTGTAAGACTTCTGAATGGCTTAGAGAAATGTTTTTAGTGTTTTGTCATCTGCACACATCAGAAGCTTCAGTGTTTAGGAGATGCTCTCTCTCTCTCTTTCTTTTTGTCTGTCTATCTCCTCTTCTATATTTGAGCATTCTATGGTATGAGACAGACCTTAGAAAAGGCTGTGACTGAACATATAAAGATCTCATACACACGCTCTGTCCCTTTCACACACACGCTCAAAGAACAGAGCACATTTATATGCTGTCCTAGTGTGACCATTCCAAGCTTCAGTGGATGATAGAATTCAGGGGGGACAAGAGCTCCTCTGTTCTGTAGAAAAGAGATGGGAGGACTGCATTGGGCTGCTCCTGTGTTGGCCCAAATAGAAAAGATATGGATGGCTCAGTGGGCCATTGGGGAGCCATGTAATGGATGGCAATGCTAAGGCTGTCCTTGTAGCGAATAGATTTTTGTCTCTGAAGTTAAGTGTGTTGTTGTTTTTTCCCCTGCTGCCCTGAACATCAAGCAGTTGTTTATATTAGCAATCAGGTGTGCAGTTGTGTTGTGTGTGTCTGTGCCAACCTAGCACTGTGTGAGTGCGAGTGCACCGTGTGTGTCTTAGTGATTATTTGTGTATGTGTGTGTGTGTGTGTGCACCAGTGGTTTCTATGTTTGTGTCTTCAGTATCAATGGCATGCTGTACACCGCGTGTATTCATATGAAAACGGTTGGATCGATGGGAGCTAATTGATTTACAATGGTCTTCGTGCTCTTCAGAGGCCCGCAGGTGGCCTTACCTGCTACTGGAGCAGCCGTGGCCCTGAGCTTGGGCTGGGTGGTCTGGGCTCCCCACCACCAAGCAAGGTGGTAGTAATTACGCATCAACAGAAATATGTGCACACAAAACCACGGACTGTGGACTGAGAGCCAGCTGGACTTGGGCTTCAACGGGGTTTCTGTCTCAATTGGAAGGAGGCTGTGGTTGAGGACCTTTACAGCAGCCACAGAGAGAGAGAGAGAGAGAGAGAGAGAGAGAGAGAGAGAGACTCTATCCCAATGTCCTCCTGAAAGCCCTCAATGACTTAATTGGTATTAATCAGCTTCATGATTGGCTGATTCATACCTGTTGAGTTCATCAGGGTTACAGCTTAGGGTTAGGGAGAGGACATTGGGATTCAGTCAGTGATTGGATGCTGACAGATGAACCTGCAGGTGTCTGTGTGGTTGAGGTTTAGTGAGGATGGGTTGCTTGGAAGCTGATTTTATACCTTTAGTTTGGATTCAGATGGGGATTTCTGTCAAATTTCTGTATGACCTTTAAAAATCAAGTAAGAGAAACTAGGGATTCACTTCTGTATCCTTTTTTGTATTGAAATACCAATTAGCATTAAGGTGGTACTCAGATTGTTTAAACCACTGAAAGGGGTCTTGAACCCCCCCCCCCCCCTCCTCCACACACACACACACACACACACACAACACCAGGATTATATAGTATTACACAGAGCAATACCAGATCTTTCAGGTGCAAACCTGGAATGTCCAAGTTCACTGTACTTTGAGCCAGTATAGCGTAGTAACTAAGCTTGAAGCTGTTTTATTAAGGCAAAAGACTTTCAGTGTGTAGCATTAAGAGAAACGATTGAGTCATCTACATTAGAAGTGGAATTTTCGAAAGGGATACCTTGTAAATCTTTCTCATTATGAGGGCTTGATCCTTCCCATCATCACCCTCTACAAAAATATGTATAATTCAGTATGCCCCAAGTTGCCATATTATTGAGGAGAGGGAGAAGCCATCCATCAATGAGGGATTATAAGCCAAGATCAACTGTGGGCCAGCAAGGTGTCATCGTAAATGATCAAAGCTGGATTTAGTTTAGAAGAGGGTACTCTTAAAGTGTATAAAATCAATGGAATTATATGTCAAATATACAGTCCATATTTAGTGTTTATAATTTCCATATGGAAGCTCATTTCTGTCTCTGGTAAAAATATGGCCTCAAGCTACATCCAAATCATAAAATCCAAAAGTGAAAATGTTGGTATTGAGTGAAAATGGGATGGTATATGAAAATATTGACTTGGTATTTAATGGCCATAAATTTGTACCTGAAGTACCCCCCCCACTGTATGGTGGATTGAAAGATAGTTGGATGGCCTTTAAATGACATCTCAGTGGAATTTAATCACAACTTCAGAGAGTCCCAAATGCCTAAGTAATATTTGTTTCAGTAAGATTAAATGTACAGTCGACTCTCTTTCTCTTTCTCCCTCTCTCTCTTCCTCTTCCTCTCTCGTTCCCTCTCCCTCTTTCTCTCTCTCTCTCCCTTCTCTCCCCCGAGAATGCATTGCCGGCCACCAGATAGATAGCCTAGGCAAGATGGCCTTCCAGATGGGCCTGGCCAGGGCGTGCACAGTGAGGCCGATTGATGGATGGCTTGCCGGCTCGTGGGCCGCTAAGCTTTAAACAGATGTGAAGTCCCGTGCCAGACAGAGAGAGCGAGAGAGGGGAAGTTGGATGCAGG
>JAIFZK010000136.1:3830000-3870000 GCA_027481765.1 Tenualosa thibaudeaui | reverse complement strand
AATATTTTATTTTCTTGGTAATTATGATTATTATATGCTGGCCAAGGACATGATTAGTCCTGTGCTCTGATTGGCATCTGTGTCATCCAATCAAACCTGACTTGACCTCCCACTGCTTTCTTTTGTGTCCCAGCACACACCTGGGGTCCTGCAAGAATTGTGTGTTGTTGTTTGTGGCATGTGTTTGTGTGTGTGTGTGTGTGTGTGTGTGTGTGTGTGTGTGTGTGGTTTCTGGTTAATGAGCAGTGGCTGCTGTCAAACCCTTGGCCCTCGCTGTGTTCTGTGCATCCAGATTACTTGGGTCAGTTTAGAGAGTGTGACAGTGATGAACGGGTACGGAGAGCCTCTGCTTGTTTTCTTAAGGACACACACTCACACAAAAACACACGCAAGCACAAAGGACTGGAAACAGAATACATGTACACATGCACAAATGCAAACAATTATACACACACAGAACACACACACAGTTGCACACATTTAGACATGTACAAACATACTCAAACATAATGACACAAAGATATACACACACATTCATGTGGTGAGTCTAAGCAGTAATGAATCAAGCCTCTCAAAATGTGACATGCTTTTCTCCTCCGATTTAGCTTGATGGTTCAGCTGCTCTCTCTCTCTTCCTTTCCCCCTCTTGCTTTTCTTTCCTCTTTTTTTCCCCATCTCCCTCCCTCTGCCCGTCTTTCTCTCTTACCCTCTTTTTCTTTCTTCCTCTCTTTCTCTCTCTCTCTCTCCCCCCTCTCTTTCTCTCTCTCTCTCTCTTTTTCTCTCTCTGCCTTTGGTGGCACTCTCCAGAATGCTCACCTTTTGATGCCGCTCTTCCATTCATCTGTGTGGAGCAAAAGCATTAGTCTGGTGAGTCACGATTCCAGAACCTTCTTTTCATCGGTAGCCTTTTTTTCCCCCTTTTCTTATTTTTCTTCTTCTCACAGCTAAATCAATCTCTCCTGTGTAAAACATAGGTGAAGGATATGTGAAGGGTGTGTGTGTGTGTGTGTGTGAGTGAATGTGTGTGAGTGAGCACACGCTTGTTAGTTGATATATATTTTATGTACATATATAAACAAACTCAACTTGCCGGTGTTAGCTTCCTCTGTAACTAAGGCCGTTTAAAAAGAAAATAAAACTGCCAGAGCCAATCACCATAGCAACATTTTTAGAGTGTTAATTAGGAAGGAGTTTGGGTTCCTTGTTAGGCAAATGAAGAGGCTGAAGGGGCTTGCACTGAGCTGTTAGGGCAGGGTTGGTGGGTTGGTGATGGGGGATGGGAGGGTGGGGGTAGGTTATCCATGAGTGTCCTGTGAGGCTTCCTCACAAGCAAAGTGAGAAATGTCTGACAGAAAAATCGGGGGTGAGAAACAGAAATTGGAGGGAGAGAGCACGAGAGAGAGAGAGAGATGGAAACAAGATACAAGCTAGACTCGAGCTCCTGAGGTCCAGAGATGAAAAGATCTCTGTGTTATCTGTTAAAACTTCAGGGAGCGTGCAGAAAGAGTGAAGAGGGAAGAGATAGAGAGAGAGAGAGAGAGATGGGGGAAAGAATAAATGCTGATGATGCAAGTCAGCAGTTGACAAACCCCCCCCCCCCCCCTCATCACACACACATCCACACAAACATACACACAGACATACAAACATACCTTCCCCCAGGCGAGTCTTTATTGGGAATATAAACACTCCGCGGAGAAAGGGAAAGGGTTGATCCGTTCACTAGCAAAGCGTGCTGCACTTCAGAGGCTGCGTATGAAAAGAAAAGAACCAATGGCGCTGCCGCTGCTTCCCAGGATTTTCCACTGAAGATGGATTCCAGAACACAAATCCATTGCTCCGACTCCATTCCCCCTCCCGCCGTCCGCCACCGCAAAAACACACCTCTTGGAATCGTGAGTCAAGGCTGCAAGACGCTTCTGCCTCGCACGTGGGCTTTCGCGGTTCCTCTTCTCTGGGGCTACAGAGAAAAGCAAATATCTGTATATATGTGTGTGTGTGTGTGTGTGTGTGTGTGTGTGTGTGTGTGTGTGTGTGGCATCTCTTGCCTCCTGTGACATAGATTCCCCTGATGGAGCAGGCACATGGAGTGTGCTTGTCAAAAGCTGCTGCTTTGTACTGTGTAGGAGTAAACAATATTCCTCTGCTCTCAACTACATCGATTATATAAAAAAAAAACCTGTGTGTGTGTGTGTGTGTCTGTGTGTGTGTGTATTTGGGAAGGTATTGTAAGTCAAGCCTGTTAAACTCCTGCAGTCAGCCTCTTACTGTATGTGGCCTTGAGATGTTCTTGAGCTCTTAGCTCCATAGGTTACCCACTGAGAGGAGAGTAAGCGTGTGTGATGCTCTCCTCATGACAGACATTTTCAAAGGCTGCTCATGACCCTTTATCAGTTGGACATATCGGTCAAGAGTAGCCATGGGAGAATCTGCCCACCGCTGGGCACCAGAAATGCAATGGATGCAATGTAATTATGGCCGCTCCGCCTTCATCACTTCAGACTACAATACCCATCATCCCCCAATCCTCTGGCCCTGCCCTCTCCACCTCTGCCTCCTGTCTGTCCTGTCCTCCCTCTCCGCTCCACCTCCTCCTCCTCCCCTCTGTCTCTCTGTCCTCCATTCCTCTACACTTAATTAACTCATTGATCAGTCCTTACATAAATTAGACCACTGGAGAAGGCATTCATGGCTCCTGTCCTCCTCCTCGTCCCTCTTACTCCCTCCTTGTTCCCCCTTTCTCCTCTCTCCTCTCACTCTCTTCATCACTCTCTCTTTCCCACTGTCTTTGCCTCCCCTCGCTCCACTCTGTCTCCCTGATGATTCCATGGCTTCACGGTGCAGTGCTCTGCACTCAAAAGCTTGTAGGCCTCCAGCATCACGTTTTTTGTTCAGGACAGAGGGATAGAGAGATGAAGAAAGAGATGGATGGAGGAAACCAGACAGAGGGAGGTGGAGAGAAATAGAGGAAGAGAGAGAGAGACAGAGAGATGGAGAGAAACCAGATGGAGGAAGAGAGGGGGAGACTAAACCAGACGGAGGAAGAGAGATGGAGAGTGTAAACCAGCCACAGGAAGAGTGGGAGATGGAGAGAGAGATGGATAGAGGAAGAGAAGAAGATGGAGAGAGGAAGGCAGATGTGTGGTCCTGGGGGAGGGTATTCCTCTGGTTGGCCAGGGATGAGGGATGATGGCTTAAGGCTTGTGTGTGTGTGTGTGTGTGTGTGTGTGTGAGAGGGGGGGGGGGCAGTAGGGTCCTGAAGTGCTTACCCATCTCTCATTAAAGGGTCCTGAGGGGTGGCCCTCTGGAGCACCCCTCCTTAGTAGCTCACCATCACACTGATTTGCTCTTGTTTTTCTCTTCTTTTTTTCTTCTCCTACCTTTTCTTTTCTCCTCCTGTCTCAATCACTCTCTCCAAAGTGTCAAAATAAAAACACAATAATCAAGGGAATAGGATTCTTTACATGAAAAGAAGCATTAAAAGACAAAGACAAAACCCCTCTTTTTACTCTTTTTACCTCTCTCTCTCTCTCTCTTTCCCTCCATAGTTGCCTTCTGTGTTCTGCTCTCTCTGCCTTACTCTCTCTGGCCACTTTTTTCTTTCTGTGCTGCATCTCTCTCTCTTTCTCTTTCTTCAGGGACCTGATCCCTGCATGTCTGTACAGATGGTGGCTGTTCTGGGTTTTGAGTCAATTAGGAGTGTGTCTCCATGCATGATGGCAGGCACCGAGCCCCTGAGCCTCTGGGCTCTATCACAAACACACGCGCGTGCACACACACACACACACACACACACACACACACACACACACACACACACACACACATGCACACACACACACACACACACACACACTTCTAGCCTCCAAGCCTCCATCACCAGATCACCAGTCTTCTTCACCCGAACACCCCCCCCCCCCCCTCGTCAGCCTCAGACATCTTAACCACTGAAGCCATCATGTCTCATCCTCCACTCCTCCCTTTCTTTCCTCCTTTCCTTGTCTTTTCTCTCTTTTTGTTTTTCACTATCTGCCCCTCCCCAGATACACACACACACACACACACGCCCCTACTCCCCCACCTCCCCCAGTACACCACTGGTCGGTCAGGTTGTGCATGTCTGTGTCTGTGTATGCGTGTGTGTGTGTGTGTGTGTGGCTAATGGAGCACAGAGGCCTGCTGCTAAATGGATCAGAACCAGGAACACTTGTCAGGGTGGATCCTCTATGGAGGCCACACTAAAGTGGGTTTACAATCCTGCTGTGTCAAGCTCAGAGGGCTTCACCCTGAACTCAATCACTGATGTGTGTGCACACTGTGTGTGTGTGTGTGTGTGTGTGTGTGTTTGTGTGTGTGTGAGGGGTTGGGGGGAGTATGTTGCTTACCACACCATTCGTGCATATGCATACACATTAGTAATCACACACACACACACACACACACACACACACACACACACACACACACACACACACACACAAGCTCAGTCATCCACTCACTCATTCACTCACGCTTTCTCATTACCATAGATACCTGCAGGAACACATACACACACAATGACACACACACACACACACACACAAACACTCCTTAAGCCATCAGAGGCAATCATCAAAGCTTCCTGAATATCAGCGATTTAATTAAAGTGATCCATGTTTGTGCTAATAAGGTAAACATTATGTAAGCAGGACATCCTGCCGTTGCCAGTGTATCAGATAAACCATAGCAGAGAAAGGCAAGGCCGGGTCACAAAGAAAAGAAGAGATTTTTGAAAAGTGTACACTTCTGTTGTGCTCTGGACTCATCCTTGATGAAGACCTTCATGTACAAATCAAGTACTAAGATCCCTTTCACAGGGCCACTGATATATTGTTTCCCTTGATTATTAATAGTCTAGGGAAAGATAGATGCTGAAGACATGGACTTTTTCTTTTTCTTCTCTAAATAGATTTTCCTGCAAACTGAAACAACAGCAACAGAAGCTAAATCCAGTGGATATCACCCATTATGTCAGTTTATACAGGTTCTTATGTCTCTGGTCAACCTAACACACAGCCAAGGTATTTGTATGCTCTGCTTAAGTCATCAGATGAAGAGAACACACTAGAGCTTGTTTTTTTACATAAATGCAAGAAGATTAAGTTTGTACTAGTTTGTCCATACAGGATGCCATGAAGAACAATAGGATTAATGATCATAAATTAAAGGCATAGTCTAGACAGTGTCCCAGGGTGACAAATAACAGCAACGGTTCAAAAGCCAAGCAGCAACAAGGTCTGTTTGGTCCAGTAGGGTATCTGGATAGCTTATTCTGGTGCTAAAGAGGCTCTCTGGATACTGTTGGAGCTCATTACGGACCAGGCCATATCTTTAATATAGTCCACAGGGTCTTTGCTTGTGTGATATCGATGACCTTGCTGGACTTAAGAGGCCTCACCTAGCAATGAGAAGCAGGGCACAGACTAAGACTGTTTGATCCTCTTATGTGGTCTTATAAGGATAAATGTTTGTTTATACATACAGATGAGTGTGTGTGTGTGTGTGTGTGTGTGTGTGTGTGTGTATGCATGTGTGTGTGTGTCTATTTGATGATGACAAATGATGTATGTATGTGTAGCTTGTGACTGTGTGGATTTGATGTTTGTGAACAGTACTTATATACAGACTGTACACGATATACAGACTGTATATACGTGTATTTCTCCTTGAGGACACGTGTGTGTGTTTGTGTTTACACACATTCATTTGATGTCTGTAGACATGTGTGTGTGTGTATGTGTGTGTGTGTGTGTGTGTGTGTGTGTAAACTGTACGTATGCATGACCATTTCCTCTTGACTGACAGCAGCAATAGTGGTGCAAACGAAAGCAAAAAAACTACACGTTACAAATTCCACACACAGCAGCTCTCATTCCTCTCAAGAGAGACTGGAAAATAGCGAATGAGTGAATGAAAGAGAGAAGGAGGAGGGATAGAGAGAGAAACACTCCTCTTTTCCCCTCGACCCAGGGGTTACATCTAAAATGGCATTTATTGCATGTAGGCAGTGGAAGGCCCATGGGAGAGAAAGCGGACGGCTGGTGTATGATGGAGACCATTTTGGCTCCATCCGACATCAGTGCTTTTACACTGGCACAGCAGTTTCTGTTTGTCAGGTCTACTCTCTGCTGTTTAAATGGGTCTCGACCAGGTGACTGGCCACTCTCCTTCTACTTGCTCTCTCTCTCTCTCTCTCTCTCTCTCTGTCACTCTCTCTCTCTCTATCCCTCTACCCCGTGTTCACTTTGTTTTTATCCAAGCTGATGCTAGTGAGAATGGTTAATGTTTGTGTGTGTGTGTGTGTGTGTGTGTGTGTGTGTGTGTGTTTGTGTTTGTATACACGTAAGGGATTGAAGGACTTTCCCTGCCTTCCTCCCAGGGCATATTATTGCATAGCCACTGTTGCCAGGGACATCACAGTACAACATGCCTATAACAAATACATTTCTTTCTCTCCCTCTCTTCCCTCTTTCTCTCCCTTCTCTCTCTCCCTCTCTCTCTCTCCCTTTCCCCCCTTCTCTCCCTCTCTCCCTCTCTCTCTCTCTCTCTCTCCCTCTCTGGGAACAGTGTCATCACTGGGCATATACATTTGCTTTGATTTCTTTTATTGTTTTATTTGTCGCTAGGAATGGGTAGCGGGGTGACTTGTGAGGATTATAATGATACATTACTGTGTCAGTCCGAGAGAGAAACGACATTGAATTTCACTCGGAGCAAGAGATGCGAGAAAGTGCTGCTTCACTCACATTGTCCAATAGAGAGAAAATGTATATCAAGGACATACCTAACTGCCAAGAGAGAGAGAGATAGAGAGAGAGAGAGTCATGTCAAATTAGGCATGGCTGGAACGGAGATTAAAGGCGAGTGTGTGCACACTGTTTAATACTTCCCTTAGGTAGAGGCCCCGGCGAGAGGGCAGACTGCATGAACTCTGGCTGCTGTGCAGTGGATTGATGATTGGCGGCCAAGATGTGGACACTTTGTCTGTCGTCATTAGGCTTCCACACACAGGCCAGCCTCTCAAGTTACTACAGCTTCACATTCAATCACGTGTCTGTTCACATGGCAAACCTGTAAGCTGTGGTGTGTGTGTGTGTGTGTGTGTGTGTGTGTGTGTGTGTGTGTGTGTGTGTGTGTGTGCGTCTGTCTGTGAGAGAGTATCAACAGATGTATTAGGGATCCTGTCCTGTGCAGCTAAATGCACACATGCACAAACACAAACACACACAATGCACACACACACAGACACGCAAGGAAGTGGACATTCACACGCACACAAAGCCTCTACCATCCTGGATCCACAGACACCTCATTGACTGAAAAAAATGCACTTGGCCCTGAGAGAGACGGAGTGAGACAGAGTGAGAAAGATGAATGGATGTAGAGAGAGAGAGGAGAGAAAGTTCGATGAGGAGATAAGGGGAGAAAGAGGGAGAAGGAGAGAGATACTAAGAATGGAAGGATGTAGAGGACAGAGAATAGGGAAAATAATGAGACACACACACACACGCACACACACTCCTGCAAAAGCGTGCCTATATAGCATGATATTGTGAAGTGAGTGCTTTCAGTGATCTGTGGGGAATTGGCTGCATCTCCCTGCAAATTGTGTCCCCTTCAGCCTGAGGATGTATTCCTATGCATAGTAAATGTGTTTGCGAGTGTGTCTGTGTGCTTGTAATCTCACTAAAACATGGCCAAACACAGATCTGTGGCAAACAATGCATGCACCATAAAACCAAAGTCTCTTTGTATTATAGATTGCCTATTATGATGTGCTATGTAGGTCAATTAGACAAGGATGTATTCTCATTCTCGATTTTGCTGTGTGTGTGTGTGTGTGTGTGTCTGCATTTTTCAACAGCTGTGTGTGTACGTATGCATGTGTGTCTATTCATAGCCTATATTTTTAGAAGACTGAGTGAGTGTGTGTTTGTGTGTGTGTGTGTGCGCATGCCTTATTGTTGCCTGTGTGCTGCAACCTTTCAGTTCTTACGTAAGTGTGCAGACAGGTGCGGTGTGTGTGTGTGTGTGTGTGTGTGTGTGTGTGTGTGTGTGTGTGTAAGCACGCTTCCATGTTTGAAGCTATTTTTGGTCCCAGGTGGACATGTGATAGCTTCACAGCTCATCTGGTGCCTGCGGTGTGTTCAGGCGTCCACTCCCCAGATGTGCCCAGCTAGCACAGACTGGCACTTGGCCCATGCCTGTGTCTAACGCTTACCCACACGCTTGCCTACCAACACCACTTTTACACGCATGTGTATGTATTTATATGTGTGTATTTATATGGATGTGTATTTGCATGTGTGTGTTTGTGTGTGTGTGTGTGTGTGTGTGTGTGTGTGAGTGCGTGTGTTTGGGAGTAGTGAGCAGATGATAGTGTTTCCAGAATGTATTCTTGCCATGTGCCTTCTACAGAATCTATTCGTATCTCTTAGTGTTCACTTTAGTTTTGTGTTTTGGAACAGGTTTGTTTTTTTTAACATGAATGCTCTTCCACTTGTGATGTTTATGTAACAAAATACAATGTCCCAACTCATTTTTCTTCCACAATTGTTTGAACAGGGATCTGTCAAAGAGAAAAAAAAGTTATGACAGCATCAGGCATTATTAATTTTGCTTCACTTCATGTCATGCCTATCACTTAGCTGTTCTCAAAACTATAAAAATGTATTGCTTTATTTGACAAATAATGGGTATCACAATGCTTTATTAGCTTTTAAGACTCACAGGCACCTCTAATGACATCCGTCCAAACACACTAAGGAGAAAACATCCTATATTGAGAGGTATGCATCTAGCATAGGGGAACCTCCAGCTATATTGAGAGGTATGCATCTAGCATAGGGGAACCTCCAGCTATTTTGAGAGGTATGCATCTAGCATAGGGGAACCTCCAGCTATATGGAGAGGTATGCATCTAGCATAGGGGAACCTCCAGCTATATTGAGAGGTATGGATCTAGCATAGGGGGACCTCCAGGTATATTGAGAGGTATGCATCTAGCAAAGGGGAACCTCCAGCTATATTGAGAGGTATGGATCTAGCATAGGGGAACCTCCAGCTATATTGAGAGGTATGTATCTAGCATAGGGGAACCTCCAGCTATATTGAGAGGTATGGATCTAGAATAGGAGAACCTCCAGCTATATTGAGCGGTATGCATCTAGCATAGGGGAACCTCCAGCTATATTGAGAGGTATGCATCTAGCATAGGGGAACCTCCAGCTATATTGAGAGGTATGCATCTAGCATAGGGGAACCTCAGGTGGTCTCCTGTTGTGAGTTTGATTTGGCATAGGCATCCTCGTCTCTGACGTACTAAAACAGCTCTAATGGAAATTTCCATTAGGTCTTTGTTTGGTCATAATAACAAAAATAGGTTTCTCTGGGGTGAGCTCCTCATAATGTCTCTTTGCAAGCTTTTTGTTACCAATTCTACACCATTGAGGTACGCTGACATTAGCCATAAAATAGGGTCGCACACAGGGACAGAGGTCAGTGCCTGAACTGACAGCGTTCGCTGTAACAAAATGGCTGTTTTAAAAGCTTGTTTAGCTCTCGTATACTGTCCATGTCAGCTATTTGTTTGCTTACGTGTAGCTTGTAAGGCTTTACATCTAATCAAATGCTGCATTCGCTGCTGGAGTGGATTATTAAAAAGGTCCTTTGTGGGTCCTTTATATAGAAGAAGAGGTATTCATAAAACCTTGCCTATTTTCATCCAGTTCGGTGTAAATTGATGGGAAACTGCAAATAAAAACAATGCGGGTAACCCTCAAAAGGCTTTGCATGTGTGTGTGTGTGTGTGTGTGTGTGTGTGTGCATTGCAGAAGGGTACAGATGAAAGCCGTGTGTCCTCTGTCGCAGTAGCTGGTCCACAATGTGCCAGGGATTTAATGTGGGGCGTCAGAGACCTCCGGCTCATTTTCAGAATTGACTGTGCTCAAGTGTGATTTAAATTACTATATTTCCCCAGATGATAAAGAGAAAATTGTGTCTGAACCATGCAAATAGACTTGGCCACGTACCATCCTTTAGATTTATCTCTCCACTTCCTTTCTTCTCTTCTTTTTTTTACTATCTCTCTCTCATGCAGAGAAGAGGGATTTGCTTTTAGAGAATGAAGGTGAGAAGAAAGAGAGAGGGAGGGAGGGAAAGAGAGTGAGAGAGAGGGAACGGGAGAAGAGAGAAAGAGACAGACAGTGAGAGGATGTATGACACTGAACAGAGGATTGAGAGAATGGAGAGAGAGAAAGTGTGTGTGTGTGTGTGAGAGAGAGAGAGAGAGAGTTTAAGACAGGAACACTCATCAAGACCATGTGACTGAGGGAGAAAATGAAAGTTTGAAGAGAAACAAGAGGAGAGAGAGAGAGTGGGAGGAAGATGGAGAGAAAAAGAGAGAGCGAAGAAGAAGAAAATGGGCGAGATTGAGTAAAGAAAAGAGGCCATGTATTCCAGAGAGATGTGGGTTCTGTGCAGGGGCAAGAGCAGGGACAGGCTGTTTGGCTGTCTGGAAAGGGATTAGCCTATGAATAAGAGACCATGGAAGAATGCAAACATTTGAACTACCTCTAGAGAATGGGGGGCGGTGTATGATTAAGAAAGAGGGATGAAAAAGCAAAGGAGTCAGAGAGGGGTGAAAAGGAAAGGAAGAGGGGGGAGATAAATGAGGAGAGGAGAAAAACAGGTTTACTGAATAGCCCTTTAACCCTCTCATCCTCTCTGCACAGTACATGGACTCCCCCTGAGGTAATTACCTTGCACGTGTGTGTGTTTGTGTGTGTGTGTGTGTTCTTTGGAACATTCTACTGCACACAACACAGCTTGATAACAGAGAAGGTCTGTGAACCTGCATCGATCCAGACTCCAGTCTGGCCGTGGAGCAGGCTCTCTTTTTTATGGTCAGTTTTATACGCCTGACCTCTGCTGACCCTACCTTGCTTTACAGCAGACCCAGCTGCCCAGCTCTCAGCATTGCACTTCACCACTGACAAACATGTTTTACCACTGAAGGAGATGGAGGGAGAGAAAGAGAGAGAGAGAGAGAGAGAGAGGGTCCATAATAAATAGCCATGTTTGAGCTCTGTGGCCAAGCGAAAGATAGAGCAAAACAAAAGGAAAGAGATTCGGTTTGTGAAATAAAGCAAATGAGAGCATGATAAGTGCAACACTGATTTACTGCATAACAGCTCAGTTGCCAAATATAGCCACGGTGATTGCAAAGACCTTTTTTCAAATTTAGTTTTACTCCACCAAAGTGCTGCTCTAGATTCTAGCTTCAGCATACTAGAGTGCTAATTCCCTTTTAAAATGTTGTCATAACAGACTAATAAATGTGTTATAACAACTTAATAAGGGTTTTTATGAAGGGTTTAATCAGCAGGTTTTATCAGCTTCTTTGAAGGCTTTGGGACTTCTCTGTAGGCTGTTGGGATGAGATGAGGATATATGTGCTGGAGACCTGTCTGCTTCCCTCAGAAGAGCTTCCATCCACAAGCTTCCAAGGTTAAGGACAGATAGAACGGCAGAGAGAGGGAGAACAGTAAAAAGAAGAAGGAGAGACTGTCAGAGAAACAAACAATTATGGAGGGGAATAAAAGAGAGAGAGAGAAAACAGCTAGCACAAAGAGAAACAAGCAGTTATGAGATTCGTGTGTGTGTGTGTGGGAGGGGGGGGGGGACAGGACAACATATGGAGTGGTATGGTACAGAGACTAAAAGAAGTAGACTAAGAGAAGAAAACAGCTGGTGGCTCAGTGTTGACATGGCAGTGGTGGAGCTCCTTTGGAGCTGTGTGGTGGGCTGAGTCTGCCGCCTCCTAATTACCACCACACTCTAATCCATCTCTTTGGCCACTTCTGGGGCTCTTAGACTGACAGATAGACACAGAGAAAGAAGAGAAGTAGAGAAAGAGAGAAAGAGGGAGGGAGGTGAAAGCACAAGCTCTCCACCCTGGTACCTCCATGTTGTGTGGTCACATCTCAGGATCCTAACCCAGCCAGGAGAAACAGAGTGTCTGTGTGTGTGTGTGTGTGTATTTGTGTGTCTTGGTGTCTTTGTGGGGTTGTATCTTTGTGTATCTGGTTAATGCAGATCTCATTAACTGATTCTGCCATACATTTGTATGGTATTTCAAATTGTTCTCTGAGGTCTCCAAAAGTAGTATGTAACTTTACTTTAAAGGCTGAAGGAGACCTTACCAACGCTCTATGTAACCTATTCACCTGTACCTAATTTTTCTGCCTGTGTTCTGATTCGCTGCTGTAGCATGTCAGTGTTGCAAGGCATGTTGAGTGAATAGGCTATTTACATTAGTTTGCTAATGTCAGATGCAAGGGACAAAAGAACTAAAGGTGTTGGAATATTAAATTTCAGAGGAAATGAAGGAAGACATAGACAATGATAAGCACATTTTGGGAATTGCTTGGAGACTGTAAACAGACACTTTGCAACAGTAAACTTGTTACGTGTAGGGCTTCACACTAGCCAACATAACTAGATAACTGCTTCGTTATCACAAGGTTACTGTTACAACAACAGGTTAAAACTTATGAAGCTGAAGTCACCAAAGATATTCTCGTTGAAAAACGAGACATCGATGTTCTGCCTGTTATCTTTATTTCACAGATATTCAGTGATCTTGCATTGTTAGGATTTCGTAGGGTGGGCATTAATCAAATACAGGAGAGCTTGGATTGGGCAATAATGCAGTGGCATCTGCCAATGGCCCAAGCTTGGTCTAGTTAGCGTAAACTTGATCAACTTTTCAAATTGGCCTGATTTCCATGTTCATTCTTCTCCTTTGGCTATTGCAGACAGCAAATATTTTATTACATTTTCACATGCACATTCACATTACATTTTGCATAACTCAAAATTATGTTTCAAAAACAACAGGTAGAAACAGTTTTGTGTGGCAGGGCACCTTTAATTCAACACAAATAGCATTTCACAAATTCATATGCTGTTGGACATGTTGAGTCACTTAGTCATAGCGCTCTATGAGTCACTTACACATAGCGCTCTATGAGTCACTTACACATAGCACTCTATGAGTCACTTACACATAGCACTCTATGAGTCACTTACACATAGCACTCTATGAGTCACTTACACATAGCACTCTATGAGTCACTTACACATAGCACTCTATGAGTCACTTACACATAGCACTCTATGAGTCACTTACACATAGCGTTCTATGAGTCACTTACACATAGCACTCTATGAGTCACTTACACATAGCACTCTATGAGTCACTTACACATGCAGAGGGATGGCTTTGGAAAATTGGTACCAAAAAGTGCCAGCTGACCAATTTCCCTCCCCTTTTTCCTCCATTTTTTCCCCTCACCTCTCTCCTCTCCTCTCTTCTTCTTTCTTCTTCTCTCTCCTCTTTCTCGACTCTCAAAGCTTGTTATTGCCAAGTCTAGGACAGGCAGATATGCTCTGATGTGCTGCTATTGTCCAGCTTGAGAGAGAGAGAGATTTTTTTTTTCAATTTAGCTCGCTCTCATTCCATTCCTCTGTGTATCTACGGCAAACCAGGTGTGACAAACCTCACTGCCATTCCAGAGCAAAAATGACTCCACCATCTAACGGCTGCCAAAAGCCTTTTGTAAAGGCAGTGGCTGATGAAGGTCAGCTCATTATCTGCCATCGAATTTGACTTCCTCCATCAGGCCTGGGATCGCTAACCACGCTCGTTAGCAGTGTAGCGCTGGCACACTAACTGCTAAAAACATGCCGGCAGCCAAGTCATTTTCATCTGTGCCTGTTAGCACTCTTCTCGTGGGCTAAGCCCATGCGCTAACGCTAAGCCATTACCAGCGGGCAGGTGTGTCTATTGTTACAGCCATTTTATTGAGCCGACGTCTCTTTCTCTGCCTTTTTTATAGTGCTTTTATAGATGGGAGCCATTAGCGTTATGAACTGTCTCTTTTGTCTTTTGTTTATGGTGCTCGGGTGAGGTAGTGTGGCTTCCAGCAGGCGCCATGGTTTTCGCAGGGAGAACGAATGGTGCCCAGTGGTTGAAGTGCTTTTATGGTCTCCTCCAGCTCTCTTCACTCCTCTACACTGAACTCAACTCCTTTTGTCTCTTCTCTTCACCTCTCTTCTTCTCTCTGTTCATCCTCTCACTTTTTTCCTTTTGTTCTTTCATACTGAGTTCATTTGTCAATGGATAAACTGCTTCTGATCCTTTCCTTTTGACTCCTTTCCGCTCCCCTCTCCCTCTTCTCTGCACTCCTCCACCCCCCTGTCTTTCTCTCTCTCATTTCTGTCTCTCCCTCTCTCTTTCTCTCCCTCTACTTGAATCAGTGTTAGTCTCTCACTCTCTCCTGCTTTTCTTCTTTTCTTTCTGTCTTTCTCTCTGTCTCTCTCTCTTTTGTATTGTCTCACTCAGTCTGTGTGTGTTCCTCTGTGCGCTGGGCAATGGAGCAGACGACTGGTCATCTGAGGTCAGCCCCTTGTTGGGCAGCCAGACAGACTGGACAGGAAGCAATGTGATATGATTCACAGCACCTATGACACACTTCACCGTGTGCAAACGAACTGGGCCTGATAAGGAATGCATTTACAATGCAGACAGATTTGTTTGCTAAAAAGAACTGTAGTTGACACATTATTTTTTTTCTTTTTTCATGTGGTTCCGAATTTTTCCACAGGAAATTCACTAGATCCCATCTCGTCATATCCCTTCCTTATAGAATATTTATGCCTGTTATGGTCTGAAGCAGAATTCCATGCTGTGACCATGCTGGTACTATCGGGATCTTGGTCAGCAAAACAATATCAATAGGAAGATAAGAAATTCTGAATTTCAGATTCGACTGTTCTACCCACAATGCAACATTAATGGTGGACCTATTTGTGTTTTTTTCCAAGGAATCATTCCTCCATTTTCGTTCCTTCTCCGTGAAAATTGGAATTTCCCTTCTCCATCAGCAAGCTCAATGTGTTCATTTTTGTCATACTTATGATAACATGACAGCTATTATTAACACATGACCTCTGAATGGGGTATTACACTTACAGTTTTTTTCTGAATGCTTAACTGCCACTACTTATGTGATCACATCCTAGCTAATACAAAGCACCAGCATTGCTGTGTGTGTCCTTGTGCACGTGTATGCATGTGTGCGTGTGTGTTTGTGTGTGTGTGTGTGTGTTTGTGTGTGTGTGTGCGTGTGTGTGTATGTGTATGAGTGTTTGCGTCTGTTCCCTCAAGACCAAATGGTAACCTTGACAAGTTGTGTATAGAGCATAAGCAAAGTATTTAAATAAAGTGGTTGAGGTGCAGATGAGGGGCAGATATGGACTCAACAAGGGCCAGCATTTGTGCCTATCTGGGTCAAGCTCCCCCCTGTGCTTGGGGTGTTGTTTTTGTTTGCTCCAGTAGATCCCCTGAGACCCAGCACCATGCTGCGAGGAAGGACTCCTCGGCCACTACCCAGCAACTCTCTGGATGTGTGTGTGTGTGTCTCTCTCTCTGTGTGTGTGTGTGTGTGTGTGTGTGTGTGTGTGTGTGATTGAGAAAGAGGGAGTGTGTATGTGTGTGAATGATGCATGTGGTATATTTTCGTAGAGCTTTTCAAGTGGTAACAGTCTTCAAAGCACGACATGTCAAAGAGATTAGTGTCAACATGACAGCGAGGTTAAATATGAAGAAAATGAGTATTTAACCACTGTTGAAATAAAAACATTCCTTACATACACACAAACTCTCTTTCTCTCTCTCTCTCTGTGTGTGTGTGTGTGAGAGAGAGAGAGAGTGATCACAACAGATTAATTCACCCGAACACACAAGGGTGTATGCATGAGGAGTTTGACAGTACATTAGCAAACACGGTTTTAAATATTGCTAATAGATGCTAACATGCTAAATTAATGAATGATTAATATCTGATTAGTGGCTGATGTCTGGTCTGTCAGCTATGTGCTCCTCTTTAGGCTCAGAAACATCCCATGATTAGATGATTAATATATATATTCAATGCCCTGCTTTGCTACTCTCTAACCTGAATGCGTTTGTATCCAGCTGTAGGCAGCTCTCATATAGTCATTTATATTGCAGTACTCTTAAATACATGTACAGTGCTTTAATGTGTTCTAGTTTTCCTGAAGCTTTTACAGACTTAAATGTGTAGTTGTACAGATCTGAGAGCAGGAGGTTCATTTGACTCATCTTTTGCTGTGATGGAGTGGAGGCAAACATTTGTCCCATTTCTCCCAGAGTGCTGCCATCATTATGTGTTTTTTTGTCTCCATATGTGGAGTTGCTTTGAACTGTTTGGATATATTTGATAATCCACATTTTTCCAAAATTTATCAAAGTCTACAACATTCAAAATCAAGTCTACAACATACAACAAAAACTCCTTAAAAAACTTCCTTAACAGAATGAGAAAAGCAGCCAGATTTCTGTGTTGACGTTGACAGATCAATTCATTGTAACCTTCTGGTGGACTGACCATTAATAAGGCTTACGTATGTCCAAACATAATGCCCATGTAAGTATGCAAATATGACATGAAATATTTAATTGTGAGTGCCCTACTTCTTTTACTATCCAATGCAGCCTGCATGACTGCACACTTGTAGTATCATTAAGATGGAGTCAGACATTCCATGCAGAGATGCAGTCGTCTTTTGAATTATGCCATTCAGAGATGCAGTCGTCTTTTTAATTATGTTTCATTTTTTTCCCCCATAAACTCTTTCAGTTGAACAGTTTCAACATATTTAGAAAGAGGTAACATCTAATGAAGAAACTAAGCTGAGTGCTTTATTGTGTAATGCTGGCAAAATGGAAACCAAATTTGTGGGTCAAAGCTATGATTATAACTATGATTTTTCTGTTCCTTCTTGCATATTGATACACAAATTGCAATTAAAACTGAAGATTCTTTGGCATGAATAACACTAACAAAATGCTGGTGGGTTTGATTGCAGTATTAGTGCAAATTGCAAGGTGGCATTTTTTGAGAAATGCACTAACATAATTTACCCTGCTTCACCAGTAATACAGCTGTTAGCATTTGGATTGGATGAAATACAAAAGGCCTTGAATAAGATGGAAATGGAGTCTTACCTGCTCCCTCCTTTTCTCTCTATCTCTGTCTCTCTCTCTCTCTCTCTACCTTGCTCTCTCTCCCCTCCCCACGCCACATTTGGAGATGATTTATATAGCGAGTGAATTCCCACAGAAACTCCCACTGCCCTCAGATTGAAAGTGTTGGCTTGTAATTATTTCTGGAGACGAATTGACTCCGCTCCGAACTCCGATTTAAATCAAAAACCCTCTGTCCCTTTCCTCTCTCTCTTTCTGTCTGTCTCTCTGCCCCCTTCCTTTCTCTCTCTTTCTGTCTGTCTCTCTGCCCCTTTCCTTTCTATCTGTCTTTCTCCCCTTTTAATGATTGCTCTACCTCTCTTCTTTCCTTTTTCGTTTATTCTCTCCATCTCTCTTGCCTGCTCCCCCTTCCTTCCCTCTCTTGCACTCTCATTCCCTCATCTCTTCTCTTCTCTCCCTCCATCTCTCCCACCTCTTTTCTTGGTTTCCATGGCTGCGGAGGAAGACTGGCGCTCCTCTCTGGCTCATGATTCTGAGTTTAATGGACCTCCGATTTTACGGCCCTTTTCTTCTTAAATGCGCTCTGCTCTCCTCCTCTCTCCTCTCTCTCTCTCTCTTCCCCCCATCTCCACTTCCTTTTTCCCTCTCCTACAGTGAAATGTGCAATAGCAGATGAGTGGATGGTGTGGAGGTCGGGTGTTCACTCTACTTTTGCTCTGCTCTGCTCCGTCCATCCATGCCCCACTCTTTTGTGGTCCCCCATCCACCATCTCCTCTCCTCATCCTTCTTCATCTCCTCCCTTCTTCATCTGTCATCAGCTCTTTTCTTTCATCCCTTTCTCTGTCTCATGTAATCCCTTCTCTTGCCCCCCCCCGCTTAGGTTTCACTATCCCCCTTTAATTTCCTTCCATCACATCCTCTGCTGCCATCTCTGTATCTCTCCTCCTCTGTCATCTGTTGTTTTTTTTCTTTTATTCTTTTATTTTTTGTGATTTTTTTCTTACCTTCCATGACTAGGTGCCAAAGCAGCTGTGCATAGAAGGATTAGCGATAGCGAGAGAGGGAGAAAACGAAGGGAATGGAGAGAGAGAGAGAGAGAGAAAGAAGGGAGATGGATGGAGAGAGAGAGAAAAAAAGGAAAAAGAAGAGGAAAAACAAAAAGAGTCTAATGCAACAAAGCAAATTCAGTGGTGGCAAAGCAGACAGAGGAAAAAAATGATCGCCCATGTAATTAAAGAAAGAGAAAAACTGATATTGAAATGAAAGACAGAGAAAGAGATACAGAAAGGGAAATAGAGGGATAGAAAGAAAGAAAGAAAGAAAGAAAGAAAGAAAGAAAGACTATTGACGGCACATGCAGACATGCCAGCACTCTGTGAGCTGCTGACCACATTCCTGCTTTGAGATAAGGAGCCCAATCGGATTAAAAGCAGCCGCTGACGCCAACACAACCATTTCCCTTTCTACACACACACACACACACACACACACACACACAGCAGGCCCCCAGAGGTTCCTCCAAAGTCTTACAGTGCAGAACAGGATCACACATACCCACTTATTAGCATTACACAGTCTAAAGATGACCACTACAAAGGTAGTGTGAGGTGTGAGGAGGATCGACGTGTGAAAATTAAGCTCCGTCATACTCAAAGACACTGGAGCACACAAAGACATGCACGCATTCACACACACGCACACACACACACAGAGCTGATTTTGTTCTTTTATCTAGTGTTTTATTTAGTGGTGGGGGCAGAGGTTACCTTTCTGGGTTTGAAAATCAGGATGTGTGTGTTGCTTTTTTTTGTGATTCTGTTGTCAGTGACAGAGTTGTCTCCAAATGCCCTGAGATTACCTTTGAGTTGGCAGAAAATGGCCTCAATTTGTGTGTGTGTGTGTGTGTGTGGTTTAGGGACTGGCATAATGGAGTGTAGTCATTACTGTTGAGTATGCACTCTGACCATTGATCACCGTACCAGTGAACTGGCCTCTTTGATGTCACCTTTCAGCTGCAGGTTTGGCACCTCATAGACTTGGGTTTGATGCCATTCAGACACTGGATAGGAACCAGTTTTATATTCCTTGTTTGGTTTGTTTGAATGCCATATGAATATGAATTATAATTTTCCTGCTGTGTGTGTGTGTGTGTATGTTTGAGAGAGAAAAGGAAAGCATGAAAAAGACAAGCATATAACAGCAGAGCCACTTGTCCTGGTGTGTGTGTGTGTGTGTGTGTGTGTGTGTGTGTGTGTGTGTGTGTGTGTGTGTGTGTGTGTGTGTGTGTGTGAGAGAGAGAGAGAGAGAGAGAGAGTGTGTGGCTGTTAGGAGCCGTACCTAGTTGACACGTGCACTCCACCCGAGTTTGGGCTGTGAAGTGAAGTGAAGTGAAGTGGAGCATGTCCCCTGGAGCCCTCCTCCAAAATGGCCCTGTGGCTGTGCCTGCTGCTGGAGCCCCTTAAGTGATGATTAGCCTGGGCCTCCATGGCTCTCCCCCTCTGTGAGTGAGATGGGCCTGAGATGGGCCTCTCTTAATCTCTTCATCAGCTAACCCCTACTCACCTCACTAATCAGCTCAACCTCCTTACTGCAGTCCAAATCCCCACCCCACCCCACCTCACCTTACCCCACCCCACCACAATCCACCCCACCTCACCTCTCCAGAGGGGTGGGCTCTCCAGAGAGAACTGAGCAGAGGGCACATACACACATACACATAGGCCTACACACACACACACACACACACTCACACACAGACGGCATACTAACATACTAAACTACTTACAGTCACAATCATGGCAGACAATACACACTTCATAACTACATCAATTACTGTCTCCCCCCCCCCCCCCCCTACACACACACACACAGGCACACACACACATGCACACACACACACACGCACACAGAACGGGATGGAGAAGTATTCAACAAAAAAAAAATCTTTAAACTACTGAAATAGCCCTTTACACATCCAAGACCCCTTAATTTGGTTAAGGGCCCTTCATTTATACACAGACCTTCTTAATTTATCCCTCAACATGATACCAGCCCCTTAATTAGCCAATAATGATGAAGGAAAAAAAAACTACCATTTTACCTTTTCTTCTTTTAAAGATTTTCTTGAACTGAAACACTTTCTTGAAAATGTGACTGAATGAAATCACTAAGCTACACGTGATCTTGGATGAAGGTGAAAACACAACTATGGAGAATTGGGATGGAAAAACTGTCTAGTGCAGGGGTGGCCAAACTCTGTCTTTCATGCAGCCTGCCATGAAGTCAAAAAATTTGAACAAATTTTACTGGAGTGACATGTTTGTCAGTAGTATCAATAAACAGTGTAGACTCTGATCCAGAATGCAGTCACCTTTTCACTAGAAACTGGTCAAAAACTTGGCTCTTTATTTTGCATTGGCCCTTGGTAGATTAGATTTTTCAGCACGTGGCCTGCAAGCAGAAACGGCTACCCCTGGTCTAGTGTATCTAGGGAAGGATTGCATCCAGGTTGAGGTCATTATGCATCTTGCAGTTTCTGATCCTTTCATCATTGTGTGTGTAGTAGGTACATGGCCATTGCTTTGCCAGCCTGGGGAGTGGAGTCATATGGGGGGGTGTAAGATAAAAAAGTGTCTAAAAATAGTGCAGCAGAGTGATGTCCTCTCATAAACTGGCTTTTTGCGGAGTGCAGAATGTGGAGTCATGTTTGCCGCAAGCAGCCTCTCTCTCTCTCTCTCTCTCTCTCTCTCTTTCTCTCTCTCTCTTCTCCAGTCTCCTGGAATAATGCACCCAGCCGTCTTAGCGGAACGCTAAGCGCTAAACAGCCCTCTTCTCCCACGCCCTGAGCAGAACAGGTTGTGTTTTTGTGTGTGTGTGTGTGTGTTTATGCATGAGAATATGAAAATATTTCCGTATTTGTGGGCATGCAAAAGACAGGGAGACTTTGTGTATGACTGGGAGACTTTTTGTGTCTGGCTAAGAGACTTTGACTGTGTGTGTTTGTGTGTGTGTGTGTGTGTGTGTGTGTGTGAAGTGCACTCACCTCGACCGTGTTCTGAGCGATTTCCCCAAAGTAACACAGGCAGGTGTTGTCTTTGTGTCCAATGAAATTCACCACTGACACACTGGAGAGAGAGAGAGAGAGAGAGAGAGAGAGGAATGAAGAGAGAGGTAGAGATAGAGAGAAAAGCAGGGAGGTGTAAAAAGGTAAAAGGAGACATGCTAAAGGGGGATTATTATGGGATTACTATAGCTAAGCAGAATCATAGGTAGAAAAGTATTAGAGAAAGGACACAGTAAACTAGATTCCAGCTGTAATAGAACAAAATACTGTCCCCAGCACTGTAAAGGCCATCTGCTCATCACACACCCATGTCCCTGTATGCCCTGAGACAGAGAGAGAATGGTCTTTGGTATAAATTATATATATAATTATATATAAAATCTAAAAGATTTATTAAATCAGTCAAACGGTGACACCTCTGTTCTGCTGAAGCATACAAAATAACAAACCAAACATTATTAAACCTAGAGCCGCTATTAGAACAATATGTAACATGATATATCAACAAATACAAAGCAACTGCTTCCTATATACTTCAGAAATGAAAAACTACTTGTCCATCTTGCTCACCTTCAGACAACAACCACCCAACCAGCAATATGCTGCTCCATCTCCACAGTCAATTAATGGTGAAGATGTTCAACTGTGATTCCATTGGCTGTCATGTCGCTAAAGAGAGAAGGAGGGTGAAAGAGAGAGAAAGAGAGAGTGAGATGGGTAGATACAAAGAAGAAGGTATCTACAGAGACGCACAGTGGGAGTTGTGGGTTAGATAGATAGAAAAAGAAAGACAGAAAGAGGAGGGATAGAATATGAGAGAGAATCTTTTTTGGAGTCAGGGTGAACAGAGAGAAAGAGAGATCGAATCAGAGAGAGAGAAAATGAGGGAAATACAGAATCTGTGTGGGTGTCTAGCTGAACAGAGAGAGACAGAGTTAGTGACTGTGTGTGTGTGTGTGTGTGTGTGTGTGTGTGTGTGTGTGTGTGTGTGTGTGTGTGTGTGTATGCATGCATGCGTGCGTGTGTGTGTGAGAGAGAGATCCAAAGCCACTGCTGCGTCCTCCTTTTGGAGCCACATTTAGCTCCAGACGGCGCTGCAGCGAGGCGCACGGGGCGGCTTTCGGAATGGAAAGCCTTCCCAGAGTGCCTTGCTGTGACTAATGTGATTTGGGGCGGTGGAGAGCTTGCACTCTCTGCAACGACAGCGGTGGCAACGGCAGCACAGTGGCGACGGCTCTGAAATAGAAATAGCAGGGAGGCCTCCTCCGCCACCGCCATCACCATCACCGCCATCACCACCATGCAGCCAGCCAGTTTACCCAGCGCCAATCTGAATCTCGAATCTGACAGACTAGTTAGAGCTGGAGAATTAGCCTGTATAGCACACACACTCATACACACACCCACACACATACACACATTAACAGATGCAAGCTCATTGAGTCTGATGCAAACACCATCACCAGCAGTGTGCATGCTGTTGGCCACAGTTTGAGGTAAACTACTAAAATTAGCATAATGCATTTTGCAAAATATATAATGGTAAATGTGGTTGTGGTTGTAGTATTAGTAGAACTACTTGTCTGGAGCATGTAGGAAGATTTTAGTGTTTAAAACTGGGAGCCTCTAAACCACACTAACCTGGAAATCTCAATAAGATCTGGGACAGGAACTATGAAACTGTAGCACTCTTCCTGTGGAACACAACCCAAAAAACTATAACTGCCACAGTCTTCACGTCAAGTAGCTGTACTGCTACTGGAATTTACTGCCACTTCCACTGCAGCTACTTCTGACTAACTTTTCTTTTATGAGTGTCATTAATGCTACATGCACTCATTAAAGGATAAACACAATTAATTAAACCGCGGGAGAAGGAGCAGAGAGTTGCCGCAATGTATGTTCCTCCACTGAAGTTCATTAAGGCAGGAGTGGGGAGCAATCAATCCTGGAGACATTGCAACCCACAGTGCTCTGGGGCCATGCTATTACTCACCGATAAGGCACTGTTAGCCCCTGCTAACCGCTAAACTCCCCCACATGCAAGAGGAGAAAGAGAGGAGGAGGATGGGGGAGAGAGAGGAAGGAGAGATTAATTGAACTTATTTTAGCTTATATGAGAAGAAACACACACTAAGACACGGGGTGGGGACAGAGGAAGAAGAACAAGAAGACAAGAACAAAGAATAGCATTTGTCGTTTGTCTAAATATAGCATCTTTTTCCAGTTTCATAGCGCTGCTGTCATGCTGCCCTGAGAGTTGTCTAGCAAAGTGGTGGAAGGAGGGGGGGGGTTGTTTGGGAATGGAGGGAAGAGGAAGCTGAGGAGGAAGAGGAAAAAAAAGAGGAAAAGGAAGAGGAAAAAGAGGATGAGGAGATGGATGAGTAAAAGTAGTATGATTATCACTCCATTCTTTTTTGCTGTTGAGCAGAGGCATCTGCGCTTGGATGCTCTTTGGTGCTGTAGGCTCATTTTGGGATGAAAGGCCACACGCTACTCGAGTGAGATAATGGGGAGAAAGAGAGAGAGAAAGAGAGAGAGAGAGCATTTTTTCACCGTTGTCACACAGCTAACCCAGAGATACTGCCAAAGATAGCCCTTGCTGAGTGGTGTGTACAGTGTGAGTTTGTGAGTGTGTGTGTGTATGTGTGCGTGTGCGTGTGTGTGTGTGTGTGAATGGAAAGCGGCAGTGATGTATACCCCAGGGGCACACATACTCATACTGATACACAGATATATACCTTCAGTACTTACTTGTATATATGGACACATACATTCTCATGCACTTTCACTCACACACACACACACACACACGCGCAGGCACACACACACACGCACACATACACACACATGTGTGCGTGTGCTCATAGAGAGCTTATTTTGTTCCACTCGGCATCTTTTACTGAAAGGAGCTCACTATGTATTGCTCCAGGAGCCTTTGATTTCTGAGGGGGTTTGTTGCTGGGAAGGATACTCAAATGACACACACACCCACGTACAGGCACACACACACACACACACATGCACGCACACACACACACACACACACACACACACATACGCATCGGCCTCTCTCTCTTTCTCTCTCTGGAAACTGTAAACTCCTCTCCCTGAGATCCATGCCAGAAGGCATCTACCCTTTTCAGTGTGCAAACGTGCAAACAAACATAACAAAAAAATATGCATAAACATGAACACACGCACCCACACACACACACACACACACTCACACTCACACACACACACAAGCTAACACACATACACTCACACACACACACACACACACACACATACACACACAGACACACACACACACACACACACTCATACACACTCACACTCACTCACACACACAAACACACACACACACACACTCTGACACTCATAAATCTGCTAATCTGCATATGTATGACTGGACCAGTGTCCCAGTAGGAACACCCAGCATGGCTGACGCACACTTCCACCAGAGACAGACTGTCAGATGCTGCCAAAATACCATCACCATCACCACAGCCATCCCTAATGAGAAGGGGACACACACACACACACACACTGAAGGAGGGAGGAAATGAAGGAAGGAAGGAAAAAGAAAGAGAGAAAATGTTCCATTAATCTGCCTCATCTACAGAGGCTTGAAGGCAGATACCACATTGCAGTGTAGATTAGAGTGTGTGTGTGTGTGGGCGTGTGTATCTGTGTGTGTATGTTTGTGTGTGTGTCAAATCCCACCCTAGCCAAACATCGGCTTCCCAGAGCCACAAAACATGAATCCTTGTGTAGGAGCATGAGTGCATGTGTGATCCAATTCACCATTGTTAGTGCATGTCTATAATTGTATTGAGTGTAGTGCAGTGTGTGTTTCTTGTTGTAGGCCTTTGCATTTCACTTTTCACTCGGGGTTACTGCCATAGTAGTTGTTGCCATGGTCACAACATTTACATTTGCATTTGAGAAGCACTTACACTCATGACACTCACACACACATACACACACCAATTCTCACAAATTCTCAGGTACAGATCTTGTGTAGACACACCTGCTACATTCATATCAAACTGGTAAATACTCACACACACTCTCTCTCTCTCTCTCTCTCACACACACACACACACACATACACTAATATACAGTAAATTCATATCAAACTGACACGTAGTCAGACACGTTCAATCATTCTCTCTCTCTCCCGCTCACACACACACACACAAACACGAGACAACATTGTTTCAAGGTCACTGCAACAAATATATGTGTGTAGTCCCTTCACACCTATTTATTATAACGGATGGCCTGCGTGTAGTAATTTTCCAACTGAGCTATAAACAGTATGTGAGTGTGTGTGCGTGTGTCTGTGTCTGTGCGTGTGACTGTGTGTGTGAGTGTGAGTATGTGTGTTTGTGTGTGTGCGTAAGTGTGTGTGTGCATGCATGCCTGCATACGTGTGTGTGCGTGGTTTCAAGGGGTAGCTCTAGCCAGGCTAATGCTAGCTTCAAGCCTGAACAAGCAAAGAGTTTAGCCTGCAGTTAGCCTGATTACTGTTATCCACATTGTATGTTGTCTATTATGCATTAGTCATCAACCAGGCAGTGGAGTGAAACTCCATCTTCACAAAGTCCAACCACTTATTTGTTCTGACCATTTACAGAAACAGTAATTAGCACAACTGTTTAGGCATGTTGATTAGCTAAGTGGTGTTGTGTATGACAGGACTTTTATTTTGTCAAGCCAAGAGTTTTCACCCATGTGGAAACAGGCTTGTACTTCAGTGGCCATGCTGCGCCGCGTTAGCTAAAAATCATCTGAAGACAGGCAGTGTGGGATTGCTCTCTCTCTGGGGTGCCTTTGGAAGAAGAAGTAGCTGAAGAAAAGCTGTGTGGGTGTGTGTGCGTGTGTTTGTGTGTATGCGTGTGTCTGTTGTTTTTTTTTTATTACTATCCCAAATGAGCTGAGTCACGACACGGTCATTGAAAGAGGACAGACTTGGCTCTACTCTCACCCACTAAGGGATCAACACATCAGTAATGAAAAACACACAGACACACACAGACACACACACACACACACACACACACACACACAGCTTTGCTTCTTCCTCCAAAGGCACCCCAGAAATGTTCCCCAATCTCTTCGATGTATACACATGCTCCCAAATCTGTGTGTGTTTGTTTGTGGGTGTTTGTGTGTTCCTAGAGAGGCAGAGAAATGATGGGAAGACAGTAAATGCACATTAGTGTCTCACTGTTTTTGCTTTTATTTATGTTGCACAATATACACATTGCCTCTGAGTATAGCAAGTGCTGCTAGCCACATAGACATGTTGGCCCATGAAATATGACCACAGCCTCACACACACACACTTGTCCGCACCATCTCAGGTCAAGACACAGGGGCTGAATCCCATTGTGTCCCCAAAGCTCTGAACCCTCAAAGATTTAAATGGTATGAGTCAACGTCTTGATACTAGTTAAGTATGTAAGGGCTCAGGGTTCTCAGGGTCTCGCTCTCTTTTTCTCTCTCTTTCTTGCTCTCTCACTCACTTTCCGCACTCAGTGTGCGCTTAGTTTAACTGGCTGTTAATCTGATAAGAGCTATATGAACCCATAAAGAGCTATATGAACCCATCTATGTGTGTGTGTGTGTGTGTGTGTGTGTGTGTGTGTGTGTGTCTTTATCTGTCTTACAGTCTCACCTGGTCATCACGTCTCTTCGTCTGTGTCCCCATGTCTCACCTCTTTACCTTCTGATGTATTACAGCGCGTTGTTAACAATGGCCTCCATTTGTCTCAATGATTCTTGTATTATCCTGCTGCCACTTACACTGTTGCTCACGTTACCCACCTCGCTCCCAACTCAGTGAACACACACACCATTTCTAAAACCACCCTGGAGCACACACACATATGCACATACACATGCAGAGAGAGAGAGAGAGAGAGAGAGAGATAGGCAAGAGTTTAGGAGAATAACATAAATGAAGCTAAATAAATGAACACACACACACACAGAGGTATTGAAATAGATAGTAAATAAATAGTTTGGGGGAATAAAATGAACGAAACAAAACACAGACACCCATTTCATGTGTGTTTCAGAATGAGAAAGAAGAGTGTTTTAACTGTGAAAGAGCCTATGTGTTTTCTGTATGTTTCAGTGAATCCTTAACTCTTGGGTATTATGTGATCTTTTGTGCTTTATCCCTGAGCCGCCCCATCATGCATAACGTCAAATGCTTCCGAGCCACGCTGACATTTCAGTTGCGCAGGCATGCTACGCACTGTTAGCACGGCTGCTATTAACACGCACTAGGTGTGGCAGACACCACTGCCGAAACGGTTGTGATAAACGATGACCGAAATGGAACGCGACACCTGCTGTCACAATATAGTGCAGAGAACCCAGCTGTGTGCTGGCTGTCCGCTCTCAACCTCTTATGAAGGGTTAGAACACGTCCAGATGGCCAGCGAGACGCTGGCTGCCCTGCTGCAGATTGGCGAGAGATAAGGGCCTCTAGAACCAGAGCGAAGTTGAATTTTATCTGTTATATACTGTATTTTTCCTCTCTCTCTCCCTCATTCTATCTCTCTCCCTCCTTCTCTCTCTCTTTTCTCTGTCTTTCTTTCTCTCAATTCAATTCAGTTCAAGAGCTTTTTTGGCATGACAAAAATATACTTTGTATCTTTCTCTGTCTCTCTCTCTCTGATTCATTCTCTGTTTTTTTTTTCTCTTGTCCATGAAAACTGCACTTCTAATTCAACTTTATTGGCTTAACGAAAGTACATTTTCATAGTTTACTCATTACAGAGGAATACAAAAGACATTTAAAAAGTCACTTTTCTCCTTTGCAACTCTCACTTTGTCTTTGTAGTAAAATATTGTAGTAAATTAAAGTTTTTTTTTTAAATCACAGTGCTTCTTTTACCATCAGGAAAGTAGATCCTGTATCCTGTAAGTATTTGTCATGCAAACAAAATTTTACAAATCTTTTAAAAAATATGTACTTATATTTTTGCCGTTGAGACAGTCAGTTAACAAACAGTGGAGACAGCTCCTTTTTCAATTTCTCTCTCTTTCTCCTCCTCTGTTTCTCTTCCACTTTCTATCCATACTCCATTCTGCCATCATCTATTGCTCTGTCCTGTGAGGGTGAGGAGTCTCCCTGAAGAAATAAAGTGTGTGTGTGTGTTGTGTGTGTGTGTGTGTGTATCTTTGTGTCTGTGTTGTCACCCGCCTACAGCCCCAGTGCACAGACTTAGCCACCCAGTGGGAAAAACTAGTGTTCCACCTCTAAGCATGCTTCGGTCCCTCACCACATCACCACCAGAACTAATAAACACGTGTCATTATTCATCCACCTCACCAATCTCTCTCTCCCTACTGTCTTTTTGATGATCATCTTTCTCTCTCTCTCCCTCTCTCCCTCTCTCTCTCTCTCTCTCTCTCTCTCTCTGTCTCTCGACTCCTAAGAAAACTCGGTTACAGCTGGTGAGTGTCATCATAGGGGAATCCATGGAGATTTGGATTGTTCCGATGTTTGCTGAGCAGTCAAAAAAAAATGTATTTCCCAGTGCTGGTGTGACAGTTACACACTTTAAAAGGAGCGCTTGGAGACTTTTTTTCCCCTGCCTTTTTTATTGTGCCGGAGCGCCAATGCCTATTTCGAGACGAGAATCACTGTCATGCTTTCAAAATGAAATTGGAAAACTCTCCTCAATATGTTCTGGTTGACACTCAGGCAAAGAATTAGGACAGAATCGAAGGACCTTGTCTGCTCACTTCCTGCAGTAATAATCCTGTTAACTTAGCAACATATTTGTATTTTGTAATGCTTATTTCATAAATACACTTTACTGCATGCAAAGCACTGAACCTTCTAGAATAATTATAGCTTTAAATGAATTCCCCTGCTGGTTTTTGGGCTGATGTAATCTTGCAGCCATGATAGATAATGACCACAGTGTCATTCCAAAGCACTACCACAGAGTCCAGTTGTCTTTGACAGATTCTCCCAGTGGCACACACTACAGCATAAGGACAGCACTAAGGAGCAGTGAAGCTCCATGAGATCTCACGGAGGGACAAGTAGGACTGCCCCTAATGAACTCAGCCGCATGGGCTGGGGCTATACACACACACACACACACACACACACACACACAGTCAGGATTCACATGGGGACTCTTTTATTTATGTTTTTAATAGTAATTTATGTGGTCTGTTTGAGACAAAAGGTGAGAGGCAGAGAAGAGAGCTGGGCTGGGGGATTGGGCAGTGACCGCTGGTCGGACTCGAACCTGGACCCCTGTGGGCACCAGGCACCACAGCTCACGTTGTGCACCAGGAACTTATTATTTATCTGACTAAACTTCATAATTTACTCATCCTAAATGATGTTTTGGCACCCTGTCCATTACACAGTATAACACAGCAGAAAAAAGCCTGGTAGACAGCAGCCTGTATGAGAGAGCAAGCAGAGAACAGACTGGATAGGCTGTGTCTCATGTCAGTGTCAGTGATTCATAGTAGTGATTCAACAACAGCAAACGGGTTGAATAATTCAATACATATTTTTTTGTCATCTAGAGAAGCATGACAGGTTGACTTTAAGAGAAATTAGATACATAGAACTCCCTTTGTATGTGACACAAACTAGCGTGTCTAGTGCTTAGCCACCCATATTTGAGTGTTGTAGGATCATGCACATTGCACAAAGAAAAAGGCTTTACTTGGCAACTTCCTCAGCATGCACTACCATGGACATTACCTTTGGACATTAGCTCTTGTGCTGTGGTTGAGGATTTTTGAGTTATACTAGATCAGTCTCTGTGTGTGTGTGTGTGTGTGTGTGTGTGTGTGTGTGTGTGTACATATTATATATTATATCTATGACCTTAGTGTTCTTAGAATCTCGGAAATTTCCCCTCACCATTATGCCCCTACCATTTTCTCAAAGGTTTAAATGTTTGTTACGGTAATTGGCCTTTGGAAAAGTGGTTGCAGTAATGGCTTGATATTCCAGTGAAATAACAAGTCTGAAATGGCTGCGGTTGCATTTGAGTTTTATTGTAAGCATTTGTAAATTGCCTCAGAAAGCAGAACTATACCCTTGTGATAAAAAAGAAATCGAATGATTAAATAGATAAATGTAAATGTAAATGCCACACATTTCCTATAATTTAAACGAACTCTTTCGTGACAACACTGTTCAGCTGCCTAAGAAAAAATTGTATGCCACTGCTCATACACACACACACACACACACACACACACACACAGACATACAACCCCAGCTACAGATGTGTTCACCCACGCACAAGGACATATGTTAGCTCTTGCCTATATATAGTTGCACAGGGACATATACACACACATAGGATCAGTGCAGTTTCTGTCCACACAGAAGAGTGTGTGCGCGAGTGTGTGTGTATGTGTGTGTGTGTGTGGTTGACCTGCCTCGGGCTGCGTCTGCAGTGCTGTTCCTCTCTTGGCCACGGCGTGTTATGGCGGAGCTGCGGCCATCACGGTCACTGCGTCGGCCATGTCAGAGTCAGCAGTGCAGCCATGGCAGCACCGGATCCACCATCGTCCAACCGTGTCCCTGACAGATGGAGGGAGGGATGGGGGAATGGACAGAGACACAAAGAGAGAGAGAGAGAGATGGATGGATAAAAATGGAGAGAGATGGAGAAAGAAATGGAAAGAGAGACAGAGGAAAGCATAAAAACTACAGGCAAGGAGATAGGGAAGAGAGCTGGAGGGTTAGAGGTATGGATAGATAGAGGAAGAGAAAGAGAGACACAGAGAGTAAGTCAATACAATAGATAGCAGATTTAAAATCAACAGTGCTTTATAAATGAGGCATCCAATCACATAACAGATACATAGAAAACAGCCTAGAATGACCAGGGCCTGACATGAACGCAGAATAGATTTCTTAAAAAGAAGAGAGAGAAGGACAAGAGAGGAAAAGAGAGAGATACAGGGGAGATGGATAGATAGTGAAAAAAAGAAGGTGGAGAAGAAGGGAGGAGTTGACAGCATCCAGATCAGGTGACTGATTTAAAAACAACACACATTTGTAAACATGAGGTCATCTCAGGGTCAACATACAGACACACACACACACACACATTCTGATTGATATGTGTGTTCATCTTGCAGTCATTGCTTTGAGACAGTCAGCAGTACAGGAACACTGGTCTATTATTTAAAACCTTAGGACATTCTCTGTTCTCTCTCTCCTCCTTTCTAGCACTACATCTACTTGGAGCTCTGAGGAAGAAAAGAGAGAGGGACCCCAAACACACACACACACACACACACACACACACACACACACACACACAGAGAGAGAGAGAGAGAGAGAGAGACTCTGTAAAACATCAGCATTCTTTTGTGTAGATCCATCTTGTACTACGACTCTTGTATGACCACACAGGCACACACACACACGCACACACACACACGTCTTTGTACTGTATGCATTATGTCTACTACCATAGGAAAAAAAGAAAATTGCATCACACAGTATGTGTGTGTACAGTATGAACACACATCCATATGCAAATAAGCACACACACACACATACACTTATGAGTTTGTCCCACTGATAGGATCTAGTAGTGTTCTAAGTGAACATTGCATCAGGCATGCACACATACTGACACACACTGACACTAACATATTTAAGATGTATGTAAGATGATGTTAGATAAATGCAATCCAGCACATTAAAAGGGTATATAAACACACACACACATACACACACACACAAACAGAGGATATGCAAATCTACAACCACAAAAATCCAGAATCCAGCATTAATCTATACTAAATGGTTAAGGACACGCACACACATTAGTGTGCACAGACACACGCACACACACACACACACACACACACACACGTCTTCAGGACACATTAACTGCTCCACAACAATTAGTGTGCACTCTGATCATTCACCCCTAGCTTAGATACAGGTGACACACACAAGCACACACATGCACACACATGTACACACTTCACAGCAAGCTGTTCATTGAAGAGCATCATGACAGAAGCCATTGAGTGCAATGTGGCATGACAGCCCTTTGATCGGAGGGGAAGTGAGAATAAGAAAGGGCAGAATCTGAGAACTGTTAGCGTAGCGTAACGTAACGTAGCATGGCTCATTCTCTAACATTATACAGATTAGCAGAGCTAGTGGGGTGAAAACTGTCAGCCTATGTGTTTAACATGGCTCATTTAAGCTTCTATCTGTACATGTGTTTCTTTACTCATCATAGGTCTGTGAAGTGATGTCATGCTGGTGTATTAAACAACATATAGTGTACAGTATGTTAGCGGCATCCTTTGGGCAAGGGCGTGTGTGCGAGTAGTGGCCACACATACACACACACACACACACACTTGCGCGCACACACACACACACTCGTGCACCAACCCATTACACTCTTGCGTCCCTCTTTATCAAACTTCCACTCAAATAAATCAGTCAATTCATCAGAGGTGTCACACTTGCTCCCTAGCAACCAGTGCCCCTCCATATGCCTTGCATGCGTGTGTTTCTCGCTCTGTGTGTGTGTCTGTGTGTGTGTCTGTGTGTGTGTGTGTGTGTGTGTGTGTGTGTCTGTGTGTGTGTCTGTGTGTGTGTAAGTATTTTCAATGCATCTTTTGTGATTCACCTTGTTTTTTGTATTTTTTTGTATTTTTTTATTTTAGTTAAGAGTTAAGAGTTTAGGCCGGAGATTGTGTGTGTGTGTGTTTGTGTGTGTGTGTGTGTGTGTGTGTGTGAGAGAGAGAGAGAGAGAGAGAGGAGAGAGAGAGAAAGAGTAGATTGTGTTTTCAATGCTCCTTTTGTGGCTCTCTTTTTTTGTAAGTGGAGTTTAGTTTGAGATTGTGTGTGTGTGTGTGTGTGGGGTGTGTGTGTGTGTGTGTGTGTGTTTGTGTTTGTGGGAAAGAAAAGGCAGTGGGTTGGGTTCATCACAGAGAGAGTGTAGGTACCTTAGAGAATGATTGTGTGTGTGTGTGTGTGTGTGTATGTGTGTGTGTGTCTGTGTGTATGTGTCTATGTCACCACCTGTGCTGTAGTCCACAGCCAATTTGACAGGTGTCCTTAACAGATTGGAGAGTATGAAATGACAGCAGTGTCTGGGTTCGAAAAACATGCACACCATGACATGACACACACACTCACACAGACACACACACACACACCATGCTACCTTGCCGACATCATAGCAGCTGCTATCTCTCCCGTGCCCATATTTGCTGTTTTGAATAGACAGCGTAACACAAACACAAAAAATGCTATTTTCCAGTAGCATTTTCATGGTGTCTTGGGAGTATAAAGCTAGCGCTAGAGCTAGCGAATTAGGAAGAGATGCTAACTGAATGTTGCATAACATGGGCAAATGGTACTGTAGCATTCCTCACTGAGTAGCCTAGTAGGGGATGGGTAGCCTGCAGCACTCACATGAGGCATTTCTGCATGTTTTAAAATAAGACTGACATGAGGTTAATGAAATGTTTCACCCTGATGACTCATTTAAACCTTGTCTTTAATTAGTTGCCTTGCAGCTGAACACATATACGATCGCAGAGTCTCTCGTTCCACTTAACATAGATTGATTCAATCTCTCATTAAGCGTTATTATGTTTCTAATGCTTTGCTGTGTTTGCCGCGTCCCACAGGGAAGCAGGGAAACAATGCCACGGTATTGGCTCAGGCACTTGTCAATCATAAATCACAATGGGGGCCACTCCACCAATCACTTGGAGGCCAGAGGGTGGGACAGATAATTGCAAACATGTTGTCTGGGGAGATGATTGACACGTCTGTCATCGCTTTTGCCAGCCGTATTCATCTTGGTGATGATACTGTTGTCACGGTGACAGTGAGCGGAGCCGATTGAACAGCTGATCTGAAGAGGTAGCCACGTTGGCACCAAGCCTCCCTCTCCACATCCCTTTGTTTTCTCTGTCTCTCCATCTCCCTGTCTTTTTTTCTTCTCTCTTTGTCAACATCTCTCTCTCTCTCTCTTTCTCTTCCTGTCAGCATATTACTTTAAGATTGAAATGGAGAAGTATTAAGGGTCATTTACTGTATTTCGCTTTACTGGTCTTTTCTTACAGTCTACAAATCTAGATCTCCATATACTGACAGTTATTTATTTGTGTTTGCCAACATTCGGTAAACAAAATCCTTATTTTTGAGTTTTCCTTTTCACATGCACACACACACACACACACACACACACACACACACACACACGCACCTTTTCTCTGTCTCACTCTGTCTCTTTCATTTGCCCTTTCCCAGTTGTGAGCCATTTTTATTTAGCTTTTCCATGCCAGCACACAAAAACTCCCATCAAGAAAAACAGAACAAGGGCAGAGCGAGGGAGAGAGAGAGAGAGAGAGAGAGAGAGAGAGAGAGAGAGAGAGAGAGTGTGTGTGTGTGCGTGTGTGGTAGGAGAGGGGGGAACAAAAAGGCAAGACAAACAGATGAGTTTGCGCCTGGAAACGAATGCAAACAGAGAGAAAACTGTAAATATCTGCATTCTGTTTTTGGACTGGCAGTAGGGCTGACTGTGAGCCATCAGTGAGCAAAGAGATGACAGAATCCTCCCCATTCTCCTCCCTAGTCCCCCTTTTCTCCCCTCTTCTGTCTTTCTCTATTTGTCCAACCATTTTACCTCACAGACTGATATGATGTGTACTATGTCCCAAGGCTTAGACTGTGTGTGTGTGTGTGTGTGTATTTGTGTGATTCCTCGCTTGAGAAGTGGTGGCAAATGCTCAGCGTGTTTAGGGGTGGTTGACTGTGTGCCACATCTCATTTTCCTGTGTGTGTGTGCATGCATGCGTATGTGAAATATGCCAAATAAGACACACACACACACACATACACATACACATACACACACACACGCACACACATACACACACAAACTGTTAAGATTTGGTCTTTGGCCCCTGTAGTAAAAAAAACAGCAGAAAAAAACATTGAAAACAAGCAAACAAACAAACAAATAAGATCTGATGTCTGGAGGCCTTAAAAAATTCTTATCCCTAAAGGCCACCATTGCAAGCCTCTCCTGTCAAAGATGACAACACACACACACACTGTGGTGTCATCTATTTATGAAGGGGAAAAAACTTGTCATGATTGTAAACAGCTCAGATGAATTTGAGAATAAAGTAAAAAAAAAAAAAAAAAAAACCTCCTGTCAGACTGAAGAAGTGTCAGTCAAGTCATAAGCGTGAAAAATCATGACAGAAGTAGTAGCTCAGCTTTGGGCTTTCATGCTAGATTTGGACAAGTCTAATTATCTAAAACTGAGTTTAGATTTTTGGTAATATTTGAATATATTTGAATTTATATTGATATATTTCAGTATACTATAATTCAAGGTAAAAGCATGTCATGTACTAATTTAAGCTGAAAAACATTACTTTTACTCCATTAGAGGATTAAATTTACCCTTCTGTTTACTTTGACTATATCTCTTTGCTACTCAGAACAGCCATCATCTATGGTGCTATTGTGACATCCCATCATAAAACACAAGAGGTTCTATCAGCTGTTGTGAAGTCTGTTTCAAATGAGCATTCAAATGATTGTCAGAATAAACAGCCATCATCTATGGTGCTATTGTGACATCCCAACATAAAACATAAGAGCCTATCAGCTGTGGTGCAGTCTGTTTGAAACAAGCTTTCAAATGAGTTTATTAAAAAGGCAGTGATAAGTGTCTGGGGCCCCTTTTTCAATTAGGGATTATTTGGATCATCTAACTATTGGCATGTTATCTAGCCTCTAAATTGGACCCATAATCCACCACAAAGTTGGTCAATATTACTTAAACTGTGGAGAGAAAGAAATACTCTTTCCTATCAGTTCAGCCATATACAATATTGCATTATTATTGTATGTGTGTGTGTGTGTGTGTGTGTGTGTGTGTGTGTGTGTGTGTGTGTGCATATTGCGTGTGTGTGTGTGTGTGTGTAGATGTGTCTGCCAGGTCCTCTGCTGTGAGTGTTGTCATCGCTCCTTTGCTCCTGTTGATGGCACGCCTTATGAGTGTGTGCATGTTGGGTGTTGTGAGTATGTGAGTGTATGTGAGTTGTGTGCGAATGACAAGTGATTTTTTTTTTTTATTTGCGTTTGTGTCTGTGTATGTTGTTGATCCTCCTTTATGTTTGTATTTGTATTGATCTATAACTGTGTGTGTCTGTGTGTTCTGGGGTCTGGATGAACCCTCAGGTGTCTTGTTAGTGTGTGTTCCCTTTTTGCATGTTTTTGTGTGACGTTCCGCCGCTGTGTCCACACTGTCCTGCCGCCGTCTGCCAACCTGTAAGAATGCCAGTCTGCTGCTCCCGTGTGTGTGTGTGTGTGTGTCTGTGTGTGTGTGTGTGTGTGCGTGCGTGCGTGTGTGTGTCTGTGTGTGTCGGCTCGCATGCACACACACGCGTATGTGGGTGTCTGCCAGATCCAAACCTGAGCCTGTTGATGATGTCATGTTGCCTGTTGTGTGTGGGTGTGTGTGTGTGTGTGTGTGTGCGCATGTGTGCATTCATGCGTGTGTGTGTGTGTGTGCCAGTTTCTCCATCTCTGGCTGTGCAGCAGGTGTTATCGTGGCAGTTCAGGCACAGAAGAGAGAGTGCAGTGTGTGTGTGAGTGAGTGTGTGTGTGTGTGTGAGAGTGTGTGTGTGTGTGTGTGTGTGTGAGACAGAGTGAGAGAGTGCCAGGCTGCCAACTCGCTGCTACTGTCCCAATCTGCCCAATGGCAGGCGGCCGGCGTGGCAGGTTGTAATTATTACTGGCGAGTGTAATTAATTTACGGCATTGTAGCCATTAGGTAGAGGAGCTGCGATCTCTCATTCTTTCTCTCCCTTTCAGCTACATGGGGGAGGGTGCAATGGCCTCACGTCAAGAGCAAAAGGGACTTAAGGTATAAATGTGTATGTGGATTCCCAACAGGCTCTTATATGCAACACACACACACCACACACACACACACACACACACACGCACACACACACTCATACACCTTGACACTCTCTCTTAACCCTTCTTTTATGTTCCAGTCAAAAATATACTAGATCTAATTGGATGGTCATGGGACTCAATGCCTTTGTTCATACAGGCTATCTGAACACATAACACAAAACATATTGGGTGTTTTATTCAACTATGTTACACCTGTGGTGTTCCAGACTATAAGAAAATGAATATGTGAGACCACAGTAAATGTACTTTTTTTTTTCAGGAACACACAGTCTAACCTACAGATTAAATGGACAGAGTAAGTGTGTTTGTGCTTATGTTTGTGTTCACTTAGACAAACATAAACACACCCCTCACTCCCTATTTTTGCTTTCAGGGACAGACTCCACCAAAAACCTACTTCCAATAAAATCTCTCCCTCACTGAATTACATGGGCTTTGTTCAGTGAGGCTGACAGGCCATAATTAGCACACAGAAGTTTTAAATTTGTAATATTCAAGAGAGCATACATTGTTTAAGAGGTCTGTCACAACATTTGATAATCATATGTATTATGTGAAGTTAAAAACACAAAGTTGTAACCATGAAACGAACACAACAGGAAGGTTAACACACATATGCATACACACTCTCATACACATACATATTCACTTATACTCACAAACGCACACACTCGCACACACATACACACACATATGCACACTCTCATACACATGCATATTCACTCTCTCACACACAGACACACACGCACACACACACACACACACACACATACATATTCACTTATACTCACAAACGCACACACTCGCACACACATACACACTCTCTTTTAATACACACACATATGCACACTCTCATACACATGCATATTCACTCTCTCACACACAGACACACACACGCACACACACACACACACACACACACACACACCAAGCAGATTTAGGGAAGGAGGGGATCTGCATTTAGCTTCTCAGTGTCCTATATCCCTTTGATTTATGTCTTCAGAGAGAAGGAGAGAGAGGGAAAGAGGGGGGGGGCAGAGATATGCAAAGAAACGAGCAAAGGAGATTTAACCCAGCAGTTACCTCTACATCTGACTTCACGGTGGCAAAGGAATCAGCGCAGATCACACACACACACACACACACACACACACACACACACACACACACACACACACACACATACACATGCAAAAGCATACATACAGAGCTAGGTAGACTCCTGCATGTACACATATACACGCACAAATACACACACAGAGAGGCATGGTGTGTGAGGAGAAGCACTGACACTTCTCTCTCTGCTGCAGCCTATTTATATTTTATGTAGCCTCATGGAGACAGAGAACTGCAGGAGAGGGAAAGACAGAGATAGAGAAACACACACGCTTACACACACACACACACACCGCACTACATGGAGAGACAGAGAGAGAAACACTCGTTCACGTAACCTACTTTTTCACTGCTGTGCTGCTTTGCATATGTATGCAGTCTCTTTCTCTCATACACACATACACGCACAGACACACACACACACACACACACACACACACACACGCACACACGGTACACAGTACACAAACACGTCCTTTCATAATTGATAAAAGACTCTGTCATCAGTCTCCCATGGGCTAACTGGTTGTACTCCGTCTCTCTCTCTAAGAGCAGAGGTGTATGTGTGTGTGTGTGTGTGTGTGTGTGTGTGTGTGTGTGTGTGTGTGTATGATTTATGAGTCTTATCAAAGGGTCTCAGACAGAACTTGCTGGTTTGGAAATGAAATCGGCAGACCTGATATGAGTGACCAATTATTCTGTGTGCCTACCACACTCCATCTCTCTCTCCGTCTCTTTCTTTCCCTCTCTCTCTATCTATCTGTTCTGTCACTCTCTTTCACCCAACTATTCCTGTCTCCCTCTCTTCTCTCCTTCTGCACTCGGAAGGCAGAGTTCTCTCACGCTCTTTTCTCTCTTCCTTCCTGTCTCTCTCGCTCTTTTCTCTCTTCCTTCCTGTCTCTCTCGCTCTTTTCTCTCTTCCTTCCTGTCTTCCTCGCTCTTTTTCACTCCGTATTCTCTCCATTTCCCTCCTTGTGTCTTTTAACCAAGTGTGCAGATGTTGGTTCGTTTTCTCTCTCTCTCTCTCTCTCTCTCTCTCTCTCTCTCTTTTCTCTCTCTCCTCCTTCCCTCTCTCCACTCCCTCCTGCTTTTCTCATCTTTGTGCTCACTCAATTACTTTAACTTCTATTTCACTCCTCTATTTTCTCTTTGCACACACACACACACACACACACACACACACACACACACATACAGAGACTCAGATACACTCACACACAAACAATTTAGCCTAGTGCAGCCAAGTCTCTTTGCAATTTCCCTGGGTAGCCTGGGAAGACAGAGTTATTGGGAAGTAAGAATCATGTTTTTTCTGTATCTGTTGAAGAAGAAAACACAAACAAGCACACACACACACACACACACACACACACACACACACTCATGTGAGAAAATGCCTGGCGCAGACCTGCCTGCTGTTTCTTGTTGAGCAGTGAGGTGTTGTCATGGCGTGATGTTGTCATGGCGTGATGTTGTCATAGCGATAGCCTCTTTGACAGGCCTTGCTGAGCTGAGCTTAGCTGAGCTTAGGGCTGTAGAATCAGAGTTAGCCCCTGGTGACACACACACACACACACACACACACACACACGCAACCTTCTTAACCATGCGTGTGAAGAACATGACAACATGCTGTTCCTTTATATACTTTCACAAGTAAACACACACATCACCATGTACACAATCTCTATCTTT
>JAIFZK010000136.1:3782500-3825000 GCA_027481765.1 Tenualosa thibaudeaui | reverse complement strand
GGGGGTAAGGAGTTGTGCGTTAGCACTAAAAGAAGGCTAGGCCTCTTTGGAATAGCTTGTGATGCTTAGTGAGGAGGGCAGTCTGTGAAATACAGCATCATTGTGTTTGAGTCAGTGTCAGCTTTTTCTGTATGCATGCATATGCATTGTTGTACAAATATACTGTATGTAGTTGTGCCATTATGCTTCTTCAGTTGCTGTAGTGTACATGTCATAGTAGGCATGTCATAAGCTTTCCAGAAGATATGCACACTTAAACACGAGATCAGTCAGCACCCTCAATATTTAATCTGCTGAGTGTTATTTTAATTAAAGTTAGAAGATAACAGAGAATACTGATAGCTTGGCTTGGCAAGGAAATTCTTCATTGCATGTCAATCTTTTGAATCAATGTTTTGTTTAAGGCTTCATGAGGACTTGTTCCTAGAGAGCAGCCTGCCTGTCCATATGAACCTTTTGATCCTTTTTACCTTCTCTTACTCTTTGTCTATTCTTTCTCTTCCTCTCTGTTCTAGGAGTGGTAATTGAGGAACCGAGATAGAGAATTGTGTGTGGGGCACTTGTGCATCTGTGAGCCGAGCCCATGAGGACCGCCGCACAGGAGGATGGAACGTAACAGAGTGATGGCCTCCTCCCAGCCGTGCTCCGCCACAGACCTCTGCCACCTTTAACCCTACGACCTCTGACCTTTGACCTGACCCTTGCTGTGGTCTCCCCTTTACTCCTTGTCTTTTTATATACTGTGACTGGGCACATTCCCACTCCTTGCTTGAACACGATCGACCCTTACTTTCCTTCGTTCACTCTGCATCCCTCCGCCTGTTCCCTTTAACCCTCTTGTCCTCCCTCAGAGACAATTTTCTCATCCTTTTTTTTCCCTGTGAGGAAGAAAAACACACACACACACACACACACACACACAAACGCTGTGTTCACACCAACTTGTCTCAGAACCTCCTTATCCGTGTCTGGGTCCCAGGTGCTTTCTCGAAGCAACAAGCAAGAAAACAAACACAACAGATACACACGAGTGAAAAGAGTGAATAAACACACGGAATAAACGGAGGAGAGAGGCCATGGTCCTCCTCCTCCTCCTCCTCCTCCCCGTCCTCCTCCACTGTCGCACCTCCATGTTGCGAAGCAGGGGCTACGTCGGTAGTAGTCGGGCAATCATGCCCTGGCACTGGCTGGTACTAGCCTTGGCACTGGCACAGTGGCCCACCCCAGGTGCATGCCAGCGCGGTAGCGGCTTTGACCCATCCAAGTACCCGACGGTCACCACCAACTACGGCAAACTGCGGGGCATCAAGAAGGAGCTCAACAACGAGATCCTGGGGCCCGTCGAGCAGTTCCTCGGCGTCCCCTACGCCACCGCCCCCATCGGTGACCGCCGTTTCCAACCGCCTGAGGCGCCGGGTTCCTGGCAGGAGGTGCGCAACGCCACGCAGTTTGCGCCTGTTTGCCCACAGAACATCCATGGCGTGCTGCCAGAGATCATGCTGCCCGTATGGTTCACTGACAGCCTGGACGTGGCCGCCACCTACGTGCAGAACCAGAGCGAGGACTGCCTCTACCTCAACATCTACGTGCCCACCGAGGATGGTGAGTGGCGGGAGAAAAAAGGTCCAGCACTAGGACCCTGTGGGAGAGGCGGGAGGGTTTGGGTGGGTAACTGACAAGAGGGAGAGAGAGTATGTATGAATGTAAGTGTTAATCTTTTTAGGATACCAAGGACATCAATTTTTGAGTTTGATGAACAGGAGGCTTGAGGAACAAGTGTTGTGTGTTTCCTTTTTTTTAAAAACAACAACACACATTTAGCATTCTCTGACCAAAAAGAAACACAAGAAAAAATAAATGAAATAAATAATAAACAATAGTAAATAAACAAATGTAGTATGAATAATAACTTTTTAAAATGCAGGTTTGTAGGTTTATAGGTTCAGTACACATCCCTACCCCCATGATTTTTTTTTTCTTCTGAATCCTGGTTTCCTAATTTTGTATCAGTTTCAAGGACACAATGTCCTTGTTTTGTGTTGGACAGACAGTGGAGGTAGTACAAATACACATAATAATACTTCTAGAAAAAATAAACGCACCCACACCCTCCCACAAACAATCAAACTTGTTAATTACAGATAGAATTGCTTAAAAATAGGCCAGTATAAAGTAAACAACACCCCCTCCCCAAACACACACAAACACACACATTTCTTTTTCTGAAATTTTTCCCCCAGTGCCTTCTTTTGATACAAATCCCAATCAAATCAGGAGATTGACAGAAACTTTTTTCCCCTCAAAATCTGTTTTTGGCTAAAACAGCAGCATATTTCCAGTTGCTTAACTTGCACATGAATGAACATATTCTTTTTATTATTTGTCTTATGTGTGCGAAAGAAAGCTGTAGTCGCATGCCAACAGATGGCCAACTTCAACCACTGCCTGTTTTCATCCGCGTCGCCAAGCCAAGCTTTTGTTCAGGATGTCAAACGTAAACAGATTTTAATCTGGCAGACAAGCCTGGGAATACCCGTGAACAAATTGCTCACAGACGAAAAAAGGAAGAAATGGCTGTTGTCACTAACAATGTTCATAAAATAGCAGATTGTCTTTTACCTTTTTATTTTTTTATTTGTTGTGACTGAAGTGTGACCAACAGTCTATATAATCAGACAGTGAGGGACCTGGGAGGATTGATGTTTGTGTGTGTACGTGTGTGTGAATCTGGGGAATACATTCACTGTACTAAAACACTTTTACATTTTTAGCTAGAGAAAAAGTAATTGACAGGATGCTTGACTGATGGATAGAGTGTCCTTATGTGTGTGTGTGTGAGGTCACACACACCCATGTGCAAATGTGTGAAAAGAAAGCCTTAAATATCTTTCCTCACTTTCCTTCTGGATCTTACTGTCGTGATCTTCTTCCTTTCACTCTGTTCCTCTCCCTCCCTCTGACTGTTCTCACACTCACACTCTCTACACACACACACACACACACACACACACACACACACAGTCTGTCATCACACTCAGCAGGAGCAGCACAGTGGTGTTTCAGGCCTCGCACCCCTCTCTTCATGTGCCAACATGTGATTCCCCTGGTGTGTGTGTGTGTGTGTGTGTGTGTGTGTGTGTGTGTGTGTCACCCCTCTCCCCAGCCTAAAGCTGTGTTTCTAAATCCTCACCCCCTGTTCCTACATCTCCCAGTCTGTTACCCCTGGGGCCCACCAAGAGGGCTCTCCTCATCCACAGCAAAGACACGCACTGGAGCAAAGAGGACAAAACACCTCCACTGTGTTTGTGTCACAGCTTAGAACACTCAGTAGACCAGTAACTCACAGAGGGTTATGCTACACACACAAACACACACACATTTACAGTTAGAGTGTACATAGACACGCACTGGGGCAGAGGAAACAGCTCCACTGTGTCTGTGGGAGTGTACAACATTTAATAGATGGGTAATACACAGAGGGTTATGCTACACACACACACACACACACACACACACACACACACACACACACACACACACACACACCTCTACTGTGTTTGTGTGAGGTTACAACACTCAATAGACCAGGCATACATAGGGCTTTACTCACGCAACTTATGACCCACAACTTAATTTGACAATCATTTACATTACATTTACATTTTACATTTAGCAGACACTTTTATCCAAAGCGACTTACATTTCTAAACTATCAATTACATTGGGGCCCTTCTCCCCTAGAGCAGGGCTTCTCAAACTTTTTTGGGCCAGGGGCCCCTCTAAAAGCATATTTTACCACAACAGATTTAAATAGGCATGTTATTGCATTTGGCAAACTTGACAGTGCAGAAGCAGTTTTGAAAGGATGGATTTTGTTTTGTCAAATGTAGGCCTACTGTGTTAAAAAAATAGTGTTTGTTTCACATAACTAACTAATATTCATTTTCTTTGCAGTTAATGTTAAACACCTAAGGAAGGTGTTTTGACAGATTGATGTAGTCTGTCATGTAGGCTAATTTGTCACCAGTGTTATGCTGTTGGGAGTAAAGTATGCTGATCCCAGTTTGAGAACCAATGCCCTAGAGTAGAGCCCTAGAGAGTAACTTAGGGTTAGGATAGCCAAGTTCTTTAACCACTATCACCCCAATAATAATCTAATAATAATCTAATAATCAGCCACCAGTAGTACTTTTTTTTTTGTTAGTCTTCCATAACAATGTATCACATCAGAGTGATTGCCTCTCAAGTCAATGTCACTGTCACACATGGCTGCCGCTGGCCCTTACTGGCTACTTATTACAATAATTACCTTTAATACTACCAGTATCATTAAACTATTTAACCTTATTCTTGCCATAGTTTTAAATACTTCTGACAATAGCTTCAGAGTTAACTGTCCATGTAATCATGGCTCAGAAACCAAACTTACAATCCCATGTCTCTTCCATGCAACCTAGTGCAATAGTTTAGCATAGCAGTTGCACATTTTTATGAGTATACGGTGATATTTGAAAAAAAAAACCACAAGGGGGGCTCAATAAATTCAGGAATGGAGGCGCTTCAGGTGAAAATACCCTGCACTGACAGAAGAGGTGAGTAGCATCTCTTTACACAGACATACATCTTTGCACAGAGCAGCACAATGTCTGTGCAAATGCTACGGATGGATTTGTGCTGTAACGTGCAGGTGGGTGGAACACAATAGATCTAAATTAGAGGTGGGAATACAAAAAGAGCATGTTTGGCATTGGCAACACACCCACAGACACCCTGTGGAGAGGGCCAGCCAGAGTGTGTGTGTATGTGTGTGTGTGTGTATGTGTGTATGTGTGTGTGTGTGTGTGTGTGTGTGTGTGTGTGTGTGTTTACAACAGAACTCACAGCAATGACGGCAAACACCTCTATTTGAGTGGGTCACTGGAAGTGGTATTGAGCATTATTTGTGCACTCATACGCTGACTCAGTTATGGTGTTGAGGTATACACACACACACACTCAAACTTACTCAGTTGGGCCCGTGAGGTGGGTATACACACACGCATGCACACGGACACACACTCGACAGTGCTGTCACAGGCTCCTCCTGGAGGTAGAGCTCTCAGCAGTCCTGGCCAGCGATCCAAGCCCAGCATCATTCACTGTCTGTGGGGTCAGTCAGTCTACTTCTTCCCCTTGCTTACCAGCCGAGAGCCTGGAACTCCTCCAGAACCATCTCCGCACAGTCTTCTCAACAAATCTCTCTTTCCTTATTTCAGCAGAGCCCAATCTATGCAAGACTGTAGATAACGTAGACAGCAGAACAAAAACACCTTCAAACAGTAATTCCTCTGTAGTGGCCAAGGCACACCCCTACAATAGTCCAATAGTTATCTTGCGAGAGGTAAGTCCCTCTGTGCAACAAACTTTTCTAAACTGCGGGCGTGAGCAGCGGTCATGTCTCTCGACTGACAATAGGGCAACCCATGTTACATTCTCAAACCCCAGGTTCTGAGTCTATGTCGCTACATAGCAGTCAACAACTTTACTAAACTGATTCTGTGTTACCAGACACTGAAATTAATGAAGGTATAGTCTTCATTCCACTGTATTATCATATGTCTGCCATAGATAACAAAAACTCACTCATTAGTCCTCATTAATCTGTAAAACTGGCCACGTAATTCCTGACAGTCCCTCAGAATATTCTCTTGTGTCATACACTAAGATGGCAGCTTCATCTTAATTTCTCCAGCTGTCTTCAAGGTACCATCAGATTTAACAGCAGATTGGTGACACGTGTGAGAAAAGTCCACATCTCAGCGAGAATGAGAGATAGTGTGTGTGTGTGTGTGTGGTGGGAGGGGGGGATCTCAAGTACACATCACACAGAGAGAGAGAGAGTTATTTTAGAAGGCACAGCAGTAGATACATATCAAAACGTCCAGTAAAAGGATTCTGTTGTCCCCTTAGATTGACCTTGTTCATGTTGTTGCTTTTTTTTCCTTTTAAAACTTTTTTTAATCCCCATCCCAGCATGAGTTTCTTCCTTAGCCCCTATGTTCCCTTGTTGTTAGGCTCCGACGGTCTCTGACAGTGTGTGTGGGCTGAGTCAGTGGCGCATAATGGGGTGTTGGAGAGATTTTCTCGGTCTGCTAAACGTTATCTCCTGCCGCGCCAAAGCTCACAGGGGCACCGCTCAAGACACAAGGAAGGGGAGATGATGCAATCAACCGACAGCAACCCACAGTCAAAACACTTTGGGTTGCTTCCACTTGCACCTTGCCAACTGCTGTGTGTGTGTGTGTGTGTGTGTGTGTGTGTGTGTGTGTGTGTGTGTGTGTGTGTGTGTGTGCGCGCACATGTGATTTTTTAAAAGTAAATTTTTGACCTGGAAATGTTTATATTAATGTTTATATTTATCCACCCATTCATCCATCCATCCATCTGACTGCCCATACTGTTTATGTCGAACATGGTTGAAAGCCAAGGCTTAAAGGCATTTCAAATCAGTATTTCACGATGAGGATCAGTGTGGATGTTTCCTGCACGTGTTATATGTGCACAACTATATCTACCAGACCCAGTCTGGGCTGGTTATAACCAATGAAGTTACCCCCAGGACAGAGCCACACATCATTTACTCTGGCTTCAATTAATTTATGTCTCTCCAAACTAAAATGGAAGGGAAGAAATATAGAATGGGGGGTCCAAGAAATAAATGAAATCATTAAACTGCTAAATTGTTTTGGCAGCCTTGTGTCCATCTAGTGTGATTTAGGGTGATGCTGTTGAAGGGGAAATGTATTGAATGTATTGATTTAAACTTGTAGGCAGTGAGAAAAGTGCATTTTCAAAGATAATTTTCGCGTCACATAATGGTAATTATCTTTCTGCCAATCCTTCCCCTCTCTCAAAACACACACACACACACACACACCTTAGCCATTAACGCCTGTACATACACATACACACGCAGGCACCTTAACTATCACCTACCTCACGCAAGCACACACACACATACACACACACACACACACTTCAGCACACCTCACCATCACCTGTTTCCCCAGCTCTCTACCTTCTCATCTGACATTGTCTCTTCTGCCTGTGTGTGTCTTATTGAAAAGAGACCATAAAGACCACAGGCTGTTCCCCACCCACTCATGGTCATCTGTCTGAGTGCCAAGGACTACTGATAGGGGCAGATCAGTAATAGGAGGAAGTGACTGCATTGTTGTTGTTTTTTTTGTCTGTTTGTCAGAAAAGGTAATGGGGTTCGGTTCTCATAAATTGTAAATGCTGTAAATCGTAATTCTTGTCTCAGTGGTCAGTGTGATAAAAACGCAAACACACATTCACACTACTATTTATTCTCTGGATTTAAACCATTCAGGTAGTGAACGCACACACTCACAACCACACACACTCATACACCACAGAAACAGTGAACACACCAAAAGCATGCACAAACTACGGGCAATACATGTTGTGTACACAGACCCACACAGAGGGAGAGAGAGAGAAGAGAGAGAGAGAGAGAGAGAGAGAGAAAGATCAGCCACAATGCCGATTGGAAGCATCAGTGCATAGAAAGGCAGTGAGGGACGCAAGTAAAGAAGTGATAATTATATGGCTGACGTCTGAGGAGAGTGTTAGAAAATGGATCTTTATTTTTGCCGTCAAAATCTATATAATTTCTCCCAATTTGCGGCTGGATGACTACCATCAAAGAGTAGACTCATGCAAAAGCCTCAGACAGGTGCTTAAAAGCCCAGACGTCATTGGACTCAGAGCGCTCCTTAAACCTCCCCTAACAGCCCACATCACATCACTGCTCACAAATGCAAGGGCTCTGTCTCCTCAGCTTTCTCTTTCTTGTGTTTATGCTGTCTATTGCCCTCTTTCTTTTACTTTATTTTCCTCTCTATTTCACACTCGTTCACTCTCTCTCTTTGACACTTTTTTTATTCCCCTTTCGCCTCTCCCTTTCTCACCCCCCACTATCTACCCCCGCAGTGCTCCCTCTCTCTCTCTCATGCTCTGCCTCAGAATGCAGCAGAGCTTTCCCTTGAGGAAAGGATCAGGGGGTCTCTAAGACCCAGGGGAATCCCAACAGGGGGTCGGGTGGTCAGGCACATGAGATGAGATGTATGTGTGAGGGGAGGCAACTTGTTCCAATGCCACCACACTCAGAGTACATTTGTGTGTGTGTGTGTGTGTGTGCATGTGTGTGTGTTCCCTAAGATCAAGCCAGCTACCATTTATCATGCCACACACACAAGTAGGCCCACTGAGTCGCCCGGAGCTGTTGGATCAATGGGAAGAAGAGTGGGGAGCATGTAGCTGTTTCTTTAATGGGGACCAGTGCCAGGGATTCATACAGTAGAACTGAACAACTACACACAGCCACACATACATTACATAAGGGATATCGAACAACATGGCGTGCCTATATCAGTGAATATTGCTCGTTCTAGGTGGTGATAAGGCCTTTAGACCTCGTCACAAGTTTAAATGTTACAGTCTAAATTGTAACCCTGTGTTAACGTGACAGTTTTTTTAAACTTTACATTGAGTTGGGCGAATTATCTATTATAAATGTGCAGAAATCTAAAAAATAATGCACATACTAAATAGCGCAGCACAACAGGAAATTTGATCAAGCTCAAGGTGTTTACCACGGCAGGGTAAACACCATTATCTATCTACACAGCTTAGGACATACATAAGGTAATTGCTTGGTTACCTGCCCTAACACTTTTTAATAAAGTCATTGGATGAAGAGTCTGTGGGTGAAAACACAGAGATCTGATCCAAAGGTAAGCTCTAGGGATAATAATAATAATAACAATAATAATAACAATAACAATAATAATAATAATTAATAGTAATACTATTATTATTAGTAGTAGTAGTATGAGTAATAACTTTTTTCGGAGCAACTTTTTCCTGTGTTGTGTTGTGCTGTGCTGTGACATGTCCAGTGCTGGGTTCTAGCCTAGAACCTCATGGACAACAGGAAGTGATCACTTGTTAGGATATCTGTGTTTTAGGATTCCTCTATGGTTCCTCGTCTGGCCACTAGATGAATTTGAGAGCTCATGGTGTTTACTCCATCAGAGTCTTTTCTCCCATTCAAAAAGAATTCCACCCACATGAAATTGGCCAGGCCAGTCAAGTGCATGTGTGACTGAGAGGACACTTTTGTAAGCAACAGAAGTATGCTACTGGCTGAGTCAATGGTCCTTAGTGCACTTTCTGTAAGAAGAGGAAGAGGAAACTGTACTTACTTAAAGCCTCTGCTGACAATGAATATGGCTTTGTTATACTTCTGTCAGACAGGATTTGGGGTCAATTAAACTCTTCACTATTCTGTCTCACTAAAGGCAAAAAGCCAAAAAATACATGAAAAATACTTGGGAACTGAACACAAACTGATAGGGCAGGGTTCAACATAAGCAAGAGCCTGCTGACCCAGGGTCAGTAAAAGAAAATGTCGGGCAAGTAGGTTCTAATTGGTTGAGGTTTATGAGGCTACTGGCAAATTGGGCAGTGAGGGGAAGGTCAATAAATGGTTTATGTAAATGTCACTTTTAGGGCCAGTAGAAGTATACAAGGGGCCAGTATGAATTCAAAGCACAAGTCTAATGGGTCAGTATGAATTCAAAGCACCAGTCTAATGGGTCAGTATGAATTCAAAGCACCAGTCTAATGGGCCAGTATGAATTCAAAGCACAAGTCTAACGGGTCAGTATGAATTCAAAGCACCAGTGTAACGGGCCAGTATGAATTCAAAGCACAAGTCTAACGGGTCAGTATGAATTCAAAGCACCAGTGTAACGGGTCAGTATGAATTCAAAGCACCAGTGTAACGGGTCAGTATGAATTCAAAGCACCAGTCTAATGGGTCAGTATGAATTCAAAGCACCAGTGTAACGGGTCAGTATGAATTCAAAGCACCAGTCTAATGGGTCAGTATGAATTCAAAGCACCAGTGTAACGGGTCAGTATGAATTCAAAGCACCAGTCTAATGGGCCAGTATGAATTCAAAGCACCAGTGTAATGGGCCAGTATGAATCCAAAGTACCAGTCTAATGGACCAGTATGAATCCAAAGCACAAGTCTGAGGGGCAGCAGGCCATGCTGCATGTGGAATATAAGATGATCCGTTGTCTGTGTTTTGTAAAGCTGTTCTGCTAAAACCCAGAAGGCAGTAGTAAAGCCTTGGCATGGATTAATAGCAATATAGTACCCTATTAAATGCATTCACTGGGTGTCACTTTGGTGAGTTCAACAATGAGTTCATGATCTCGACCCAAACACTAAATATGGATCTCAGAACCTCTCTCGGTGGGCCAGGGCCAGGGTTAGAACAGGTGTGTAAGATCAGCGTTCTGTTTGCCTCATGAGAATAGATTCAGAGGGATGGTGTATTGTTATTATTATTATTATTATTATTATTATTTGAAATACTCCAGCACTCTTGCGTTTGTAGCCAGCTGAGAGACATGATGGTGGAAGGTAATTGTTGCATCATATGCTCTTACCTCCCTGTTATGTATGTACCCATGTAGAGGAATAGTCTGGGATTATGCACAGATTATACACTATATGGGGATTTCTAAGATTTGCATTATTCTATTAGGACAGATAAGAATCATCTACAGTATATGAACTATTCCGTTCACATATAGGACTTTTCCACATGGGTATCTGCTTTTATGACTGTTAAAAGCTAATATCATTCTGAGGTAAAGTAGCAATGTGATAGACCATTGTGCTCTGCACAGATAAGGTTAAACGCAGAATCACTGGCGCTAAGTGTCCATGTAACATGAGGCTGTCTGACCGCAGTAACTCCTCACAAGGCTAATAAAGGATGTGACGGCGTACTTGCACTGATGATGGGGTTGGCTGATGCTGAGCTTGCGCTGTGCTGCTGTGTAGTGCAGTGCTTTCATTACAATCATTGTTGTATTTATTTTTGTATTTATTTATGTGAGGAGAATATTCTGCTTCTTGCTATTGACATTTTAAGAGCTTTTAACACCCTGTGTCAAACCAGTGAGTCAGAATTTCCTGTCATTATTTTTTATCTATTTATTTTTTAGAGAAAAACAAAAGCAAATAGAACGCACACACACACACACACACACACACACACTTTTTCAGCTCTCCACTTCTTTAAAAATGCTACAGACATCATATATGAGTCATTATGACTCACAAAAGAAGCCTCTTTCTAAGATGCCCAAGGTTTCAAAAATGTTTACTTTTTTCTACCAAACAGAAAATGGGGAAGAGATTAGCCTGTTAGCTCAGGCTACACGTGCAAATAGCATGCAGTCATTACCAGTGCACACACAGAAGTATTCACTATTTCTTGCATTGCTGCTCGTGTACCTCATTCACACGGCTGTGGTGTATCACTGCAGTGTTAGCAGTCGTGGCTTCTGGCTGGCAGAGATAAAAATGTTATCGGCATAAAGCGTCGAGCACGTCAAGGAAATCAGACACGCACAGCAGACAGACACACATGCATAAATAACTGCAGTGATATTGAAAAAATAAATAAATAAACAAATAAACAAAAAAGGCAATAGATAAATAATTAAATGAATGAAAAGTAGGTTATGCTGGCTCCTGCCACAGCAGAACTGTGATATGCACCGCCTTTGATGAGAGAACAAACCAACATTATTCCTCATGTATATTTATATATTTATAGATTTATTCTCTCACTCTGTCTCACTCTCACTCTCTCTCTCTCTCTCTCTCTCTCTCTCTCTCTCTCTCTCTCTCTCTGTCATGCGGTTGTTGATCTGCTAGAGGAGAAAATAAAAACCATAAGAGAGGAGAGGGGAGCGGGAGCGCAGGGTGCGCTTCTTTAATTAGCCTGGCACGCTAACCAGGCTGTAGGAATGCAGTGCAGCATGTATGCTTTGATGTAACACTGGTTTACTAAGCTGGATGAGAGAGAGAGAGAGAGAGGAAGGAAGAGAAAAGAGAGAGAGGAAAGGAGGAGAGGGAGAGGTGAAGATGCTGAAGCTGAAAAGATACCCTGACGGTACACGGTAAACGTTCAGATAGACTATTGTCTTTTCATAAAAAAAGAAAGAAAGAAAAACAGAGAAAAGAAGGCGCCACATTTAAATGGCTTTTTCTGTGTGTGTGAAGTACATTTTTACTCACCTGCCAACCTGCTCAACTCATTTTAAATTGCTATGTGATATTTTTGAGAGAGGAATGCAAAGAAGAATGCAAAGTACTTGTCATTGTGTCCACAGATTATAGTTTCTTTGCATGAAAAAAGGACAGATCATTTGGTACTCTACGCAGTACATATTGACTAAGGTGAAGAAACTGGTACATTTTACTGATCTCATATTATTATTAGTGAATTACAAGGATATTTGAGGGTTTCAGGGCTGTCGTAATCCCCATGGTTGATTACAGTTTTTGACAATCGTTTCCACACTTGTCTCAATGCTATGTCTATTTTTTCAAACTCTTAACATGTTCACAACAACCATAGACTATGGGAACCAAACAGTGTTCTCTTTGCATTGGTTTAGGACAAATGCATTCAATCACCACTTCATCCGAAATTCATGGATACTTCTCGTAGTCAATTCATTTACGTGTGGGGTCATTTATGTGTGGGGTCATTTACGTGTGGGGTCATTTATGTGTGGGGTCATTTACGTGTGGGGTCATTTACGTGTGTTGTATGTGTTCCCCTTGTAATGCCCAAGTCTGAAAGTTGTGAGCCAACAGCAGAGACCAATGGGGTCCATGCGTGTGTGTATGTGTGTGTGTGTGTGTGTGTGTGTGTGTGTGTGTGTGTGTGTGTGTGTAATGGCTCATCCAGTGAGGCTATCTCAGTACTGTGGGTCTCCTCAGAGCCTATCAACACCCTGAGGCTCAGAGCTGAGTGTAAATGGAGGGGTTTGTTAAAGGGAACAAGAGTGTGACAAAACCAGAGAGAGAGAGAGATAGATGGATGAGGGGAAGAGGTTAAAAGAAATGTGCAGACAGGGAGAGGAAAAGAAACAGAAACACAAAGACGAGGCTAGGGAGAGTCCATCTGCACAAAGTAAGACAGTGACAAAGGAAAAAAGTCCTGTAGTCTGGGAGAGATGGAAACCATACAAGAGGGAGGGAGAGAGGGAGGGAGGGAGAGAGAGAGAGAGAGGAATCTTTTCACTGAACAGTGAAGAAACAGGAGAGTGTTGATGAGATGGCTATAGTGCAGCTAGGCTGTGTATTCACGTGTGTGTGTGTGTGTGTGTGTGTGTGTGTGTGTGTGTGTAGGTAGGTGGGGGGTTGGGGTTGTCCTGGCAACCCTCCAGTTCCTTTTGTGCATTGCTGTCAGCGCTGGCATCCCAAGCGCATCATGGCTCTCTCTCATCTGAGCTCTGAATGGAGAAATTAGCTGCTCGCGCTGACTACTGTCTATTTATAGGCCTCAGAGGCAGCTATGGGGCTGGAGGAGGGAGGGAAAGGGGCTGCTTTGTGAGGTGCGTTTGTGTGTGTGTGTGTGTGTGTGAGGGGGGAGGCAAGAGTGAAGTGCATAGAGTGAGTCATTTTTTATGGCATTCCTTAAGGTCACATACTACACACTTCCACTGAGATGCTTCTTCACCTCAAACTTTAATCTTTCATCTTCACTACCATTCCCTCTAAGCACTCTGTATATGTACTCAGTGTGTGTGTGTGTGTATGAATGTGAATGTGAGTGTATGTCTTTCTATCGGCCAGTCCAAGGTCCGTCTCCTAGCCTTGGTGAATGCGATTGACAGGTCACATAAACACAGGGCTGCTTGAGCAGTAAGCATGTGGACGTGTAAACACCAGTAAACATAAGCAGAAGGCGGTTGGAGAGGCCAGGCCGAGGAGCCCGCCAACTCTCCATGTCCTTCTTACCACCCAGATGCATCTTGCCAAGCTCTGTCAGAGCAGCACATCAAACCAGCAGCTACTGAAATATATTTTTTCTGCTTAGAATTAAAATTTCAAAGACTTAAAATTACAAAGACTTAAATTAGCCGTGTGTTCACTGACATTCTAAAATGACATAGTGACATCAATGGAATGTGAAGAAACAAACCGTATTGATGTTACGTCAAAAATGCCTGAGCCCCACAACGTCCAGATATCCTCTGTTAGCCACTGACTACTGTCAGCCCAGCCCAGCTTTCCTAAAAGAAGAGTTTAGTCTATGGAATGATCAGGACTAGATTCATCTGTGTCTCTCTCAGCCTCCAGATGCTTCCTTGTCTTTTCTTCTCTTTCTTTCCCCTTCCCTTCAGATGAACTTGGTGTCACAGGAGCATTTGGCTCCTGACAATGGCTATGTATATTTTTAACAGCAAACTAAAGATGATAATGTTTGAAATTCTCCCTCTCTCTCTCTTGCTCTCTCTCTCACACACACACACACATTTTTTACATCTTGCTGCTTCTTCTATCGACTCTACAGCCAACTCAACTCTCTCACTGGTCAACTCTATCCACACACAATGCTTAGATGTATTTCCAGTGGAAACATGGCTTTCGTTCTGTGCAGAAATCGGCCAGTCCACTCTCCCAGCATCTCTCCTGCCTGTATCTCTTTGTGGAGTCACATCCCCCTCTCTTCTCTCCCTAGTTGCCATCAGCACCTCTCTATGTTAGGTCACCCCCTACCCCCACCCCCAATCTCTCACTCCTTGTTCTCTTCCTCTCTTTTGCTCCCTTTCTTTTTCTCTCTTCTTTCACTCTCTCTTATCTTTCTTTCTGCCTCTCCTTCTGTTTCTTTCTCTCTCTCTCTCTTTCAGGGTCTCTCCTTTTCTTCCTCTTCCTCTTTCACATTCTCATTTCTTTTCTTCCTCTCCCTCCTCTCTCCTTCTTCCTCTCTCTCTATCGCTCTCTCTCTTTTCCTCCCTCTCTCTCTTCCTCTCTCTGCTCAGCTGAAAGGGCCATCTCTTCAGCTCAGGCTGTAGCTGAGAGAACGCTGGTGCTGAATGCAAATCAGTTCTCTTCTCTCATGCCCTCCCTCACCCTCTCTGTCTTTCTTTTCTTCTCTTCGCTTTCTTTCTCTCTCTCTCTCTCTTTCCATCTCTTGCTTCCTTTCTCTCCGTTCTGGCTCACTCTCTCTTTGCTTAACCACCATTCCTCTCTTTCTTCTCTCCCAGATACATGCACATGCACAAAAATGTGCACACTCATACATGGTCATAGAGTCACACACACACACACGTGCATGTGCACACACACATGTACATGTTTGCACCCAGCATGTTTTAAATCATGAAATGTGACCGCAAAAATGGGAGCAGAGAGAAAAAGGGAGATGGGGGAAAGAACAGAGAAAGAGAGAGAGAGAGAGAGAGAGAGAGAGGCGTGCAATGACCCATGAGGACACAGGTGTGTTCTCTGCCTGGGGTCATTTCCCACCCTCCACTCCCTCACTCACTAGTCATTTTCTCTTCTGCCTTCATTCCTCCTAAAGCCTGGGAGATCCATCCCTTTGGAATAATGACCTCAGGATATATTAAAAATTCAATTAAATGAATCAAATTTAATGAATCAAATTTAAGAAAGAATGACAGTTATATTAAGACATACTATATATTAAGATATATATATTAAAACATAAATGAATACAAATAAAGAGATAGTTAACAGAGAGAGAGAAAGAGTAAGAGCTTGGATTATCTACTGTGGTCCTAAATTGTCAAACAATCAACCCTGACCAGAACAAGCATGTTGTCATGTTATGTCAATCATGTTTGATTGAGTGTCAGTAAATGAGGTTTCCCCACTACTGTAGCGTTCTCTATTTGGCAAAAGGAGAAGGAAATGCCGGCAAAACGACAGACCCTTTAATGTGCAGAGGCCTTTCTAGAGATCCCCAGTATCCCAACTGCCCCCAAGCCAGCTGCTTTGTATTCACACCGTGGCCTATTCAGGGAGCTTAGGCCAGAGTGTTTCTGCTTGAAACGAGGTGTGTGTGTGTGTGTGTCAGGAAGAAATGGCTAGAGGAGAGGATCTAGGACAAGGAGAAAGAGAGGGCAGGGATAGAGAGAGAGAAAGAGAAGGAGAAAGAGAGAATGACGCTGAGTGAAAGAAAGAGTGTAGAGAGAAGACAAGCAAACAAGACAATAATGTCGATAAGGCTAATCTCATTGCTATACGATGGCTTATCATACAGGTCTGGCAGCTGCACAACACCATGTAGCACATCCAGAGAGGTTGATAGCCACACATCACAGGGACACAGAGAGAGAGCAAGACAGAGAGAGAGAGAGACAGACAAAGTAGAAGATAGAGAAGGAGTGGTAGAAAGGGGAAAGAAACAAGTAGAGGAGAGAAATGAACAGAGAGAGAGGAAGATGGTCTGTCGAACGCAAACAACATGGCAGAAAAGACAAAAACTATTACATATAAACAAATTGAGGCTAAAAGTAGCAATGGAAATGCACTGTAAATGGTAATGGCACACGTAGCATGTTTTAGGGAAATCAAGGGCTTAGAGACAAAGGGAGGAGACACCAACACTCTGAACAGAACAGATAGCACCTCTAGACCAGAGTGGACCAATGAGCCAACATCTGTCAGGCAGCAAATAGAGAGATAGAAGGGGAGAGAGAGAGACAGACACTAGGTCACTTTGAGGGATCACCAGAGAGAGTGAGGGCTGTGTGTGTGTGTGTGTGTGCGTGTGTGTGTGTGTGTGTGTGTGTGGGGGGGGGGGGGGTGTAGCTAACGAGACTGAAACTCCAGGTGTACATGACTGTGCTATATGATCTCTCTGTAAGCCTTAAGATAAATCTTAAGATTGATGCACATAGTCAGTAATGTTGGCCATAATGATACGTCACATTAGGAGAGACCTGTCATGACACTTACTGATAATGGTAACATGACACTGTACATTACACATCTGACAGCCTGTGCTGATGGAATGTTTATAATCTAGTTAAATCAGTCATTGGACCTATGGTGGACATCCTGACTGCAGAAAGGAAGCAGTCCCGACACAGATTTGTGCTGTTTGTTCCTTAAATCAGCTCCTCATGCAGGAAGACAAGCTAATTAGTAACATCAAGTTTGTAAAGGTGATTAGACAGAATGAATATAGCGTTGGCACATCTCCCATAGGAAAAGATTACTTTTTACAAATTGTGCTTAGATAACTGACTATTTCTTAGGTGTGTAATGAAGATGTATGAGACATTGGCCAGATCTTTCTTAATTCTGACTAGTTTCTCCTCAAACCCTCATAGAGGGGAAACAAGACACAGTTGAGCTCAATTCTGATCTGTTCTGATTTGTTTCTGAAGGATAAAGCAGAGATCATAAGAAGTGATGTATTATTATTTGTATGGAAAGACATCATGGCATGCATTCAATCAAAGGACTCAAAGATGCCAATTCAAACCTGTGTGACTTCTGGAAAACATCTGGAGACTAAACAGAAGATATAAACAGAAATTGCACATGCATATAGGGTATGTTCTCCCAGATGGCCTGTGGTACAGGTGCTTAGCAACTTTATAATACTAATTTGTTTTATTTGTGTACTGAATTATTCATACTTTGAAATGGGGCTCAAAATTCAACTTGACCTGGTTCCACTATTCTAGAAAGAAAAAAGGACACTGAGATATTTATCACACAGCGATGGATCATTGTCAGATTCACCTCACTTAAGTAGTATGTCAGCACATCTAATTTTTTTGCCCCTCTTCAAAGAATATGACACTAAAAAGGTTAGCCAGCCTAATGTAGTTGCATAGCTCCACAGTGCGAACGTGCTCACATTCCATATAGACTATTGACTGATCATGTGGTCTGCGTGCATTAAGGTTAGCTAAAATGATTGGCACACATTTGGCTCTCATTTACATAATGTCACAGAAGGGTCATCAGTCATGTTTGATGGAATTTTTGCAATTATTGAATTGTGTGTGTGTGTGCGAGAGAGAGAAAGAGAGAGAGAGCGAGTGTGTGCGAGAGAGAGAAAGAGAGAGAGAGAGAGTGTGTGTGAGAAAGAGAGAGAGTGTGTGAAAGTGTGTATGCATGAAATAGAATTCTAGTTATAGCATTCAGTTTATAGTTATATCCTATTGTGAACAAATGGTTTAGTGTGTGTGTGTGTGTGTGTATGTGTGTGTGAGTGAGTGAGTGTGTGTGTGTGTCATTCCATGTCCACAGAATTGCATTTCATAAGCTGTAATTGGCATGGTGTGGTAAATGAGCTTTGGTGTGGGTCTGTTTGTCTTTGTGTGTGTCAGTCCATAGTAGTCATACAAATCTCATGGCAAAGAGCACAGGTTTACGTGTGTGTGTATGCGCACACATGTTTGTGTGTGTGTGTGTGTGTGTGTGTGTGTGTGTGTGATAGAGAGTGAGAGCAAGAGAGAGAGAAAGAGAGAGAAAGATTTTATTCCTGAATCATTCAAGGCACTGGATTTGTGTGTGCTTTTGTGTGTGTGTGTATTATTGTGTGTGTGTGTGTTCATGGCACCATAGGTGGGTGTCACAGTGAAATCACTTTGACCTTCATGGCTGTGGGGGTCACATCCTCAGCCCTGGAAATGTCAGCCTTTCAGCTGGCCATCTCTCCTGCTCATCTGTTCAAACACACTTTCTCTTTCTTTCTCTTTCTCTCTCTCTCTCTCTCTCTCTCTCTCACACACACACACACACACACACACACACACACTTACCACCCCCCACCCCCGTGTTCTCTCTATCTTTCCCTCTCTTTCTCACACTCAAGCATCTCTCGCTCTCTGTTTCCATGTTTTACTCCCTCACTCTTGCCCTCCTGAACTCTTCTCTTTAATCCCTCTCTCCTTCACTATTTTTCATCACTTTCATTTCCTCTCCCTCTCTCCGTAGTCTCCATCTTTTTTTTCAAATATTCTCCAAGCTCAAACATTGTATAGCAGAATGACACCTGACTCCCACACACACACACACACACACACACACACACACACACACACACACCTCATCTCCCTAGCCTCAATCCTATATGTGCTTCAGACAATGCAGTTGTCTTTTGTGCAGGTATAGTTGATTTGCAGATATAGTCGCATTGAAATACACTTTGTTGTAGGCCTCATGAAGCATCGAGCACATCATGCTTACCAACACAAGCATAGCAATGCAACACACACACACACACACACACACACACACACACACACACACACACACACACACATACACGTCTCCCTCTCACCTTGTTTTGACACCCTTTCACTCTCTCTCTTTATTCCATCTCACCCTCCTAGCAGATCCTCTCAGTTCACTTCTCACGTATATAACACACATAGAGATACTCATGCACATGCATGTACTCTCTCTCTCTCACACACACACACACAATTGCATTCACACAAATGTAGACATACACAACACCGTGCTGACATTTCTCAGCTCTCACAAGTTAACTTCACACCCAGCCGTGAAACAACACCTATAGCCTACATTTGTTTCTTCGCTCACACATACTGTACCTCACAGAGAACACACACCCACACATGTGCACGAACACACACATACACACACACGCACACACATTGTTCAAATCCGCATACATTCAGTATGTATGCAAATCACATTCCCTATCTCTCTCTATCTCTCTCTTTCTCTCTCTCTGTCACACACACACATGCACACAAAGGACTCCCCTATCAGACTCATTCCTGCATATCACAGTAATTCAGCCGTAGAGGCTGACAGGTCTATCAGACAGATGGATAGATAAACAGATCTCTCTCTGTCCAGGTGCCCTTCTTTCCCTTTAAGCATCCCTTCATCCCACTCCCCTCTTCCATCAATGTCACTGATGCCCATTGCTAATCAATACTTTTCACTCATAGACCAACTGTGTGTATGCTTTTTGTGTTTGTATGTTTTTGTTTTTCGTTTCCATCCATCCATCCATCCATCCATCCATCCATCCAGTGTCTGTTTCTTTGCAGTACACACACTCACTCTCTCTCTCTCTCACACACACACACACACACACACACACTCGGTAGAGGGTTTCACTGCAGTGATTGTAACTGACCTTTCAACACATATGTGTTCTGCTTGTTGTGGTGTCTCCAGGGGCATTAGGTGTCGTGTGCATTACAGCATCAAGGCTGTGAAACACTTATGAATGCAGTCTGACTTAATGTTGTAGTGTTGTTGTGAGGGGCTGTACTCTCTGTACGGAGAGAGAGAGAGAGAGAGGTCAGAGAGACCAGTACTGATTTGGAATCAGTCTTCGACACGTGTAGTGAGTCTGTGTCAGGCCATTACAAACTGTTACGCTGAAATGGATTTGACATCCGCGCCCAGTGCTTGGAATATTTATGACATTGCCCGTGAGAGTTTGTATCAGGGTTTTTGTGTCGATGTGTGAGCTGGCTCTGACCTTGAGTTGCCTGACTGCAACACGAAGCCATAGATAAATAATTAAACTTCAAACCACCAATAGAGGAGTCCACACAGTGTTAGCAGGTGGACTTACCAGGCATTCAGGCTGAGTAATAGCAAAAAAAGATGTGATGGAGAAAACAAAATGGATTCTCGACATCAAGTACTACAGTTTCTGATTATTTCTCTCATTGATCATTGATCTCATTTTTGATGAAAAAAAATCACACACACACATACTCAAACACACATACACGCACACACACAAACACAAAATATGACAGAAAATAATATGGATTCTTGACATCTAGCAGTTAAGTTTCTGTTTCTGTTTTCTCATTTTTCACATTTTTGATACAAAAATTTCACACGCATAAACACGCGCACACGTGCACATGCTTACATGCACGCACGTACACACGTACAAGAATGTGGTTCAGAAGACATTATGTCTTTATGACATTCAAAACTACAGTTTCTGTTTGTTTTCTATTGTTTCTATTGTCTAATTTCTAATTTCTAGTACAAAAATTCCACACCCTTGAGTCAATACAACTCCAGTTGCTGTGTCCGTGTTGAACAAATATTAGATGCCTGATTTGATGGATTAATTAGGAGGTTTTCTTATTATCAACCACTTCTCATCACTATTCAGAGGCAAAGGCACTATTTGCAGTGAGTTGATTAAAAGACAAGCAACATTTGTTTTCATAAGCATCTGTCTATTATAATGTAATCTATTCTGTGTATGTAGATATGTCCTCCAATATATCCAGTATCAGCATAAAATATAATCTAATACCAGCGTGAAGCATAGTTTAATCAGACGCTTGGTTACACACCAGGTCATACAGTCATTAACCAAATCTCTCATAGATGGTTTATTTAATTAAATAGACACCCTTTGTCTTTCAGAACCTGTAGGCCTATAATTAAGCATTAACAGTATGACAAGTAGTATTTTCTACATTGCTAGTTAAGCATAAGAGAGAGAGAGACAGACAGACAGAGAGAGAGAGAGAGAGAGAGAGAGAGAGAGAGGAGGGTAGGAAATGGTAGAATGAAAACAGGTCTTAGCCCAAAACTTGCAGGGGGCCTTCCTTACCTTCCCTCAATTCTTGAGCCCCTACCACTATCCGACACCCTCAACGTTCCTCCAGTAGCCTACGTCCTGCAGAAAGGGAGCTGGGTTTAGGTTTGAATGCTAGCTGGCTAGTGAGTCAGTTGCTTTGTGTTGCATCCCAAGACAGCTATACTAATCCCTGCATCAGAGTGGTTAGCCAGTTTACCCACCACACCACACAATGAGGAAGGAGGCCAAAGCAACTTGGCTAATGGCGAAGTAGTAAGCAGGCTAATCCTGGTGGGTATTTCTTCCTGGAAGGAACCACTGTGTTTACGGGTGCCAGTGTCTTGGATAGAGCGAGATGTCTGATGTATAGGAGTCCCTTTTGTTTTCTTTTTTTTGCAGGCACATACACACACAAACACACACATGGACGTAGCCAGGGATACAAAAAGTGTGAGTGTGTTTGTGTGTGTTAGTGAAGGTATCCTAGGGTTTTGTATTCACCTATTTACCCATCATCTAGATCATCTGTAAAAGAGACCCAAATATGGAGCACAAAGTGAAAAATTCAATCACAATGAAAAATGTCACAGTGTTACAGGACTGCAACCTAATGTTCACCTTACACTGACCGCCACTACATTTTATGGCCACAGAATGCACATATGTACTATTTGATTTCCTCTTAAAGCAGTCCTGCTGATCTTTACCATAGTATTGATTTTACCTTTAACACATTGGAAAGATCACAGATCAATGTCAGTGTCAATGGATGGCTTGTACCATTGATTCTCATCTCTGTGGGCTGTCAATCACACTCTAGACATGATATGTCATTACTGCTGTTCATCACTGTCAGTACAGATCGTTCCTTCTGCTGTGATAGAAAAGACAATCGGATCACAATGACACTATGGGGTCTAGTGACATGAAGAGGTGTTAAAGCAGGTGTCACACACCAAGGCGCCATCATGGTATCTCACACGTCACAATATTTCCCCATGATGATGATGAAGGTGGTGGTGCTGATGTGGATAGAGATGAAGATGGTGGTCATGGTGATCATTTAAAATCAACTCAAATCAACTTTTTTATATATCTGCTTTTTTATATATCTGCTTCTGATCACTTATGAATTTTGATCAAATTTGTAATATTGAAAAGAAAAGAATTTGACAAGGTATACCTATCCCTTAAGATGTATGAGCCATCAACAGAAGAAAACTGTGAGTGTGTGTGTGTGTGCTTGTGGAGGTGGTTGTTTATCTATCTACCAGAACCGTGTGCCATCCTTACCTGTGGTCACATTTCTGACTGCTTGTGTGTGTGTGTGTGTGTGTGTGTGTGTGTGTGTGTGTGTGTGTGTGTGTGTGGCAGTCCTGACATCAAACTGCTTGTGCTAATTTGGTTGCCATGAGGAATTAAATCCTTAGATGGCAGGAGAGAGACAGAGAGAGAGAGAGAGACTGCTGCAGCTGCTCTGCTATGCAAGAATCAAAACACACACACACATACACACCCCTTCTGTAGACATCATATCACACACACACATACACACCCCTTCTGTAGACATCATATCACACACACACACATACACACCCCTTCTGTAGACAACATATCACACTCATCGCACAGACCTACTGCAGCAACTGCAGATTCCACTGATTTGTCCGTGGCCAGTATATAGGTCTAGAAGGCACACACATACAAGCACAATACAGATTGAGACTGACAGAGGAAATGCTTGTGTTTTTTGTGTGTTAGTGTGTTTATATGTTTAATTTACCCATGGCAGTGCCTGATTTTACACTGATGAAGGACAGCCTTGTCTCCTCTTCACCAGAGTCACACACTCATAAACGTAATTACACACATACACACACATGTATGCATTGTGCGCACGCACACACACACACACACACACACACACACACAGATGCACACAATACGAAAACACGTACACTTAAGCATGTAAATTTCCGCAATGCACACACAAAGATACACACATTCACACACAAACTCACACACATTACACTTTGCACTAACATGTGTATATGCACAGACACACACACACATACATTTTCATGCTTGATTGCCTGAGACAAATTCACACACACATAAAACGCTGTTGAGTGGTCCAGAAAGCAAGCTCCATCTGGCACCTACAATGCTAACAAGCAAGAACAACTCTTAAGCACCTTGGGCTTTGATGTCAACACATTTGTGCACTTACTGTTCACCCCAACCGTGGAAAAGTAGACATGCATTTCACCTACCTCAATACACTGGCACAGATTCACACATACACACATAAACGCATATTCTTTACCATCCCATTATACTCTTTCTTTCCCTCTCTCTCTCTCTCTCTGTATCTCTCTCTCTCTTTCTCCTTTTCTCTCTCTGTCCCCCCTTTCTTGCTTCATATCTGTCCCATAGACATTTGGACTGAAACATCTGATGATTTATTTACTCTGACACACTTATCTCCTCTCACCCCCCTTCCCCCTTGTGTGCACGCACACACACACAGACACACACACACACACACACACAAACACACACACTCATACTCCCACTCAAAGTCTGTGAAAGGTTCAAGAGAGCATTTTTTATAAATATTGAAGGGAAAGTGAAATAAAGAGATGGATACCAAGAATAAATAAATAAATAAAGAAACAAATAAATAAAAATTGCAGTGCTTACTGTGACCAAAATTAACTGAAGCATTGAAAAGGACACATGTTGAAGCACAGCATAGAGTAGACAGTATATTCACACACACACACACACACACACACGCACACACACACACACACACACACACATACACACACACACAAACACACACAGGGTAAGAGGACTGGCAATGGGAATTGGAAATGGCACAGCAATAATGGTTTTAAATGTGGACTGAATATTGCAGGTGCAATTGGGTAAGTGGACAAGGGAGCGGAGGGGTGATATAGCTCAACACAAAAAAAAAAAAACAAGAACTTCAGTTAACACATGTACGCACTGACAGAATTGTGTATTTGTGTGTGTGTGTGTGTGTAGTTTTTGTTGTTTATTCATCTTTTCCTTCCTCACCCCCTCACATCCCTACCCCCCCCCCCCCTCCTCTACATTTCCTTCCATCTGCCCCCACCCCCCTCTCTCATATATCATGGCTGAGATGACATTGCTCCCAGAAGAGGAGATGGCATAGGCACGACAAGCAGTCTGGCACACAGAAACGCATTGCTGGGCCAATTCCCCAACTTAAGTGCTCTCTCTCTCTCTCTCTCTCTCTCACTATCTCTCTATCTCTCTGTCTCTCTTTCTCTCTCTGTCTCTATCTTCCATTTTCCTTTCTCCCTCACTGTTCACTCACTCTCTCAGATCTTATGGTGAGGAGCATGTACTGTGTATGAAGGACACATTCAGGGTCAGTAAACAGGTACCACGTTTGAGCTGAGACAGTTGTGGTCATTTCAAATAACTCTTGGTCCATAGGCTTTGTACGCTGAATGAGAACTGCCACCACAGGCTGTTTGCAGACACCCACACCAAACTAAAAGAGTGAGAATCGGAAATGTGGAAATGTGCACAAGCATTCTCTGTTTGCTAATTTAAACACACCTCTGAGTCTTTTTCATCCCTTCACACAGTCTTTCCTACTCATACTGCCTCATGAACACTTCCAGCAGAATGTATATATATATATATAGGCTATATACATACATACAATAACTACGCCATACCAGTGTCAGTTCCATTCTGTGTAGTTCAGTTCTGCAGTGTTCTTGGAGCAGTCTCACTGGTGTTTCAGTATGGCCAGCCCATTAATCCCGAGGTCTATTTTACTAGACTTAGGCTAAAACCCCAATAATGGAGATCCATAAAAACTGGAGTGATAACTACAGTCACTCTCTTCTCCTCTGTGATGCTATCAGCTAGTTCTTAATTGTCTTGCTCACGGGGGGAATCATGGATAACATGGCCTACTTTTCTGAAATATGCATCTTCCTAATTACTTTGCATTGACCGCAATCAGGGTTTGGAGGTGTAGCTCTCCTGTTCTTCGTGCCCTTTTTTTTTTTTTTTTTTCCCACTTCGCAGGGATCGCCGCCAAACCACCCCAACATACCCGCCTCTCCTCCTGGGTCGCCAAAATCTGGCCATGACTGAGTGTCTGAGTCCTTTTCTACAGACTGGTTCATTGGCTGGTCACTGATTGTGTGCTAAATAAGTGATTATAACGCTTTCTTTTGTGTGTGTGTGTGTGTCTGGTCTGTCCCTGAATTTACCCCTTCATCCCAACAACCAGAGGTTGTGTTCAAACGTTTGTGTGTGTTTGTGTGCGTTTGTGTGTGTTTGTGTGTAGCCATACAAACAATACTCTCCACTAACCTATTCACTGCCCCATGACAATGTGAGTGTTCAGGTTCATCCCAGACTTACCCCCTTTTAAGGGTAATCTCAAAGTGAAATTGCCCTGGCCTTGAGTGTATGTATAATCAAAAAATATATACACACCACTATCACCAAGATGTTTACTGATCCAACATGGAACCCACATTCCATACAACATCAAATGACATTCAAGAACTGCAGATACAAATGAAGTGGGCTTTATATTCCCAGCGTCCAATCTATTGCTGTTGTCATCACCCTTCACTAGTATGTTACCGTTACCAATTTTGTATGTTGTTTCCTGTATTTTTATGCACATATACATTACATATGGCTGAAATATGTAGTCCTACAGTATTTGGCTCCCAGCGCACTCCCAAGTCCGTGGAACTGAAGGTTGCAGGTTTTATTGTGAATGAATAAGTACAGTCATGTCACCAAAAATTATGACCTTGTATTGGGCTGCTGGGAAGTGAAGAAAAGATTAAACTGGAATAAAACCAGGATGTATATCAGCATTGCTGGAAACAGCTCATGGTAGCTAAAATCATAGAACCTGTTAGTTTGATGGTAAAATTGCAGTGCTTCATTTCGACTGGTAAGCAAACCACTGCTAATATGTTTGACAAAAAAAGTGTAAACCAATGACTATATAAAAACTTGATGATGTTGAAGTCGGTTTACGTAACATTAGTGCTTATCATACGCCATTGATCTGTCAGGAAGCAATAACATAAAATGTGATCTAAAGCCGTGCTATCCTGTTAGTATCCTATGGTTAGCTCTACCGATATGCCAAGCTGATGCTAAAAATATTCGCTAACATCTAGGCATTGCTTCAGTTGTAATGAAACGGATCCCTAACATTACACCTAAAGCAACCAATATGAAAAGATACCACATTGTTAGTGAGGTATTTATGTCTCTGAAAGCAGCAGACATAACAGAAAACATTGTAAAATAGTAATAAATTATGACAAAATGTTACGTTGTGAGCAACGTAATAACAATACTTGATTGCTATGTAGACTGTGAAATCACAATGTAACCTTATAAGATGACCATGTGTTTGGTCATTTTTGTTATGTTTTTATTCATGTTTTTCATAATACTGTAGAGTTGTGAGTAGTTTGATGGTCAGTAACTTATGCAGTGGTGATCGGTTGACCAGCTGAGTTGGCTGGTCAGCTGAGGTCTCAAACATCATCCAACTCTGGTATAATGTTAGCCTGTTAATTTGAACTCTGAAAAGGTAACACTGAACATCCAATAGATCTGATGAAGGGGAACAGCTAGATTCGCTTGGTGGCTATTTAAATTCGTGAGTGGCAAAGAATTGCTTGTGTATGGGGACGTTGGGCATATGGGGTGTGAAGCATGGGCAGACTGCTTACAGATGACCAGTGCCCTGAGTCAAATGCTTCTCTCACACACTAGGCAGAGAGAGCCTCCATAGAAAAGAGGGTCTTGGCGATCTGTTGTGCCCCGCTCTATCTTAAAATATGTTGAACTTTGTGTGCGCTGCAGACGTGATTTTAGCAAAATCAAGCTAGGAGGCGATTTGTTTCATGTTATGGTTCTTGCAGCGACCTGGCATGCATAAATCAGTCAAATGCAAAATTGTTAGATTGAAACTAGCGTTGCTAGTTTCTTTTAGAGTTGATGGAAGAAGGGACTGTCTATTTCTTTCACCTTTTCTTTTGATAATGTAGACAAACTAATTTTATGCAGAGCCGTACATGCTCAATATATGCTATGGCTCTGACGTTATGCTGACAATCCCGCCCACTTAAGTGTCGAGTATGGTGTATGAATTTATGGCATTTATTACACGTGGTAACTTGAAGAGTGCAACATGCTGTATTCCTTTTAAATATAGCCTATTTTAATATGATATAATATTTTATATTATGTATATTTTATCATCTTTTGCGTTCCTCAACCTCAACCTGTGTTTACCACCTATGGGTTTGGCTCAGTCATTGAAATCTTGGGGAAGGTCACAAAATTATTAAATCCCTTTTCACTACACATGTGGGTGGAAAAGTTATGTTAATTAGTAAAATCCACTGAAAGTTTTGGAAAAGTCTTATGAATGTAGGTCAAATTAATTTAATTTTATTATTATTTTATTATATAAGTGTTCCAAGGCATCATATCAGGCATATTCTTCAAACCTGATAAAGTTTCCACTTCTACTGTCTTAATTATATTATTAAAACTAAATGGAAAAGGTTATTTCATTCTCATTTCATAATTAAAGTGGAATAAAGTCAGCAATTTTGTTTACTGATTGTTGTGAAAGGGCATATATAATCTCATTAATGAGGATTTTACTAAACTCATTTTAAATATGGGTAATGCAACCTTTCTCTTATGTGTGTGTGGTGTGTGTACTGTGTGCACACGCATGTGTGTCAGTTTTTTTTTTTTTTCTTATTTTTATTTGCACCTCTTTTGTTCCTCCACATTGATTTTTGACTCTCTCCATTCCTAGAAACTTGCCAAATCACAGAGAAGCACAAAAGAACCAAATAAAAAGGTATTTTTTCCTGAATAGAAATATAAATGAATAATACATAAATAGATGGCCGAGAGAATTAAATAATTGCAAAATAAAATAAACACAACACAAAAACCATGACAAAACTGTTTTCCCATGGGTAATGAGAGTAAGAAACACAAATATCAACACAAGGAGAAATATAAACAAATCTTCAGATAGCAGGTTGTGTCTTTGATCTTCTGTCTATCTTGTCATGAGTCTGTGTCTTGTGCTTTTGTTTTTGTTTTTTGTTTTTAATTTTTTTTTTGTCTTCTTAAACGAAAAAAGCAACAAAAACAAACATAAGAAAGAAAGAAAAAAACGTGACCTCTTGCTCATTTGTCTTTTTTGCTCTTTCTTCTTTTCTTTTTTTGATTTTTCTCTCTCTTTTTTGCCAGAGTAATCTTTTTTGAATTTTCTCTTTTCTCTTCCCCCTCCCTCTTTTTTTCTTAACCCTAGGTCCGCTCACAAAAAAACACGATGAATCTTCGACGAACAGGCCGAAAGACGAAGGTACTTTTGTTGCATGGTTTTACTTTTTTCTTCTATCTTTTTTGTAAAGAGAAAAAAAAGTCTTTTTGGGGATTTGAAGACAAAAAAAGATATTCTGAGCCTCTCTCTTGTCTCTTGTGGGCTTTGATTAACAGCGATGTGTGTGTGCTTGTGTGTGTGTGTGTGTGTGCGTGTAGCTTAACACATACGTCTCTCTTTGAAGGTTTGATGAAAGGTAATAGGAAGCGCAGAGAAGCTGAGATCACAGTCGTATGTAAACAAACACTGATGTTTAAATCAGTCATAAGAAGGCCAAGTACACACACACACACACATACACACACACACACACACCAGCAAAGCTGCAAGACAGTGTATAGTCTGTGTAATTTGTCACAGGTAGAAAGTTTCTAGAGCCTATTTTCTTCTCTAAATTTAGACAGTTTAAAAGTGTTTGTGTACAGGTGTGGGTGGAGCTTTGGCTGGAACTCTAAGGAAAGCTTTTTTGAGCTACTGGGCTTGTTATTAGTCAGACAGGTCTTTATGGACAGATTAATTAGGCACAGTGAGTATTCTAACAGGACTTTTGCCAATGGAGAGACGTGTGTGTGCACACTCACACACTTATGAACACACATACAGACACAGGCATTTGCATACACACAGAAACACCACCCACCCACCCACACACACACACACACATACACACAAACACAACAACACACACACACATACAGACACACACACTAACACACATGGGTGTGAGAGTGAGATGGTTTTTCAAAACTCCTTTCTTGAGCCTGCGTTGTCTGTCTTTCTCTCTTTTTGTTCTTGCTTTCTAAATAAAAAGCCCTTCTTTTTTTACTCTTACTCTTGCTCTTTCCACTCTGGTATTTTTGGAATTGACACAGAGACACGGGACATGAGAACTGAGTCTTTTAACACATCCTGCTGTTTTTCACACAGGCACACACACACACTCACAAGCACAGAGAGAGACACACACTGTCGTAGATTTAGAAGGGAGATATTCTTGGCATTGAGAAACACTGAGGTTAACTGTGGTCACAAGCATCTATTTCATGGGTCAGTTTTAGAGGTGATAACAGGCAAGGGGTTTTCCAGCTCTTAACCGACCAAATGTATTTGTGTTCTTTTAAAACAAATGGTATTTATTTCAGTCTTATTCTAGTGTAGGGTTATGCAAATAATGTCACTGAAATGGAAGAACTAATGCATCAAACTCATAACGACCATAATGTGCTTTTAATATACAAACTATATAACAGTATTTTTTTTTAAACTATATAACATAAGGTCCACGTCTAGAAACTATTAATAAATGATGTGTGATGACTTCATGAGTGTGCATGTCGTTTAATGATTTATATTGGAATAATATTCTCAGCCTGTTTACCTGAAATAAAACTGTGTATGTACTTGAAATCCATTCACTCCACTGAGAATAATATTCTAATTACTCCATATGTCTAATTAGGATGCATTGTGTACTGTATGTATATTGAATGCACAGATTCCACTGAGGGCTGCGTGTGAGAGGTGAGTAAGTATTGACTGGTGATTGGTCAGAAGAGGAGGAGGTGCTCCACAGCTGGAGTGACAGCTCCTGTAACAGGAGGACCAGACAGCAGCAGCGCAGGGATGGCATCAGTGGAAGCAGTGCTGTGCTATGCTGTGCTGTACAGTATATGTTGTGGGCCTGTGTAAGCGCACGTACCGAGAGCGATCTGTCTCTCTCCAAACATGACAGGCTTATCGAAGTATGTTAGTGAGATTTATGAAGCCTGGAGAACACTGTGTGTGTGGCAGAGCGCACCTGGTGTTTGTGCCTGTCTGTGTGTGTGTGTGTGTGTGTGTGTGTGTGTGTGTGTGTATGTGTGGAGGAATAAGACAGATATTGTCTGACACATCTGGCTCAGGCAATAAAATCATCTGGAGTCTCCTAGAATCAAGGCGCTTTTGGCTTAGTCTGATCTACAGTCTGTTCATGTTAGAGGGTGTTTGATCTAGACTGATCTAGAGGCTGGTCTAGAGTCTGGTATCGAGGACCATCTGGTCTTGTCTGATCTAGATTCTGGTTGTGTCAGGGACTGTTTAGGAACCTTTAAGCCTGATCCACATCTAGAAGGAAGATGGGCCTGGAGACAAACACTAGACATCCTATACCCATGCAGTGGCACCAACTCCTGCAGATCAAAATGGAAATTGTGGATTTGAGGAAAACTGTGAAGTCAAATCTGATCAGGTTTGGCATGGCTTTTCTAAGATTTGCCTAATTAAAATCCCCCGCAACAGTGAATGCTGCATCTGGTGTTTGGTTTGTGTTGGGCCACACTAGGCACAGACAAGTGGACCTCAGACAAGACAGCACTTGTGTCTGCATCAAGTCTCCGTAAAACAGAGATGGTCACAGTCTCTCACATCTCGCTGTAAGGTGATCTTTGCCCTGAGGTCATCAAGTTTGTCCTGCAGCAATTGCACATTGGCCAGCAGAATGCTGGGCAAGGGCAGACAGTGAGCTTGTTGTCATAGTTTGTTTCGGACGCAGCTGCATTTCCCACGGCATCTTGACTGCTGCCGAAGGCCTCGGAATCCATTTCCCCCTCTTTCTATTAATCTCCAGGGGTGCAGAGTAAGTCCACCGGCCAAGGTTGATCAGGTGAGCAAACACTGGCACTCTGTCTTCCAATGTCTAGAAGTGTAGTTCTGTTCTATCGGCTGTTGTATGCACACTCAGCATTATGAAAGCAAGATAAAATAGGGCTAGATAGGAGCACAGATTGTAGCGGGCGATCAGGAAGGTGTCCGGACATAGCCATGCCATCAGCAGTGATGTCTTCAAAAAACATGGAAGCAAAGAGGTCAGACAGACCTAATACAAAAACTGCCCTGGACAAACTGATATTAGAACAGCCCTCGATTTGATCCAGCAGAATGCTGAGACCAGAGACCAATAAGTGACCCCACGTACTGTTTGACTGGAAGAAATCAGGGGTTCCAGATACTGAGGTGGTGGAGGGGGTCAGTTGTGTGTCTCCTAAAATCTTCACTGAACAGCTACCAATGCTAAATGACCACTCTCTTTGTAGTAAGAGCACAGTGAGCTCAATGATGCTTCAAGGAGACTCAGTCACGGCTGACAGCAGGACACTCAAAGACAGTGTTTATGTGTGTGTGTGAACACAAAGCTCGGCAGCGCTCCCACTGCGTCTGTGTGTATGTGTCTTTGTGTGTGTGTGTGTGTGTGTCTGTGTGTGTTAGAATACCAGAATACCATTCCAAGAAAATGCTTTCACCACTTTCAGGGAATTGGGACTGTGATGCTCAGGAACAAGCCATTTGTAAACTGACAGTGACAGTACACACTATACATTTAGCCTTTGATATGTTGAGGAGTTCTGGTATACATTATGCAGGACAGAGTACATTAGTAATACAGCATAATTTCTGTTAGACCTTAATATGCATAGAAGGTAAACATCTGTACAATGAATGTAAATATGTCATTTAGGGACTTTGTGAATATGTGAGGAAAGTAGCTTTATTTACATTAGCTAGATTATTGTGACAGGGTTTTATATATGGATTTGTTTAGCCTATAGTAAACATTATGTGCAGGCACAATGTTAGTTGCCATAATTGTTATGTGCCAATAAAGTCTTCCAGGAAGTAGACAGTGACATCAGTGTATGCTTTTCATGCACATAATAAATGTGATGTTAGATGAACGTTTTTGTTTATTGTGTAGTATAATTGGCCACAGTATTGCATTGTGGTTCAGTATGGCTAGCAGCAACACAATGAAGGTAACTGGCAATATACATGTGTGGTTTTATATGAGCTATACATTAGCCAGTGTCCATGTGTGGCTATGGGGTATGGCTATACACAAGCTAGACTTGCACCATGCCTAGCCAAGGTGATTAAGAGGGAATTGATTTCTCACAGAGGCAAGCAGGACCGATCATGACGTCTGTGTTTGCGCACTGACCTACGTCATACCCCAGTGTGTGTGTGTGTGTGTGTGTGTGTGTGTGTGTGTGTGTGTGTGTGTGTGTGATCAGCATCATCCCTATAGACCACCTGAGCCCCTTGATTATCTTGCACCTTTGTTTGCTCATGACATACTTCAGTCTGTCTGTCTCATATGCAAACATAACATGTACTTGCTCTCTCTCTCACACACACACATACACACACACACACACACACACACACACACTTGGTACGTCAAACACACATCCAAGACATTCAACATCAGTACCACAGTAAAGGTCACACAGCATCTTTCTTAAGTGCCCTTAAGTCTGAGCCAATCCCTGAGTCCCCATCAGAGTCCCAGAGAGAGAGAGAGAGAGAGAGAGAGAGAGAGAGAATGAGAGGATGAAAAGGCCCACTCCACTCCAACATCAAATGAATGGCAGATGAAATGGATGAAGTGGATTAAGGCTCCAAGTCCAGGTCACGGGTATTGAGGATGACACTTCTCCTCTTCCCCTGTTGTGTGTTAAGGCTACACATACACAGGAGATATCGGCTGAAGCCTGCTACACACCACCTGTGATGTGGATGAAATTAATGAATTTGAGCTTGTGTGTGTGTGTGTGTGTGTGTGTGTGTGTGTATGTGTGTGTGTTTCTTTATCTGTGTGTCATAGCCACTTTACTTTATATAGCCCTATGGATTCTGACACACACACACACACAAAGACACACACACACACACACATTCACATCCCATGGAATGTTTCAAAAACTTTATTAGCAAGCATTCATAATCCCTCTTGAATGTTGTGCAACAGCTGTCCTAAATATGTATCTAAGTGTATTTTCCACAAGAAAGCTTCCTGTGAAACTAATGCAAGTCAGTGACATCATGGTCATCCCAGCCTGTAGCAACCAGTCTGTAGTACTGGACTGTGTGCAGTGCCCTTGAATTTAGCATAGCCTTCACAAAGGTCCAGTTCTAGGAGAATATCATGTTAAGTTTTTTTTCTTTCTTTCTTTCTTTTATTCACACCTTCCAGGGTGAAGGGCTTGGCTACACAGACTAGGAGGATTACAGATTCAAGGCAGGAATAGAGGAGAGGGGGAGATGGAGAAAGAGAGAGAGGGAGTTTGTGTTGTGTGTGTGTGTGTGTCTGTGTGTGTGCGCGTGTAATGAAAGCACTAGGCTGCATTAATGGCCTGTGACAGATGTCATGTTTGACCAGCTGTAATTCAGGCTTTCTATTCTTCCCCTCACGTTCCCCCTCTTTCTATTCTTTCTATAAATCTGTTATCTACTCATCTCCTTCCCTCTATCTCTCTCTCTCTGAATACTGTCCAGTCTTCTGCAGTATCCCTCCTCACCCCTTTGTATTTCTCCTCTACCTCTCTGTCTCTCTTTGTCTCTCTCTTTCCCACTGTCTTTCTCTCTGTCTATGTCTCTCTCTTCTATGAGTAACTGACCTTTCCACTGTAGCAGGTAGAGATTATGGGTATGGTGAAGTGCTGACATTAGATCAGCCAATAGCTCAATCTCACTTAGTCTTTCTCCTCTTGATTTTTTGGCCCAGTTGGGCTTCCATATTGCTCAGAACCTTTACTTGCAGATGCTTGAGCTTTGACAGAACTTGTGTTAAAAAAGATTATTTTATAAACGATATACAATATAAATTTGGGCAACGGTAGAGAATTTTATTATTCTACCACAATAGCACAGATCAGATTTGCATTAGCCTATGTATTCATATAATGCTTTATTATTATTATTATTATTATTATTATTATTATTATTATTATTATTATTATTATTATTATTATTATTATATTGATTATTGATCAATAAAGCTTAAATATTCCCTAGCCACGTTCAGTTGCTCCCTTTATTAAGGAGAATGGATACGGGAACATCTTGGGACATGTTTGTTTGCTCTTTATTCTAAACTGCTTTGCAATTATTTACAGATTTTCTTTAGTTTAATTCTGTTTTGTATTTTTCGTTCAAAGATATTCTGAATGATTTTAATTTAATCATTTGCCATTTTTAATTTTATTTTGTTGTATTCTGCTTTTAATCAGTAATGACTTGACCAGACAAAGTTTGACTCTTCTTGGAGGTTGATGCTGGGAGAGTTCACTCCAATATTATTTTGGGCTCAAAACATTCTGAAAATAATGAATTAGCTCATTTTCAACTTTTGTCTCTGTCTCACCTGATCAGTACTGCACATTTGAAATTGTATTTTAAAGTTATATGGAGAATATATCACAATATATACGCTTACCATCTATGCTTGAAATTATACCACAATATGAATTTTAGATCATATTGCCCAGTCCTAGTCATTTAGATTCATTTTTTTTTCTCAGAGATTTTATTCCCCACACAAAGAGCTATCTGGCAAGAGAGATAAAGCTCCTTTGGAGCTCCAAAGTGTTCTCAGTAACTCCAAATTCACCTCACAAGCTTTTAGTTCAATAGCAAAAAAGAAATCGTAAATTAAATCTTGAGTTCTCTTCAAGGAAACATATCTTACAAGGAACATCACCATCAGAAGTTCCTATGAAGAATCAGCATTAAAGGTTTCCCATAGAAATCAATCTGCGGGTGGAAAAAAAACAACAACAAAATAAACAAAGAAAAGAAAAGACAATAAAAGTTGTGGGTTTCTGGTGTGTGAGAGGACAGCGAGGATGGCTGTGCCAGGATCAGCATTATGACATGATACTGCCCCGCCTTCACACACAAGACTCGCTCCCTCCACCAGCCAGACGTCAGGCTCGCAGACGCTAAGCTATGCCACGCTACGCTAACGCTAGCCTCCCACCAGCAGCAAGCGCCTCAGGGTAGCAGTGAGCATGGAGAACAAGAGAGACAGAAACCCAGAGCTTGACTCGTATTATCAGCGAGGAGCGATAGAGAGAGAGAGAGAAAGGAAGGGAGGGAAGGAGGGAGGGAAGCAGGGAGAGAGATGCAGGATGATGGTGCTAAAGGAGTGCAGAGGAGATGAGAGCAGGACTCTGATTAACTGTGTGTGTGTGTGTGTGTGTGTGTGTGTGCGTGCGTGCATGTGTGTGTGTGTATTTGAGATATAGGAAGACACAGCAGGGCAGCAGCCCTGGGGGAGTTTGGATGAGAGGTGAAGAGGATGAAGGTGAGAGTGGGAGCTGACAGGAGCAGAGCTGAGGAGGAGGACGATGACACACAGAGAGAGAAGAGAGAGAAAGACACAAGCAAAGTGAGAGAAGTAGCGAGAGAGACAGAGAGAGAGAGGGGGCCTCACTGTCTGACGGCCGATGGCAGGCAGCAAGAGGCTACACGTGTCTGCCATCAACCCTTCCCTTGTGTGTGAAACTGTGTGTGTGTGTGTGGTGTGTGTGTGTGTGTGTGTGTGTGTGTGTGTGTGTGTGTGTGTGTGTGCATTCGTGAGTCAGTGCAGTACACCCTGGGCCATGGAGGAGTCTGTCAGTATTGCCAAGGCAACAGTACCTCAGAATTCCCACCTCCACTGCTTCATGGCTGGCACGACACGAGACAGAGAGAGAGAGAGAGAGAGAAACAGGGAGAGAATAATGACGAGAGCAAGGAAATGGAAAGATGAAGGGAAAAAGAGAGGGAGAGAGAGAGATGATGGAGGAAGAGAAAAGTCTGCTCCACTTCATCAACCCCCTTCCATACAGAGAGGACCACAATGAGCAGCAGTTTTGAGAGCTTTCTCAGTCCTGCGAGTTTGAGCTTGTCATTCCTGTTGGTCTTTGAGATCCACTGAAATTGCCTGCTGCTAATGTCAGAGTCTGGGGTGAAAGAAGTTGAATGAGAGATGAGAGAGAGGGAAGAGAGTTTGAGAAGTGTGTGCGTGTGTGTTTGTGTGTGTGCTTCCGTGCATACTTGTGTGTGTGTGCATGTATGTGCATGCGAATGTTGGATGCAAAGCTTACACTATGAAACAAACACCATAATACAACACACATTTGTGTGATGTGATGTTATGTTAGTAACAGGGGATGCAGATATGCAGCATCAAAGCAGTAATCAGAGAGACCAGAGAGAGAGAGAAGAGAGAAGAAATGTATATACCTGCTGTTGATTATTTTCTGCATTTCACCTTGACATTACTTAGACCCTCTGGCAATACAATATAACCTATGTGTGTGCTAACAGAGAGAGGGAGAAAGAGAGAGAGAGAGAATCTTAAGGCTTCTTAACAATATCTGTCTATTTGCATATGTGCCAGACACCCTTTTACTCAAGATTAGTTAATCTAACTAGTTCATGTGTTTGTACATTTGGAATGGATTCAGGGACAATTAAAGCATTGGTCATCACAAACAAACCAAATTTTAAGAGCAGAGTCAGTAACACTGGGGAAATAAAGAAAAATATAAACACTGTTCAGTAACACTTAATACTTAAAGGACTTAAGTATTAAAAAAAAAACAGAAAAAATCATTATCCAAAGTTAAGTGTGATTTCAGAGAGATGACCAGTTTCCTGTTTCCAGTTACCTTTGCTGTTTCTGCCTCCTCTGTTATGGTCATTGTTGTCATGAACACCCAGAGCCTTGCTAACATGCTAACATGTTTGGCGTCTTTGTTGGTGAAGGCAGCAGCAGTTAGTGGTTTTCCTCCTTTCAGTGTCGCTTATAGAGAACACAGTGTAGTTACCTTAAAATAACCAGAGCTCAAAGCACATTTTGATGTTACACTGGCTTCTAATAGAGAATCCTACAATATTCTTCATAGAGCTGCTTTAAGTCCTTCTGACTGAATGGGGGTCGACACATACAGAGTGCTATCAGGATACCGGCGGTTCTGATAATTGGCCTTAATTCCCTGGTGTTAATTACCACCATCACGGGGGGCTCCTGCCGCCGTGCGTCAAGGTCGTATCTGACGATGGCCAGATGTTAATATCATTACTGTGGGTCTGGTAGAGCCACATTTTCTCAATGCTTATTTATTTCACATGCTCCAAACAATTCACTTTGACAATCAGCAAGCGTTAATTTGGTTTAGATGGCAGTCTGCCTAAATTGCATTGTATTTTTAGCTCCGTTCTCCAGGAAAGCTATCAAAAGTTTGATTGGACAATATAAGATAGTTCTAGCTTCAATTAGATATTTTGCACAATTAACTTAACTGTCGTATTGTGATATTAGTTTTGTTTACATAGTTACCATGCCACCAAACTGAAATATACACAGTGGAAGTGATGTCATAGGGCTGCAACATCAGGGGTGAAGCTCTCTGGACTGTGCCTTGGTCATTAAGGCAGGCACTTGTGCACGGCCTGGCAGTGCCAGTCACATGGGCACTCATCCCCAGGGTGCTCGGCGGTGCCCAATGCTGACAGTTCCCTGTTTTAGTCGTTTAGTCGTGTCTGAGTGGCTGTTGTTGTATTTTGCAAATGATCTGATTGGATCTCAGGTATTCGCCTCGCTGAGTCAGCTTGCTCGTCAACTGCTCAGATAGTTTTGCTCATGACGCACATTATGTGACGTCAACCAGGCTACCTGTCAAAGTGTCAAATAGACAGTGTGTTGTCAGGGAATCTGTGTGGAACACAAGCTACTGTACTGTACAGCTGCTTCTGTTGAAATACTTAAATTGATGATAATGAAGAAAGTATTATCCAATAGCTCACAATGCTTTGTTGCAGGGATGGCTGTTCTAAGACTACAGTGAAAGCTCTTCCTTCTCTCAATTTATCCTACATCAATATTTTTGGATAAAATGTTCGGGCAAGATCATAATTTCTTAAAAATTGTAACTTAAACATGATTTCCTTGTTAAAATTCTATGACTTCACCACCCATTTATTTGAAGTGCAGCTTTACTGGAGTTCAATGGCAGAGCTGGGCATTTATTCAAAAATTGATCTTATGTTGTGATACTATTTAAAAAAAAATCCATCTCCTTTTTTATTTGTCTTTTTCATTGTTCAGTTGTGGAGACTTCATGGAAAACATAAAAATAGATGTATTGACCTGTCAAATTGTCCTCTAGTCTGTCCCAGGCTACTGAATGAGCTTTGATCCATCAGGTTTGTGGCGCAGGGGGGGTTTGGGGAGTAGGCCTACTTTTCCATCCTCTGAGTGTGCCCGTCTGTTTAGGAAGGTGCAGAGGACCCCCCTGTTCGCTCACTCTCCTGTCCTCGCAGTGGCATTGGCAGTAACAGTGGTGGTGGCAGCAGTAGTGCCCAGGCATGGCGTGCGTGCCAGGCAGCTGTCAGACCCAGTGCCCATGCCTGGCATCACAGGCTGGCAGAGGCCTGCCTCGGAGCTGCACTGTCCTGTTCCACAGTGCTTTGCTCTGCACTAGGCAGTGCTAAGTCTTCTGCCAGCCCCAGCCCCAGGAGCAGGACCAAGATGTAAGGATGCCACAGACGGACCTCGCCAGGGGGCAAATACACACTCTCACTTGACAAACACACGCAGACACAGACACACACACACACACACGCATTAACACTATCTCTCTCTCTCTCACGGTCTATCTCGCTCTATCTCACACAAACACACACAAACACACACACACACACACACACACACACACACAAACACTATATCTCTCTCTCTCCCTCTCTCGCTCTCGCTCTATTTCACACACGCACACACACACACACACACACAAACACACACACACACACTTCAACAGATAACAATTCTGCAACACTGCCAGTGTGGCAAATGTTGTGTGTGTATGTGTCTTTGTGTTTGGGCTTGTATTTCCGTTAGCAACACAGACACATTATGGAACACAGACACATTATAGCAACAGTACACTGGTCAGTACACCGGTGTGTGAAATCACAAGTTGTAGCAGAAAGACACCAGACGTTAGACTGGAAATTCAGACGCACTCTTTGAGTTAATTTGACTTTGCTCTGCAGGTGCGTCTGGCCACAAGCCATTGGAGCTAATTATACATGCCCCTAAATCCCAGGCACCAATCACATCAGGCTCAGAACCATGTAGAGGCAGGCTTAATATGATGATCACAGAGCAGCGCCACTGAAGCAGTTTTGGTAAACAACAACAGTGCTCTCATTGGTCTATGCCCTATCCAGTTGTGTACAGAGGAATTTTGATATGTGAATGAGAGGTCTATCACAGACACTGCATCCTCCTAGATGTGGGTCAGATTCCCCGGCTGACCAGAGACAGAAGGGAGGTAAATTCCTACCCCAGTTCTGTCTAACCATGACCACCTATATTACTCTAGCAACAGACCTTCAGCAACAGCCATTCATAGACATCAGCATGTATACAAGCACCAGTGTGTGAGAGTTGTGATTGATCAGACTAACAGTCACAGCTTCCTCTGCCATTAAAAACGTGTGTGTGTGTGTGTGTGTGTGTGTGTATATGTGTGAGAGTGAGTGAGTGAAATCAGAGAAGAGAGAGAGAAGCCTCGTCACGGTCCTGAGTGTGATTAGGAGGCTGAGTAGTGGGTCGGCTTCCCTTGCCTTTCACCATCCTCCAGACAGGGAGGTGTGTGTGTGTGTGTGTGTGTGTGTGTGTGTGTGTGTGTGTGTGTGTGTGTGTGTGTGTGTGTGTGTGTGTGTGTGTGACAGAGACAAGGAATGAGCCTCATGAAAGAGAAGAGCTGAGCAGATTGAATAGTTTTAATGATCTTAACCCATTCATAGAGATAGAGAAAGAGAGAGTGTGTGTGTGTGTGTGTGTGTGTGTGTGTGTGTGTGTGTGTGTGTGTGTGTGTGTGTGTGTGTGTGTGTGTGTGTGTGTGTGAAAAATCCATGCACTCTCACTCTCACCCTGTCATCTCACTCTCTCTCTCTCTCTCTCTCTCTCTCTCCCTCTCTCTTTCTCCCACACACACACACACACACACGCTATTCATTACACCCACCACCACACATTCAGTGTCAGTTAAATAAAAGCACTAACATCCAGTTAGCACATACACAGGAGAATGGGGATGAAAGAGTTGGGGGGGCAGCAAAGGTCTAATTGGGGTCAAGTCAGGACAAAAAAGAGGCGTTGTTGCATGGTGTTGTTTATTATTATTTATTTTATTTTTTTTGGTGTGGGGGGGTCATATATGAACTTATACATTCAAATCAAATGGCAAAGGAATGAGTGGGGAGACGTGGGGAGCCTTCATTATTTCCTGATTCTCTTCGCCACTGTTGCCAAGTGAAAAGGCTGGAATGAAAGGCTTTGGGGGGAGAAGAGGAGGGGGGAAAGAGTGAAAGAAGGTGTGATTAAACGAAGAGAGGAAAGGGCAAAGGGGAGTGTGATGCTGTGATGAAAAGAGATAACAACTGCATGGGTGGGGGGCGTGGGGGTTTGGAAACCTGGGTATTTGTTCCCTTTTTGTTTGAATATTTGTGATTTCTTTTTTGTTAGTTAGCATACACCCCCTTGTGTGTGTGTATGTGTGTGTGTGTGTGTGTGTGTGTGTGTGTGTGTGTGTAGAGAAGAGCAAGAGAAGAGCAAGAGAGTATATGCACTGCAATCATGAAAAGTACTGTGGAGTAGACTTAGGTTTACACACACAGACACACACACACACACACACATACACATAGAGAGAAAGAGAGAAGAGCAAAAAGAAAATCATGAGGAGCAGGCTTGGGTTTACACACACACACATGCACTTGCAGAGAGCAACAGAGAAGAGCACGAGAGTGTATGCACTCCAGTCATGAAAAATAATGTGGAGTAGACTTGGGTTTACACATACATACACACACACACACAATCACAGAAAGTAACAGAGAAGAGCAAGAGAGTGTATGCACTCCAGTCATGAAAAAAAATATGGAGTAGCTAGGGTTTACACTCACACACACACACACACACACACACACACACACACACATACACACACACACTTACAGAGAGCGACAGGGAAGACCAAAAGAGTGAATGCACTCTGGTCATGAAAAATCATGTGGAGTAGACTAGGGTTTATACACACACACACACACACACACAGACAGTGACAGAGAAGAGCTTGTATATGCACTCCAGTCCTGCTAAAGCATGTTGAGGAGGCTTGGGTATATATAGAGTGTGGGGAACAGATGAGGAGTGCTGTATGGAGAGAGGGAGGAGGAGGAGGAGGAGGAGGAGGAGGAGGAGTGGGACAAACAGTGGGGGTAAGAATAGTGGACTTGTTCTCCCTGACGTTGTTATGAAGCCTCCAGGACACTGAGGTCTTTGTTAGCCAGGAAGTAGAGAACTAGCTTGTCCCCTTCCATTCTCCTCTAGTTCCCCCTTTCCTCTCTCTGTCTTTTTTTTTCCATTCCCCCATCTCTTTCTTTCTTCCGTTCCTGCTCAGACTCCTCTTGCATTCCTCCTCATTCTATTTTTCTCATCCTTTCTTTCTTTTCTCAGTCTGTTCTTCCATTCTCTATCTCTCTTTCTTCCGTTCCTGCTCGGACTATTCTTCCATTCCTCCCTTTCTCTCTCTCTTCCACTATGTCTTCCATTTCCCCTGTCACTCACTTTCTTCCATTCACTCAGTCTGTTCTTTCATTCCTGCCTCTCTCTCTCTCTCTCTCTATTTCGCTCTCTCTTCCTCTCATTATTCAACCCCTCTACTCTTTCATTCATTCACTTC